>PVLA01000333.1:291437-335663 GCA_004027455.1 Hydrochoerus hydrochaeris | reverse complement strand
TCCTTCTGCTTGGAGTTGAGGTCAATTAACACCTATTGTTTGGGATTGTCCCTGCCTGGCCCTGGGCCTCTGGGGAGTTTCCTGCTTGGGGCTGGGGGTTGTTGCCAGGGTTGAGAAATATATATTCCAGCTTCTAAAAAATAAAGGCGGATTCAGATTCACTCACAGACTGGTGTGCAGTGTTTTCTGTCTCTCAATCGCCGACTCCCTGACCACCTTTGGGAAACCCTAGCCCTGCCGCAGCTGGACTCCGGCACTCTCCAAAAGGAAATATGAAACTACAAAAATATTTCTTTTAAATGTACTTGCTTTTTAACATAGCTGAGAGTTGGAGCACTCAGTGTATATAAAGAGAACCTATTTTCATGACCTATGAACATGTTCATGACTATGAACATAAAGCTATGAACATGTTACCCAAAAATATGAGAGGACACAATTTCTGAAATATAGTGGAGATTGGAAGAAGTTTTTAGAAAAAAAATCTCTTTAAAATCATAATTTGTTTGTCAAGCTATATCAAAACATAAATCAGTTAAGTGAAAAGTAGAAAAATGAGGCTCAAACTAAAGTGGAAATTACCATAGTTTCGAAGCATCTCTCTAAATTTCTGCAGTTTTCTGAAAAGCCTACTGATCAGTATTTATTTACATTTCAAACTACTACAGTGCTTAAATGAACACATTTACCTACATGTAAAAAAATTATGAATTAATGTAGAAAATTAATAGCTTGAAATAGCAATAATTATTTTCTGAGTATATTTCAGAAAGTTATTTGAAAAAAATCATTGTGAATCTTTGATTTAAAAAAGAAGATAAAAGTAAAAGAATTATGTGCTAGAAATTGGTTTTTAGTTAAAAGCATTAAGAGATTTGTAATTCTTACTCCTCAAGAACTATAGCAGGCAGCTGTTCTTTAAGATGTATTAAAGATATAGAATACTTGAAAGAAAAACATACATGCAAGTTGGCTTGAATAAATAACTAAAATTTGCAAATAATTTCCTTATAATTCAGTGTTCCTGATAAGACTGAGAAATGATCGGCTCATTTTTTTCACTATTTTATTTAATCCAAAGCAATGTTTCCTTTCTTGTGCTTAAATTTGACATCATTAGCTAATTACTTTATACTACCATTTTAGAAGCTGTGAATATATTGAGAATTTGGCAATCTGAGTTTTTATTGATAACTAAATAAACTAACAATTATTTAAATAATATTCATATATCTTAGTCACAAGAATTTTAAATATATTGGCATGCCTGGTAACATGGTTGTTTCTTAACTGCTGTCTGAATGTTGCATAAGTTATATTACTTGATAATTTGGAAGCACAAAAACTTAAGGGACACCTAAGACAAACTAAAACTGAGAGCAGAAGCAGTTATGATAATTACTGAATCTAACTGTTTGACTCAGATTTTATAAGTGAATGTTATATACTATATTTAGTAGAGGTCCTCCAAAGCCATTTTTTTCTTTAAACTGGGGTCAAACTCATGACCTTGCGCTTGCAAGACAGGCGCTTATGAAAGTGAGCTAAATCCCCGGCTTAAAGGTCCTATATATAAATTTAATTTAAGAATCATAGTCCAAAATACTGTTATTGGTGGAGCTGGGAGTTAGGAGGCAGTGTTTTGATGAAATCACACCTAGTGAAGGAACTATGAATGGAGACATTATGGAAAATGTAGGCCTAAAAAATAAAACCGCTGGCATTCTCTAAAGTGAATGTTATTCAACTGGTAAAACGTGAATAAGGCACAGTGAAAAATCAAACATCAAGAAATCCTGTATAGGGCACAAGAACTTCACGATAAGGAAGATGGACACCAATGATCCCATTTCAATATTTGTGGTCT
The DNA here is from genome assembly GCA_004027455.1 of Hydrochoerus hydrochaeris. Classification (NCBI taxonomy): domain Eukaryota; kingdom Metazoa; phylum Chordata; class Mammalia; order Rodentia; family Hydrochaeridae; genus Hydrochoerus; species Hydrochoerus hydrochaeris. Next base: position 333,796 of record PVLA01000333.1, on the reverse strand, counting down.
AACCTTTGGAAACTTAACTAACCTTATTGTTTTCTTTCCATATTATTCATTCACAGGACCTAACTGTGTCTGATCAGAGCTGGAACATATTACAGTCCTTTCAGAGGCGCCTCTCTATCTTTAAAAACAAAAGGGCCTAAAGTAAATGATCTCCCCACACCTTTCATACTCCATCACTTAATAGAGTCTGCCCAGGTGAAGTATGTTTGCTAATGTTAAGCACTACCCATGACTGTATATAAGAATCTCCTTCTTTAGGAAAATATTATAAAGTCCACTATGGCCCTGAAGATAATGTCTCATTTGTGAATAATTTTTTTTTACTAATAAAATTTGATGCTCATCCATCTATGCTATATATTCTTAATTATTCATTATGGAGAAAATGATGGAGAAGTTTTCTATTGAATGATAAAACCAATAGGGCAATAGTTTTAAAAATATACACTTTGCTATAAGGCCTATTGATTAGTTTACAGTAATGTAAATTTTGGAAGTGCTTGAAAAGAGGAGTTAAAAGCCTTCAAATATAAAGAAATGATAAAAATATAAATTATTAACATCCCTGAGTTGATCTTTACTCATTATATATGTGTATTAATATGTTACATTATACTATAAAAATATGAAATTATTATGTTAAAAAGAAAAAAATTAGATATCTATTTTGTATATATCTATTTACATAAAATAAGAATATAATTATTACAAGGATATAGAAGTCAGATTTTAAGAGCTAAAAAAGGAAATTACAGATGAATAAATGGAGTAAATGAAGGTATGTAAATAATTTGAGTCCTCTTTTTCATTCTAACTACATTTAGATTTTACTCTTTTAGCAAAGAGAAATAGATTATGAATGATCTGATACAAGAGAATAACTAATTAATTAGAAACTGTAAGGTAGGGTAATAATAAAAGCATGAAAAAGCAGTTTTGGATTGGAAAAAGATGAATTTTACAATATAATAATGAAATTATGTAAAATAATAACTCTTGAGAAAAAACAAGGAAGTTCATTTTAAATTCTCTTGTAGGATTCAACCAAGGTGTAGATTTCTCAGAAAGATTCTAGTGGGTTGGATACTCATGTAATTGTTTAAATATTCTGGATTAAGTGTCAAGAACAAATAAAGAGAGTTCTGACCATAAAGCAATAATCAGACTTTGATAAAATAAGATACATCAGAGGATTGTTATGATTTGAGTCTGGATGTTCCCCCAAAGCCTCATGCAGTCATGGAGGCAGGCATCTAGAATTTGTGAATGATTCATGGTCCAATTCTGGGATTATGGTTGTGAGTGCTACACCCAAGTGGGTGTGGCCTGAATACAATATAAGGGACAGAAAGAGTATTCTGTCCATGCCCCTCCCCTTTTACTCTTGTTGCTTGTGCTATTTTTGGCCATCATGAACTGTTGCCTCCTGCCATGTGCCACTCTGCTTTGGAGCCAGCTGACTACAGACAGAAACCTGCACAAACTATGAGCTAAATAAACTTTTCATTCTCTAATTTTGTATGTCAGGATTTTGTCTCACCAAGGAAAGAAAAGTAATCAAGACAAGGATCTAGTTTTTAAATATCTTGAGGTCAAATGTAATGAAGAATGCCTGTCCTTTCTGTTCAAGAATCTCTTATTTTAATATCTATGTAGTTAATTAAGAATCATAAGTTTGCCATCTACAAATACACATACAATATTCTGAAACTTATTAGTACAAAGTGTTTCTCAAGTATTGTTCTTATTTCCAGGGTATTAAACACATAATGATATGTGCTAATTGATATAGAGCTGGTCTGCTCTTTTATAAGATGTTCAAGTACTAAATTATACCAGAGAAATCCTTTCATTTTTATTTTCTTTTTATTTTCTTTTTATTCTTAAAAAAATGGAAATAGGAACAAACTTCACATAGTATACAGACAGAAAGTAGCTGACACTTGAAATCGTGCTCACTTTATGAATACAATTCCATTTAATGTGAATTTTTATTTATATGTTATTATAAAAAAACTTGGCTATTAACATTAATGTGTTTCTCAAAGAGTTTCCAAATTCTATATATTTATTTCATGTTTTTCATATATCATAATAATGTGAATTTCCTCAGTCTTTTGTTAAACTTTTACAATGGGTATAATATAGTTACTTATTTCTAAAAATGTAGTAGTGCCACTGTGACCATAACTCATGGTTTGACTGAGAGACACTTACAAAGTTAGTGTTAGGAAAGCACATTTCTGGCCTTGTCTGGGTGGATTGTGCAGATCTGAAAATATGGTTTAATGTTCAGGTAACCCAAAATGTTTGACTCTTTTAAGATATTTTTACTTAAATGAAGACTGGAATTTACCAAAGAAAATAGACATAGTTTAGTGATTTCAAATATATTTGTGTAAGATATGACATTAAATATTAAATATGTTTCTTGACTATAAAACAAAATAGATCAACATTTTAAGTACAATAATGAAATTAGATATAAAGGTGAGTACCTTCTTAGTGCCTTGGATTTCACTTAGCATAATGGAAATAAAGATAGCTGGTTTATCATTCATCAATTTGTATCTACTTGAGCATTCTTTTATATATTTATTACTATTACTCAGAAAAGAAGAAAATAATCACTTTCAGCAATTATTATATATCAAACATGCTGAGTGCTGGGAACTGGAAAAAGATAATATTATAGACTATTTCAATATCTCAGCCCATATTGCCCTGTGAATTCTTCACCATAAGCTTATCCTTAGAAAATCTTTACATGCATTACCTGGTTATTAGAAAAAGATGAAAAGAAAGATGCATCTATTTAAGTGAAATTCTCCATGTTTACTTTTTAGGGCATGCTAGGACATAGAGCTGAAGTGATAGAATTGCTATTGCCATTTCCATTTAATTCTAGTTAGCTCACATCTGCATCTTGATTTGTTCTACTGTTACAACTCTGGATGAATGTTGAGCCTGCTGTCCCATGAATAGTAAGAGTTGACCCTTCACAAGTGCACATAAGTAGATAGCTCCTTATCTGAAGTTTCATTTTCTACAGTTTCTCTTACCACAGTCACCAAGGGTCTGAAAATACTAAATTAAAAATTCTGGAAATAAACAATTCACTAGTTTTGAGTTATGCACATGATGGGGAGTATTATGAAGTCTTGTACTATCTTATTGTGACCTTCATTGGATGTGAATCATTCTTTGATCCATAATTCCACACTCTTTATGCTATCTGCAAATTAGTGACTTAGTAGCCATCTTGGGTATCAGATAACCATCATGAAGACTCACAGTTTGTATTCATGTAATCCTTATTTTACTTAAAGATTTTGCTAAAGTACAATAGTAGTGATTCTGGCAGTTTAGGTATGTAAATAAGCTATACTGTATTTTCTGAAAGTTACACACTGAAAATTAATCATTGATATTTATGTATAGGGAAAAAAGGAAACTAGCCTATAGGATTCAGTTTTACAGCATCATATATCCAATGGAAGTCTTAAAATAAATTTAACATAGATAAGGGGCTGTTTTTATCCCTTCATTTCCTATTCCACATCCTGCTCATGATATACAAGAGATCATCTGTTTTGTTCACTGTTTTTGCCTCATTGTTTGTTTTACATATTTAATGATTCGATTCCAAATGCTCAATAAATTTTCAGGTGATAGCGATGACACAAAAATGATCTTTGGATTGATTTTTCTGGAAAAAAATCTAGCTTCCACTTACTTTACTTCTAAAAAATTGAACTAAGTGATGAAATCTTTGTATAAAAACTATATGATAAATTATTCATAGTGCTCCAACCTTGATGAAAATCAATTGAAGATTTCTGAATAAATTTCATCAAAAAGGAACATAGCAGAAAGGCTAGCATATTTTGGGCTAATTCATAAAAAGTTTCATGACAGACACATAGAGACTTTCATAACTGCATGCAAATAGGATGAAAATTTTACCAACAAAAGTACTTCTTTTTTCTGAATAACCAGTGAAATACCATAATATCAGTAGCTCAAAGGGAAATTTATTATTTCATCATTTAGTGCAATTTTTGTATACATTTAAAAAAATAAGTAAATATAAAGTGGCACCAGTGATAAATATTATACAATGAAATGACGTTAATGACAATTGTTCATGGAAAGGCAGGATAAACATTTGACTGCCTGTAATGACAAGACTTCTCCCACCAATAGGTGCATTTCAAATGCAGAAATATTTAAATGTTGAGATTCTTAATGCTACAAAATGTTACATGTTTTCAACTGAATAGAAAGAAAAACTAAAATACAAGAACATCCTGAATTACCTTTCTGGTTTAACATTTTGGTTTTACCTTCCAAATTTTATTTCTTGATTTAGAAGGAGGAAAATAGAAATGAAATAAAATTTTAAAAAACTGTAAAAAGTAACTTTTTATAATTTAAAAATTTAATGGTTGAGAATAAGGAAAATTAAACTATTAAAGAACTATTAGAAAAGAAAATAGATTTCACTATGAGCCAAATTTAAAGAGGTGAAAATTAGCAAAAAATAATTATATGATATATTTATATTAGAAAACTAATATGAATGTAAATGGAATTTATAAAAATTCCATTTGTAAAACTGAATTCCGTTTTACAACAAAACAACCAAAATATTTAAGTCTCTATGAATGAATCCAGCTAGAAATATATACTTTGCACAAAGTCTATAATATCTTGCATGTGAAATGGTAAGTGGAGCTTGGGTACCGTCACTGAGATGTAGAGTTTCATAATGATGGTTTACAGAGAGATGATCGTACAGGATACATTTGTAAGGAGGCAAGAACACCAATGGCTGGGAAGAAAGAGAAGCTTACTAGTAGTACAATTTTTTTCTGAGATCTAAAGCAGTCAGGTGAAGAGCTCTGTAGCTGAGAAATCTTCTTAGATTGACTCTAACTGAACAAAGAGTTGAAGACTTGTATCCCTAAATTAAAATGAATTGCTCCTTGTAAAGTGGTATAATATTAACTAAGGTAGATGAAAATTCCCAGTGAGAGGTACAATGGAACTTTTAATAGTACATAATTCTTAGCAGTGAGGAGATAGTGTGTTACCTCTTCATAGCATATCAGAGGGAACATGATGGCATCTATTTATGTTTTTTTCATGATGTTTCCATAAAGTACAACACCCTCTCTAGAAATATTAGGCCAACCTATCTCCAGCCTATAGGTTTCACACAGTGTGTCATGTCTCACACAGTGACTTCACTGACCCTGGGGAATCACTAAACCCATTTTTGACGGAACTCCCTTGGGCAGGAATCCATAACAAAATAACAAAATCTCCCAATCCTGGAATTTGCTTAACTATATAAAAGTTGTCTGTTAAAACGTTCTGAAAATAGGAATTATCTTTTCATTTAATAGTCCCAGAGTAAAAAATATTATCTGATAATACTTATTGCAAAATGAACATTTTTTTTTTTTTTTTTTTTTGCTGAGTGAATAAATTCCATCCATCTTCTCTTGTTTCACTGAGCTCCCACTCCTTGAGATATAACCTCTCACTGAAAGGAAAATACAATAGGAAAATACTAGAGTAAGAAATTACAGTTTGATAGTTTTCTCTAAAATTTTCTTTAATCTCCGTTTGTTAATTCTACTATAGAGGTTGTGTTGATCTTGGCCTGTTCTTGGTTCTGAACCATTTTTAGCAATATCTTAGTAAATGGCACATTTGGGAACATTTTAGTTGCATTAATTCCATTGTTAATCTTTCCAGTTGAGAAAAATTACTAAAGTCATGAATCAGTGTTGTACTTGCTTGGTTCACACTTCCATTATGAATATTAGTTACTTAGTTACAATTTCAAAAATTATTTAAGTACTATAGAAAAACAGTTTGGGTGTATGAGGCCAATGTGAAAATTAGCACGCACATTCCAATGAAATCTAGGACATTTTTGTTTGCACACAGAGGATATCAGAAGTGTTGGTGTCAAGGTTAAAAATGACTTACTTGGATAAAGTTTAATGAGTTGAAATGCTATTCTGTACGAGGGTTCATAGCCAGTTTATGTCAGTTTTTGTTACTTATGAATAGATACATGTGCATATAATTATATCACATTATGGTTTGTGTCTAAATTTCCCCCCAAAGCCTCTTGCAGTCATAAGTAGGACTTTTCAGAGGTATCTGGTTATGAGTTTCATGCTGGGATTGTGTGATGCTTTGATCTAAATTAGATCATTGATTGTTTGGTATCATTTTGGATAGGATTAAAGGTGCTTCACTCTGGGTGTGAGTGCTACCTACCCTAAGGGTCAGTACCCTGGATAAAGTATAAGGGACAAGAAGAGGGCTACTGTTTGTTTCTTGCTGCCTTTCTGCCTTCTGCTTGCAAGGAACTATTTCACTTCTGCAGTGTCCCTCTTCTGGGCCACCCTGCCTTGGATCTAGCCAACTATGAACTAAAGTCTCTACAAACTGTGAATCAAACAAAGTTTTTCTCCTGTAACTTAGGATGTTGAGTATTTTGTCTCAGCAATGAGAAAAATAACTAAAATGTAACTCAAGCTGGAAAAATAATAAAACAAGCTGCATATTTTAATCTCTTATTAATTTCCTGAGTTAACACTATAATTTGCCATCTATTCAAGTCAATACATTTAAGGAATATTAGCACTGAAAAAGTATTTTTGGATTGAATTGAATTTAAATAATCATTTTCTAATTTAATTTAATTTAATTTAAATAACCATTGATTTCTGCAAATATTTGTTATGTTTCAATTTATATTGATCTGTAATTCAAACATTATATTTCAAATGTCCAGTGCTAATGATTATAATCTCTATAAGAGCACAGAATTAAAACAACCATTTTTAAAAACAACAATAAAATTACAAACAATACATTAGCTAACAGATTCCTAATATAAGCAGAAAGTCTAGTCCTACTGTATGTGAATGTGTGTCTCCTGACATAGTATTAGAGAGACCTATGTAGATCTGTGGTCCTGAAATTCTGCAGGCTTGACATATTTTCTTACAAAGTATGCTGCAGAAACATGAATGAGTGTTTAAAATTTTTCTTTGATTCTTGACTTGTATACATATGTTTTAAAATTTCCTTGACCCATTTTTAACATTGCTCAACATAGAATTGATCAGAGGCCATAGTAATTTGGAATTTAATTCATATGAGCTACAAACATTAAAGTGATTTTACTTCCTTTACCCTGCCTCAAGGTAACAGGATTATAAAACTTTTACTTTCCCATTGTCCTTGAATAACATTATTATCCATAACTACTTAGTCTGCTGTCCAAAAGAGAAAGAGTATGAGTAATTTGGTAAGTCTGTAAGACATTATTATAATGGCACATTTTTCAAATGTGAAGTTAATTGTGACAGCATTAGTGAAATACAGAAACATTTCAAGGTTTTCTTCTTTAAAAGATCTTATTTTTGAAAGTTTATGCACAGCAAGAATTCTACTATCATAGTATTTATTTTCCATTTTGTTAGTTAATTCTGAGTATTCTTAAAAGTTACATTTTTTTATTTGCCTAGACTATAAGCATCTCTCAGTACATCATCATGCATTCAAAATCATGTAAATTACAGAAATTCCTCAAGAAGACAAAGTCTTAAAATAAAAATTAAAACACAATAAACACTGTTTTTATAGCATTTGAATAATCAGGTTTCTTTCTGTATGAACACCTTCTTGTTCATACTACAAAGCATTGATTGAGTTTCTATCCATTGTCAATGTGCAGTAATCATTTCTTTCCTTCAGGCAATATAAATTATTGAAATAATTTCACAAACAGCTTCAGACAAAGTCTTGCTTCATGGGAATCTTGACATATTCATAGAAACTTTTGCTTCCTTTGGTGATAGATATGAAAATCCAGTTCTCAAGGCTGGTCAGTGAGGCTTGCATGTTTCAGTTTATGATCATCTGTACTATGCGGATGATACTGCTTTATGTATTGATGTGATTTTAATATAATTTATGCTGTTAGCTTCAAAATTGTTGTGAATATTTTCATATCCTTTTAAATCAATGGAAAAGTTTAAGTCAACTGGATGAATCTTTCTCCAAATATCTTGGGTATCTTACTGGTATTTCTTTTCTTAAAACTTTCTTTTCTAATTTTTTTATTAACATAAAACTTGTACATATTAGTAAGATATAGTGGAGTATTTCAGAATATGCAAACAGTATGCATTGATCTAGTCAAATTAATTAAGGTTTCCATATTATTATTTGTTTATGTTTAAGGGTGGGAATATATTTCAGAGGCACATAATCTGCATGCCAAGAACAAGGCCGTGAATTGGATTTCTGGTACAAGAAAAAATTAACCATTTCATTTACAAATCTCCATAAAATATAAAATAGATTTTCATGAACCATTCCCCTTCTGTGCTGCAGAATATCAGATCTTATTCCTTGTATGTGAGTAGGTTTTAGTAGCCATTCTCCAATTTCTCTTTATTGTCCCTGTCCTCCACATGATAGTCAAAGCTTTGTTAAAGAAAATTTTCATACATGATATGCTTAACATTTATTCTATCCTGATGCATATCCTAAACAGTCCTTGCAGGTAATCTAACTTTTCTATTTATAAAAATGAAGTTTAGCGCATGTAGTTACCAAAGTTCACATATGTGCTACAAGGTAGAGCCAGGAGAAGAACTGAAGTATATTTTAGTCACATATCTGCATACTATGTTACTGTATTTAAGTTCATTAAATTAATAGTTCAGTTCCAAACTATTCTAGTCCTTTAGCATTTTTATCATTTAAAACTTGATCTAGAATTACGTTTCTCTACATACTGAGGGAGAGAAAATGGTAATATTAAATATGTACTGAGATGAGGTAAATCTAAGGCTATCCAAATAGGTCATATCTAAAACGACAGCAATTTTTCCTATTATTACTTATACTAGTTTCCTGTAAAGCTTAAGAAATAGGAGTCAGCGCCATTTGTGGACTGCTGAGGGAAAGAACCAGGCCTCACAAGGAGGAGATCCTCGCCTGGAAACCAGCACCATATACAGGCCGCTTCTGGAGTGGGGACAATCACACCCAAGCCTCCCTCCAAGAGTCAATGCCATTTGTGGACTGTGGGAGAATCAAACCAGGCCTCACCAGGAAGTGATCCCACTTGGAAAGCATATCATTTTCATTATTTTGTTGTGTTGGGTTTTATTCTCTTTTGTTCTGTTTGATTATGTTAAATCTGACAGTATGAGCAGCTATTTAAAAGATAGCAAGACATATTATGGTAGCCATTTTGGATTTACTATTGACTTGTTTTGAAGTCCTTTATTACATTCTTTGTTTTGTTTTTGTTTTTATTCTATTCTGTTCTGTTTGATTTTTATTATGTTTGAAGGTATCTACAGCTATTTTGAAGACAACAAAAGGCATTATGGTAACTACTGCTGATTTTGTAAAGTTTTTAAGTCCTGTATCACTTATCCTGGTTTATTTTTATTGGTTTTATTCTGTTTTATTTTCCTTGATTTTATCCTCTTTAAAATAAAAAAATAAAGTAAAAATAAATTTAAAAAGTAAAACTATGTAATATACATACCTATTTTGGTGATCAGTGAGAATATAGAATTTATCCTATATAATAGGAAAGCAAAGGTTTCTACAAAAATAGACATACATGAGAAAATTATAAGAAGAAATAGTATTTTATGTAACTTAATTAGAAATATTAAAAAATTACTTATCAAATATTGATGACATGCCAAGGAAATGAACATTGTGATATATTTGCTAGAAGGATACTAATGAATGTTTAACTCTTTAAAAATAAACTCTTACCACTAACCATATTTAATAATGCAATTTTACTGTTTTATAACCCAAAATAACCTAATATGTACAAAACAGTAATTTCTAACATAGTAGTATTTAATAAGAAAAAGCATTTATAGCAATCTTAAACCTCTAATGACTTTTATACAAAATAACATCAGAAAGCATTTTGAGATTTACAAAAACAAAGAACCAAAACATGTTTGTAAAAAATGCAAAGAAAATAAGGGAAATAATCAAGTGAAAAATAAACAAACACTGTTATCTAAGAGATGGAATCACAATTGATTCACTTTTATTTTCTGTTACACATTTGTAAAATTGTCAAATATTTATCTCCATGTTATTTTGTCTTTTGTTGATCCAAGTTAGGCTGCACGAAAAACAAGGTCTTCAAAAGAAATTTACAGGGTGAGAGTTTAGCTCAGTGGTTCAAGTGCCTGCCTGGTAAGCACAAAGTCATGAGTTTGATCTCTGGTGGAAAAAAAAGAAGAAGAAGGAGAAGGAGAAGGAGAAGGAGGAGGAGGAGGAGGAGAAGGAGAAGGAGGAGAAGAAGAAGAAGAAGAAGAAGAAGAAGAAGAAGAAGAAGAAGAAGAAGAAGAAGAAGAAGAAGAAGAAGAGGAAGTTTAGCATATTGCTGAAATTTTAAATACTGTAACAGCTTAGATTCCTGAAAAAGAGGAAAAAAAGACACATGCTTGCTTCAGTTTGCCATGGGATGGGCTCTGGGAGAAGCATCCTCAGGTGAGCTTGCTATTGTGCAAGTGAAAGAGCTTTGTACTTGCACAAAACTATAGCACAGCCTACTATGCAACCAAGCTGAATGGTGTTTACCCTTGATTACCAAAACATCATTATAAAGCATATTATTGTGTCATTTACACAATGAACTTCTCAACTTTGTTAAAGAAATGACCTATACCCTTCATAGTTAGCATCTTCCAGTGCATTGATAGAAAGCACTGGATAAAAACACAACCCTGTACATCACTTGCTGTTCAAATAATGGTTCCAAGTTAATGGAACCTTCTTGAGTTACTCATGTTCATTGAATTTTAACATTCAAAGCTTAAAAACCACACTATCATATCACCACAATATTGTATTTCCCAAAATTCTATGTAAACTTTTATGGTATTAGGCAAGAAAAAATAACTGTCATCACCTCTAAACACCAAGCAAGTTAACCAGCATTTTTCTTGACAAAGGCAGCTGTGGTACAATCTTCCTAGCTGTCTTCAAACCCACCTCAAACTTAAACCTTTGCTGGTGAGAATATGTTTTGACTTGATGGTACTAATTACCTAAAACTGCAAAAGTTTTTTTTCTGCATAAACACATTTAATCAAGAGACTGAAACAGGAGTCACAAGCCCCGTATGAACATATCAAAATCTTGTTTCAAAATGAAAACAACACCACCGATTTAAAATATAGTAAATAAAACAAGAAAGAAAGTATGGAAAACTAAATGAGCCTATATCCTGATTTTTGGAACAAGGAATATTAACTTATGTGACAGAAGGATTTTGCAATGTTAAAATTAATGATTTTAAGGTAAGATTTTATTGGCCTATGCAAATGGGTGAGATAGTCACAATATTTCTTACAGCAGAAAGAGGGAGAGCAGAGTGGTAGCCAAAGTACCCATACCAGCAAATGGCAGGCAAGATACAAGGAAAATATGAAAAATCAAGAAATAAGTGGTCTTTAAAAGCTAAAATACACCAGAAAAGGGTTTTCTGAAAACAGCTCTGCTCACATGTTGGTTTTGATCTGGTGAAACTGATTTTGGAACTCTGACTTCTGTAACTAAATAAAACAAAAACCAGACTGGTGCTGTGTTGAACCATCACAATGCCTGGAAATGAGAGACAAAGCAAAAAAGCAAAAGCAGGGCAGAGGGTATAATTTAGTAGTAGAATGCTTGCAAAATATGCCCAAGATAGTCAAAGCCTGGGTTCTTAAATCAAGAATTATGCAGAGAAATCACCAATGAACTGTCCTTTAGCTATTAAGAAAGGGATTTCCTTGTAAATATCAGCCTGCATGAAAGTTGTTTTGAATGCTATTTCAGGTTTATGCCACTACAGAAAGAGAGTTGGTTAAGGTCATTTTATGTTTAAAAAAAAAAATTTAAACTCTTTCTTAATGAAGTAGTTTCTATGGAAATAGAGTTCAACACCTAATACAAGGGTGAAAAGAAAATATTTCCAAAAAAATTATAAAGATTTTCTGTAGCTTTAGCAATGGATTAAAATTAAAATGTCAGCTTTGGCACATAAGAATAAATAAATAGTACATATTCTGCAAAACATTTTACTTTACATTGATGAGTCTTTAATCAAAATCATAAAAAAAATTTTACTAGAATAATGTGCAATGTGCAGTTTATCCAACACTTACAATATCTTAGGTAGATTTCATTGATTTTCTTGAGTGCTCATGCTCGATTTTGGTGATTTTATCTCTTTTCTGCTGTTCATACTCTTGTACTCATGGAAGGTAGATTTTGATGCTAATAAATATGCTATGCAAGTACATACAAGCTTTTTAGTGCAATGAATTGCAACCTAAGCAGCAAAATATTCTGACATAAGAGTTTTCTTTTTTAACTTAAAAGTTCTTTACTTACTTTTCTCTAAAGATGTAATCCTAGCCACACTCACCATCCACATTCAGAGTTTTTATATATTTGATATTAAGTCAAGGGCTGTTCCAGCATATCTGCTCTGAAATCATAGATTCACTGACATTGCTCTAGAGCAGGTAAATGTTGAACTATGACCTGGCAATAAAAGGAAATGGTCCTTAGCTCCTAGCTATGGCCATATTTTTGCACCCCAGTGCACTTTTCCCATCACTGGACTAACTTAATTAAAAGCTTGCTGAGATCTTTATCTCTGATAATCCATATAACATTATTCATTATCTCTTCTTAAAAGGGAAAGGAAGCTTTTGTCTAAAATCTGTTTGAAATGATTTTTATCTTAGTCTCTTTAGTAATACATTTTTCTCTCATTTTAATCCTTCTTCCTCAGCTTTTTTTTTTACATTTATTTCTATTTCATTGAATTATGTGCCAAACATTCTGCTCCAGGCTCTGCATGAATAATTTACCAACAAGTAAGGTTTTTTTAATCTTTATTTTACAAATCAGAGGATGGAGGCTGAGAGATTTATTATCATGCTCTGTTAAATGATTACCAAGTAAGAGGTGGGCTGCAAGCCCTCGGCCTGTCTGACAAGAGTATGGTTTTGGTAGCTGCCAGTCTCTGCTCTGCAATTTGTATGCCTAGCAGTTTAGTATAGACGGAGGTGAAGGAGACTTACGCCAGAAGACTGAGCCCAGCGGAATGAGTTAAACAAGAGCCTCAGAGATGAGGTGGTAATACACCTGCAATGCTCTCTGACAAAGTAGAGATGCTGGAGCAAGGATGGAGAGTGGAGATTCACTAAGCAAACAAACCTATTTGTTTTCCATTTACACTTTGTTCTTAATATACAAACACTTAAATTCAGCAGTATTTTTAAAAAATAACTTTCTAATTTGAAAGCACTTTCTAGGATTTGTTTGCATGTTAGTAGCAGTTCAGAAACACAATTTTTGAATGGTTCAAGAAGAGATATCCATTGTTCTTTTATTTATTTATTTTTAGTTACTTTGTGTTTCTTATTGTAGTGGTCATTTGGAAAACCCTCTTCATTTTTCTTTAATATGTTTGCTTCCTATTATCATTGGAAAACTTTTGACAAATATTTTATGCCTTTTTCAGCAGTTTATTTTATGCACAGTTGATCTGATCAACACGTTTGGTCACTAGAACTAATAGTAACATCCACACACATACACACCACCACACACTCATGCACACACACATACACATGCATGTGCACACACATGCCTATATGCACTATTCTTGCATCTCATATGAAAGTTTTTTTGACAAACTTACTAACTCAAATGTTATGTAATTCCATTTCATTTAACTTTTAAATTCATTTTCCATTCCACAAAAACAATAATTGTAATGTGCTTAAGACATTGCATTAGGACTAACACATGGTGATATACTAAATCATTTCATTGTCTCTAAAATATTATAAAAGGACAGGACAGGACAGGACAAGAGGACAGGAAAGAATATTTCCTGATTGCCCATCCAACACTGGAAGTGACAGAGACAATAAGAAAAATATAAATAAAATTTGAAGGAATCCCAAGAATCAGATGCATAAGCTAAAATCTCATACAAAGTTCTATTAAACATCTCAAAATTAATTAAAAATATAATTTATTAATTTTCAAAAATGCTAATTTTATGAAAAAAATTCTAATTCTTTTAATGCAAAAGAAAAAAAGTTCACTGTACCCTGAAACCATGAAAAGTTTTTCCAAGGTTACCGTAAGTGTGACTCAGGCTCTGGTGTTTGATTTTAGAGACTCCGGACAGTGGCCCTGTTGCAACTGCAGCTGATCCATCATAGTAACACCCTGGGTCATCCTCAGACTAATGGAGACCAATAGAAACTGTGCTACTTTTCAGATTTCAAGAAAGGTGTTCTACTTCCCTCTTAAAGGAACCCATTCTGATAACCAACCGGTCACTTATCCAAACCTTTGAAGTGTGAATAAATGATCTATGGTTCTTTTCATGTTGTACCTTAGATCTTATTTGTTGCCTTGCTGATATAGATCAAAAATGTTAAAACAAAAAACAAAAAACAATGAACTAAGCATAGTGACATAGACCTATAATCCCAGAACTCTTGGAGGCTGAGGAAGAATGACCGCAAACTGGAGCTCTGTTTTGAAAGAAAACACTTAAAGGGGGCTAAGGATACAACTCAGTGTGAAAGCCCTGGGTTCAGTCTCCAATAGCACAAAACAAATAAATAAACAAATAAAAAACAGAAGAATTTACTGTTTTAATGGCTTATAAATATTACTACTAAAAACTGTTGTGGTGCTTATAAATTATAAAGCTTATTTTCCCGATTGAGTATCAGTGATTTAAAAAATACCTTTCTTTATTGTTAAATCATTTTGCCCTCCAAAAGTTTTGCTTTTACTAAGGAAATCTGAACTAGGGAAATAAATTGTGAATTATAATATTTGAGATTTACTACTTAAAAATGAAAATGATGTTGAGATCCTACAGAATATTCATGCAAAATTTACACAATTCCATTCATTCTTAGCCGTGATTATGGTGGCTTTGTTGAATATGATTTTAATTAAAAATATAATAAGTTTGGAGTATAAAAATATAATGAGAGAACATACTAAAGTATTTTATATTGGGCCAGGGATTTAGCTCAGTGGTTCAAGCACTTGCCTGGTAGATCCAAGGTCATGAGTTTGATCCCCAGTACCAAAAAATAAAAAAATAAAAAATAATATATTTATATATTTATTATATTGATTTTGAACAAACTAATAAAACAAGTGCTTACCAGCAGAAATGTATTTTTAGATTCTTGCATTTTTCCATGCTCAGAGTAATTTTGGATTCATTTTGATTAGAGCAACTTACTTACTCTCAAGAGGCTGACAGACATTAAAGGTTTCCACTTTAGTGGATTACTATGACGTCAGTGCTCTATCTGTGAAAATTTGTTTCCTTAGCAACAGGAAGCAAATTGTTCATTTCTAGAAGATAAAGAGAAAAAATATGCTTAATAATAAACAGAACATCCCACAGTGGGTATTGTCTATATAGAATATAGTGGTCAACCAAAATAATTTTAAATTCTCCATAAAAATAGTATAAATACTATATAACATAAATAACTAGTCATTCAAAATCTTACTTGGATGCACAAAACAGAAATGAGTTCCAATATAAAAAGAATGTGAAACAGGTATATTATTACTTTTACATTCTATGAATAATTGAATTAGAGATTCTTTACAATTCATGAACTATTATTTGTCTTTTGTGAAGTACATAACATTGATTACATTGGGTCTAATATTCTTATAGTTTTGACACTTTATCATTTTACATTTTATATCTTTCCAGCTAATTGATGAAGATTTGACCACAATGGGTGATACAGCATATCCCACAAATGAGATCATAATTATTCTGTGCTATTAAGATGAAGAGGCAAAGTAAGTCTGTGTTCTGTCTATATTTAAGTATCTACTAGTATTCCATATTTAGTTGGTAATAACCAGGAAATTAAAAGCTAATAAAGCAGATAAGATAGTTTAGTATATTTAGTACATACAATCTGAACCAATTATTAGCTCAGACAAATATCTGAGTGTCCTCAAAAGGATTCCTGGAATTTAGTTTTGTTGTAAAACATACTGAAATTTTGGGCAGATCTTAAGATAACCTGTTCCTTTATACTTTTGCTTGAAAAGAAGGAAAAGAGCTCCAAATATTTTTGAACTTTTCAAACTGATTATATTCTCTGACTTCTTTTACTTTACATTTTATGTTTTGTATTTTGTACTTATTTTGATAAAATGTCAAACTAAAGTGGCTATGTACTTGTGATGAGTCATCTCTATTTTCTAGAGAATGGCCACTGCTTTAGAATTGGCCTCTAGTAAGAACAAACATTTTCTCCACCATTCTATATCACCCACAAACTGCAAGAAGATCAAACAAATTTAGCTTAGCAAGTCATATAAGTATTATTTTAAATAATATTCAGCTGATGATATATTGTGGATTTGTTTCACATTTCCTTGAAGATGGATGTTATTTCAAATAAACAGCAGAAGTGATTTTTAAATTCATAAGACTGTCATGAACACACACTGTTTAAGTAGCATAATGTCAAGCTTTTAGACTCAATTTTTGGTAGTGATCAATATTTTTATCACAATCATATTAATCCAGGGGATACTCATAATTGTAAAGCACTAACCTACATAAAGCATATTTA
Organism: Hydrochoerus hydrochaeris; assembly: GCA_004027455.1. NCBI lineage: Eukaryota > Metazoa > Chordata > Mammalia > Rodentia > Hydrochaeridae > Hydrochoerus > Hydrochoerus hydrochaeris. The sequence continues at coordinate 317,057 of PVLA01000333.1, read as the reverse complement.
ACTTTGTATATTGACAGGCATTCTTAACAGAAAAAAAAAAGCCTGTAATTGTAGTTCAGTGGAGAGTATAGTACTTGTCTAGTAGGCATGAGGTATCATATTCAATCTTCAACACTAAAAAAGAAACAAACAAATAATCTTTAACAACAATGTAGGGAGGGAATCTTCCATTTCCTAAAGCTCCAGGTTGCCATGAAAACAAACTAACAAAAATCACTATCAAGAAAGAATAACTCTAAGCCAGAAACAGCTACATAGACAAATTCGCTTTTCCTTTGGTTTTGAAATGTTCTTTTAGACATGATAAATGGCTTATTAAGAAGCAAGCATATTTTCTACAACAGAAGAAATATTCTCTAGTTTTGTAGTCAGATGCTCTCTCATCTTAAATCATCCAAATGTGGCCCAAGGAAATCATTTCCCCCTGATGAATCTGCAGATTCCTTTTCAGAGTAGCACTGGGTCAATAGTAGCAGCTTTCACAAGTCTGTGAAAGAATGAAGAGAATCAAGAAGTACTATGATCAGAAGCCAGGCATGATGGCTCATGGCAGTAGTCCCAGCACTCTGAGGCAGGAAGATGACAAGTACAAGCCCAGCCTGGACAAACAGGATATTTCCCGAAGTTAAAGAACTAAACTACATAATTTCTTAAAATTACATCAAGTTCCAAAACATTCAAGTTCATTTTGAGAATCACTATGAAATGCAAAGAAAAAACAAAGGTATTAAAAGTGTGTTAAAAAAAAAAAGGCATTGTTGAGAGGGGAAAAAAGATGGCGGATTGATAGGTAGCATGGAAGAGAGCCTCTCTGAGAAAAATAACGGAGATGCTTGAATTTAACTCCATGGAGAAGACCAGACGAAAGGAGAGGGATTCTCATGACCTAGGAAGAAACTGAGAAAAAAGAAGAAGAAAGAAAAAAAGAAAGAAAGAAGGAAGGAAAGAAGGAAGGAAGGAAGGAAGGAAGGAAGGAAGGAAGGAAGGAAGGAAGAGAGAGAGAGAGAGAGAAAGAAAGAGAGGAAAAAAGCATGGATGGAGGGCTGGAGCTGGTCCTTCGCTGTGTTGGGTGGAGAGCTGGAGCTGGACACACTCCCATCGACCTGGTCCCGTGCTGTACTGAGCGCATCTTGGAGTTGGGCAACTCATGATGGAGCTGAGGTCATGGTCCTGCTGAGATCATGGGTTGGTGAGCTTGAGACACTTGGTGGGTGGAGGTGCTGCAACAAGGAATGGAACCGGTGAGGCAAGCTGCACTGATTCATGGCAAGTGCTGGGAACTGGGTCCCGCAGACAGAGTGACTGGCTTGATGACATATTGGAGTTGGACAGGACAGGCAACTGCAGCAGCATCAGTCAGCTGCTCCTGGCCCAAACTGGTATAGTGGGATCTTTTGGGCTGGGTCATGCCCCTGGTTGGTACCCAGTAGCCAGGGACAAAACTGGTCCTGAACCTGTGACATCCACAGGGCACAAACTAACATGCTGAAGGCACTCACTGGCTTACTAGCACAGAGGAGAGGGGTCATCCCACATTGCTGCTGCATGCATCTCCCAGATCAACAGCAAACTGGAGAGGGCAGCAATACCCTAGCCAGTACACTTCAGAAAAACCATAAGCAATACAGAAAGGACCTGAGACCTTCACCATACACCTGTCTGAAAGAAACCAGAAACATGACAGAGAAAGAAACAAGAAAAAGCCTCCAGCTGCTGACCCAGGGAAAATAAGTCTAGGAGAGGTAAACACAGAAGAGACTGAGGGCAGCAAACATGCAATATCAGACACGGCCTCAATGGAAATGAAGAAATACTTCCGTGACCTCATTGATGAATTTAAATCTGAAATTCTTATTCAAGTGAAGCAAGATATAAGAAGATTAATAAAAAAAATGTTAAGTATTTCTCAAGAAGACACAGATGGAAGAATGGAGGAACCCAGAAAAAGGAGATAAATGTTTGATGAAGAATATACACAAAATCTAGAGTACATGAAACAGATCCAAAGAGAATACCAGGAAATGAAAAACTCCATTGAAAGCTGGCAAAATTTCTTGACAAAAACTAAAGACAGACTTTCAAAACTGGAAGACAGATTTGCAATGTATGATTGTGAAAGGAAAGATCTCTTAAAAATAACAAGGAACCTGGAAGTAATACTACAAAGGGCTAGAAGATGACAAGAGAATCTATAACTTAAGAATAATAAACATGAGCAAAGAAGCAGGGGCAAATACAAATGCAATAAAAAGGTTATTCACTGAAATAATTAAGGAAAACTTCCCAAGCACAGGTAAAGGAAATGATATGCAGATATATGAGGCATACAGAACTCCAGCCAGCTACAACCAAAACAGTGATCTACACCTAGACATATAATAATCAAGATCCTAGAAATTCATCACAAGAACAGAATATTAAAAGCGGTCAGAGGCTTTGCAGACACTGCTATCCTCCCCTCTACTTGTTTGCTGTCAACCATGGTCAACCCCACTGTGTTTGTTGACATTGCCGCCAACAGCCAGCCCTTGGGCCAAGTCTCCTTCGAGGTTGGACGGGCCATAGCAGGGCAGGATCAGGTACAAGGGGAGTTGATCTTGGACAGGACGGGTCAGACGCACCTCAAGGGCCTGGGTGCGGCCCACACTCTGAGGAGCAGGCTAGCCGCGGCTGGTGGCAGCACCATTTCCTGATGAGAGGCTAGTTTGGGAGGCCAGCGAGGCACGAGTGGAGGCCGAGCGCTGACAGGGACGGGTGGAGTGGCGGTTGGGGGAGGGGGCCGCAGCCCCGCTGTCACCCTGTGGCACATGTGGCCTCGCCCTGGCCTGGCGCATGTGCTCAGGCCATGATCCCACCCAGCCCGGCCTGCCTGGCCTGGGGAAGCCAGATCCTGGGCTGGAGGCCGGGCAAGCAGGAAGTTGTCCATGGTAGGGCAACTGCCTCTCTGGATACACTAAAATGGGGAAAGGGAGCAGGCCCTGCATGTCCTTACATGTGCCCCCCAGGAGAAATGGCCACAAGGCCTGCAGGAGGCACCTGCACCATCTCAGTGCTGTCCCTGCAGGACTCAGGTGTGGCCCGGCCCCTGCCCAAGGCCACAACCAGAGTGCCTGAGATGTGGGTGGGTCAGACCCCAAGTCACTACAGAATCTAAGCAGCCTGAAGGCATTTTTTTGTTGTTGATGCAAAGTTAAAATACTAGCTTCTGTTCCATTATCACTGCACCAGCAGGTTTTATAGTGTGGTGAAATCAGTGGTGGCTTATGGAGTTTAGTCTCTGGAAGCATATCTTGGAGAGCCATCAGCAGTGACATTGCACGATCTCAACTTGCGGTTTGGCAGGCTTCACGGGGTCACACGAGCTCCCTGTCCCAACACCTGGCACCCAAAGGGACCCAGCACGTGTGGGGAAACTCAGATCTAGTCGCCCCCAGTCGGAGTTGATAGGTGACAAATAAATAAATAAATAAATAAAAGTCTTCAGAGAAAAGAAACAGATCACCTGTTTCAAAATCACAACAGACTTCTCAACACAAACTATCAAATCAAGAACAGTTTGGAGTGAAATATTCCAAGCCCTGAAAGAAAATATCCTCCAACCCAGATTGATGTACCCTGCAAAACTGTCACTAGAAATTAATGGAGAAACAAGATATTTCCATGACAAAGAGGAACTGGGGGAGTTCATGACCACCAATCCAACCCATAAAAAAATACTGAAGGACATTCTAGAGAGAGAGAAGAAAATCACCAGGATTCCAGGAACAGTGGCAGAAAGGCCGCAATGAAAGGGGCAGACAGTGAAATGAAGGAGAAAAGTAAACAATGACAGAAAAATGGCATAGCAGAGATGAGGCAGAGAAGATTGGCTATAGTTTGATCTTATTCTGTTCCAGTCTATCTACTCGTACTACATTTGAAAGCACAGTCAGCTACCCCAGAAATAGCAGAATATACTACGGTAAATATCTTTAATTCCCTATGAACTTAAACTTAAGCCCTGTATTACTTACACTGTCTTACAATGACTGATCTTAGTTGAATCTGGTTTGTTAGATTGCTGTTTTGTCTTGACTGATTTTATTTGAATCTGGTATGCTTGATAGCATCAAGTCTGATTAGTAGAGGCAACTATTCTGAAGATGACAAGATTCAACAGGATACCCATTCTGATTGGATTATTAATAGCAGGAAATACTATGGTAAATATCCTCAATACTCTATTAACTTAAACTGAAGCCCTGTATTACATTCACTATCTTAGTATGACTGATCTTATTTGAATCTGGTTTCTTAGATCACTGTTTTGTCTTGACTGATTTTATTTGAATCTGGTATGCTTGATAGCATCAAGTCTGAGAGTAGAGGCAACTATTCTTAAGATGACAATATTCAAGATTCCCACTCTGGTTGGACTATTAACTGCTTTTGAAGTCATATAATGTCTCCAATGTTTTGTTTTTATTAACTATACTGCTATGTCCAATTATAGTTTGCCTGATGATATAGACAATTCTATTGAAAATAACAAGAGACATCATAGTAACTACTGTAGATCACATAGTACTGTGGTTCTATATGACTTTTTCATTTTGTGTTTTTCTAGGAATTTGCTTTGTTGTCTTGTTTTGATTTGTTCTTCCCTCTAATACAGAAAGGATAGGTATACATGTAGAGAGTCATACTTGAGTAGAACTTCTAAACAGTTTATGAGAATTGAATATAGTTATTGTAAAAAAAGAGAGGAAAAGAAAGTAAATTCTAAAGGATATAACTGTATGTATGTTTAATCGTGTAAGATTGATAAGCAAATTACTAAGTGTCTGTTGGACAGGTGAACAGAACTGGTTGCAGCCTCACTGTATAATGTATAAATATGTAAATGTCCATTTTGTGTGCATTATTTATGTCACTTGAACAGCTACTTCTAAGAGGAAAATATGTAATTGTCAACTAGTGATTTCTTACTGTTTTTTGAAATTATGTATTATTTCTACCCTCTTTCTGTTTGGTTTGTTTTCTTTAAATTAAAAAAAATAAAATAAAATAAAAAGAGGAATTGTCAAATACACTAGCTAAGATGATTATACTACTAATTCTAATAGTTCTGGGACAAAAACAGTTAATATTCACATGATGAGATCAATTTTGCATGTGTATATCTGGTAATCTAAGCAACTATATTAAAGATAACAATATGTAATATAAGAACCATTGTTAAATTCCTATCATTTTGTTTGGAAAGCCTATGTTATTGCTTTGGATTTTTTGTTGTTGTTGTTTGTTTTTCTCTTATGATTTTTGTTTTTCTTTTCTATATGTTTTCTCTTTTAAATAAAATAAAATTTAAAAAGGGGAATTTTCCAGTCTCCTGGAAATATAGACCTGATCAAATATAATTTAACCAGACAAAAATTTGATAGTACATTAATTTTTGATGGTATTGGGGATTGAAACCAAAACTTTGATCCTGAACTATATCCCATCCTTTCACTATTTTTAAACAGCCTTTCTACATAGCTATGTTGCCCAGGCTAGGGTTGAATTTGTCCTTCTGCCTCAGGATACCAGAATATCAAGAATTCAAGTGTATGGAATCATGCCCGATTTAAATTAAGTACTAATGAGGGCTGAAAAACTATTTTTAAAAAAGTTTTAGGGCTGAAAGAGTGTTTGTGCATATAAACTTTTAAAAATCTGGGCCAGCTGTGGTGGTGTGTGCCTGTAATCCCAGCACTTGGGAGGCTGAGGCAAAAAGATCACTGTGAATTCCAGGCCACTCTGGATTACAGAGTTCAGAGCCAGTCAGATCTGCACAGTGAAACCCTATCTTAAAAAGACAAAATAAATAAATAAATAAATAAAACCTGTTGTTGATTAAATTATATCTCATAACTGATATCAACATAAAATTGCCTGGAACTTAGATTCTGTTCATTCCTAGTGAACTGCAATAAGATATAATAGGGTGGGTGAAAGAAATAAGCCTAAAGGTTGAGCTAGGATGGTTTCCAACAAGCACTGAAACCTCAGGAGCAGTTAACCCCACAGATAGAGGAAAAATTAGTCACAGCCTTCTTTAGGTGTAATTCTTGCGATCAAGTATAGAATGTTACCATCATGAGGGTAATGTGGAAGCTTCTGGTAAAAAATCGAAAGTTGTCAGGGCTTCTGAAATCTCCTTTATTATCGCAGAAAATCTTAAATCATTAAAGCATTTTGGCAACAATAATAGTGAAAAAAATGCTTGTCCAAGGTTCAAGATTTATTCAGAGGTATAAATCTAAGCTTAAATCTTAATAAAAGTTCTTCTAAAATGAAACCAGTCACAATCAGACTTTATCCAGCCGTGAGAACTGGCGTACACAATGCCTAGATCCACCCACCCAAAGATGAGGTCACCTCAGCAATGGTAAATCTAGTGAGACTCAATGTGTGTCCTGGACTCAGCATGGTCTTGGAAGGGTCAAAAAAACTTAAAAACAAAACAAAATAAAAATCATCTGCATGGTTGGATCAAAGAAAGGAGGTGAAATAAACTTTTTATATCACTCGTGTTCTTGAGACTAAGAGTAAAAGGTACCAGAGAATGCATGACATTTTCTAATGTTATAGCAGAGACAAAAGTGTTATTCACACAGGCATACAAATTAATAGCATAACTGCAGAAAACCTGACAGCACTTTCTGATAGATCAGAGGATCATTGTATGGATTTTTCAGTGGAAAATGATACAATTTCACATTTGTGAAGAGAAAAAAGTGACACTGCTACAAAGCACATGGAAAGATTGGTCCAAGCTTAAAATCATCCCTATGTGAATTTGAGTAATAAAAACAGATGAACCTTCTTAAAGTAATGGAGATATTAACAAGAGACCAATGCATACAATCTAAGATAGATAGATAGATAGATAGGTAGATAGATAGATATAGATAAAATAGCTTCTTAACATATGTAATATATGTATATTACAATTTTCTAAGAAATTTTCTTATATAAAAACATTATCATTTTTAAAAATTTTCATGGAGAAAGAAGCTTCTTCAAATTCTAAAAACATTAAGAAGTTACTTGAATTATATTTTTATATGCAAATTCAAAATGAAGTAACTGAAAAAGAAAGTGGCTTGACAAAAAAATTGGTTATATATTTGTAAAGATCCTTCTGGAAAACTTGACACCTAATAATACCTGTTATCAAATCAAAATGGGTTTATAGATTGTAAGATGAAAGATTGTAAACTAACATATTAGAGAGAGAAATTGAAAATAATATGATATATATAATATAAGCTTTAAGCAAAAGAATAATGGCAGCAGTAGTAGACATTTTGAATCTCATCCAAATAAAATTCAGCAATACATAAAAAGAATTGTTCAACATTATTAAGTGAGATTTATGCTAAAGGAACCAAAAGCCAGGTCCATTTCTGATGAAATCAATGTAATTCAATATATTAACCAGGTAAGGAAAAAAATTGTGCTGTGTCAATGACTGTAAATGATGTATTTAGAGAATATAATATTTCTAGGTAAATATAAAAATAAGAAAAGACGTGAAGCAGTTTCAACATGATAGAGATATAGTGTTAAAGGCTTATATCTTACTTTACCCTTAATAGTGAATGATTTCATGCTTTCCCACTACCAAGGCTACAAGGCAAGAATGTCCAGCCTAACCACTCTACCTCAATACAGATAGTTTTGGATGTTATATACAATGAGGAATGAACTGGAAAGGAAAAAGGAAGCTATCCTCTTTGTAGATATTATTGCCTGCAAAGATTCTACAATAATATTACTGGAACTAATAAACTATCTTATCAACATTATAGGGTACAAAATAAATAAAAATAATTTGCTTTTCATTTATCTAGCAATGAAACTATAGAAATTAAAATACAATGATATTTTCTTGCTAAAAAGGAAATAAAATATTATATACATAAATGCAAAAATCATATGTAGAATTTCCATGGTGAAAACTACCAAACACCCAAGAAAGAATGACAGAGAATCTAAATAAATGTGAAGATATACCATACGTATGGACTGGAAGACTCAATAAAGTAAAGATAGTAGTTTTTCTAAACCAATACATAATTTTGATAAAACTCAAACTCTCAGCAAGACATATACATATAGAAAACATTGTTCTACTACTCATATGAAGTGATAAAACAGTTAAATTTTTCCAAAAAAGAACAGAGTGGTAATGCGAGCTCAGTCTACCTGATTTCAAACCATTGGAGAGTAGAAATAACCAAAAATGTATGATTTTGAAAGAACAGAGTAGATAACTCATAAATAGAACCTGACATGTTTTCAAAGCAATTTTATTAAACATTTTATTACAGAATATCATCAGCTTCACTGAAAAATCATCAAGGTATTCAAAGCTTTTACTTATTTCATGCTGCATATCCCTATTATTAATAGCTTATATTTGTGCAATTAATAAAATAATATGGGTGCATTAATATTAACTAAAATTCAAATTTTATTCAAAATTCCTTAGCTTTCCATAATGTTCTTTTTCTCCTCCAAGATATATATTAGTTTTAATAATTATTTTCCTCTTTTCTAATACAGATTTATTGTATAAACTAGACATTGTTCTCTTGCTGTATTTCAAACTCTTTGTCTTTAAGTTTTGAGTCCAAGAGAGGTCCTTTCTGTGGAATATCTTTACAACCTCTGAGAGCATCCTAATCTCTATGATTTTATCTCTCTCAAGACTTATGATATTTTGCTGTTTCACTAAATATGTTTTCTTATAACTTTTCTCACCTGTTCCTCTGGAACATCCATAATGGGAGCACTTGTTGGCTTAAAGGTGTACCATAAATTAGGTACCTTCTCTTCTCTTTTCTTGTTTTTTAAAGATCTGTTTTTCAAATATCTGCTTTCAGATTCAGAAACTCAGCTTTTATCTCATCTACTTGTGAGGTCCTCAAATTTTTTTGTTTGTTTTGTTTCCATCTTTTTGAGACAAAGTCTCGTTATGCAGTTCAGACTGGTCTTGAATTCACTTTGTAGTCCAGGCTGGTCCCAAACTTACAACCATCTTCCTGCCCCAGCCTCCCAAAGTCTGGAATTACAGGAGTGCACCTGACTTCAAATATGTTTTTATTTGATAGATTATATTCTTCAGTTCTGAGATTTGGTTATTGTCAACAATATGGATGCCTGTTGAATTTCTTATTCATATAATATATGGTTTCCACAATTTTAATAAGTGTCTTGCTGTATTGTTTGGCAATTCTTAGTGTCCTTAAGGTCATTATTTTTAATTACTTTGCTGGAATTTTGTAGATTTTTCTGCTCTTTGTGATCTGCTACTAGGATATTAATATGATGCGTGAAGCAGTCATATTTTTTCATCCAATTAAACATTTGGATCTACCAAATTTATAGACCCATTGTATAGAGAAAGATCTCCTAGAGATGTGTCCTAGGCTATAGGCTGAGTAAGATGCATGGGTTTGGTCCCTGGGTATGCTCAGTGTTGTAGCCTTTGTGTAGCTTCTTCCGATGTAGTCAGCACCCCTATGACTATCATGGTGGCCTAAGTTTCAGGGTTGAGATGGGTTGACCTTTCTTCTGGGACATACCTGCAGTACATTAACTCACAGTGGATTTACTGGCAATTTTAGGCACTCTGAACTAGATTAGGGGCAGGCAGAGATATGTGTATGCAGCTGAAAAGGTGGGTTATTTATCTGTTTGCACTGGACATGGATAAATATGGTTTCAAAATGTCACTATACCCAGAAGTCTGGGCAGAGGAGAGCACAGTGCTGACTAGGTTACTTCTCCCAAGGCATGTGGCAGAGTAAACTCCAGCTCCATGACTGCTCCCTATAGTAGACTTACACTAGGCTACACTAAGTTCCTTACACTAGGCTTTGCAGGATTCTCAGTAAATACTTCAGGTGTCTATGACATTTATTGGGTTTGGGAAGGAACTGACATCCAAATAATTTCTCTTAGATAATGTACACTTAGCTTCTGATCCTTTGCCAAAGTCACATTGAAGTGTTACCAACTTCAATTGCTTCTAATCTAGCTAGCAACTTCAATTGCTTCTAATCTAGCTAGCTAATCTTGACTATGACATTATGAGCTTACCTGTGTCTCCAGATTTCAAGATACAGATTCTCTACAGCTTCATTTTTCTGAAGCATCCAATAAAATTTATTTATCTATTTATTTTCCAAGAACATTCACTGATTCTCAGTTATGTTCAATTTTTGTTGCTACAGGACAGGATAACAACTTTGAAGCTCTTTATGTGAATGGGCTGAGGTCATAATTATTGCCCAGAAGAAGACTTAAAAGGGAATAAAAGCAACTCATTGGAGAAAAGAATGTTTCTCAACTAATAACACTGGCACGAATGAACATTTGTAGACAAAATATGAATCTTCATCCACTCATACATTTTGCATGCAAGATAACCCAGATGTAGCATGTATTTATATAGAAAATTTAAAACTATGAATCTTGGAATAAAACATAGGAGAAAATCTTTATTATCTATATCTTGACAAGAATTCTTGACACAAGATTATAATCCATTAAAAAAAGATTGTGTTAAAGTTTATTGTACTTTAAAAAGTTTCTCTGAAGAATATAAAATTTGCAAAACACATTTCCATTAAATGATTAGCTTGTAGAATATATAAAAATCTTCCAAAGAAGACATTACAAGAATCAACATACAACTTAGAGAACAGGTAGAAGTCATGAAAATATTTCACTGATGATAATATACATATTTCAAATAAGGAATATATGATGTTCAGCATCATTTTGCATTGGAGAAATGCAAGTCAAACCCACAATATGTTTTCATCATATGTCAATCAGGGCAATGACTCAAAATGATGAAAAGAGTAATGGTTATAGAAAACTGGAAATCCAGACAACTCATCCATTGCTAGCTATAATGAAAAGTGGCACAGTTGTTTAACATATTTTGTTTCTTTAAAATGAAATATGAAATTTCTGTAGAAACTATTATGTTTCTACACATTAATACAGAGAAATAAAACTACTTTCACGAAACAACAGTACATCATGTTTAAATAAATTTTGAAGATAATAACTCCAGAGAGGAAACAACCCTGATGTTCTCAAGCTTCAAAAGAAGAATAACAAATTATTCTAGCACAATCATTCCATGGCATGAAAGAAAGGAATACAAAAGAAAAGTATGCTGCTAGACACAGAGTCTAGATGGTGCTCCTGAAAATCATGGTGAGTAAATGAAGTTAATGTAAAAAAGTCGCATACCATATGATTCCAGTATATATAATTATTAAATGATATAATTATAGAAATGGGAAATAATTAGTAATTTAAAAATAATTAAGAATTAGGTACTTTAGGGAAATAAACGTGATTCTAAAATGGCAGCATGAGATACTTTATGGTGACAGAATATTGACTTGGTGTCAATATTGCATTTTGAATATCTTATTATAGTTTTGTAAGATGTTTTTATTGTAGAAAAATGAAGAAAATATTTGTTCTATTATTTCTACAACTCAGTATGAATCTACAATTATTTCAAAATAAGAAAATTAAGTACATTTCAAATAAAGCCCTTTTTATCACAATATTTACTTCTACAAATTATTTGCAAAATAACTTCAATACATAAAAAATAAATAAAAATGACTCACTGGATCCAGTTAGAAACAAAAGCTACTTTTCCTTGTGTACTGAAAGACAAAGTGAAATTAACACATCTAATCTGAAGCATGTCTTTAGTGCTTTGACTTCATAAATTGTATCTTTACAAACTTGGAAAGGTTTCTATTGAAACAGGCTCCTTTTCTTTGATGTGAATAGTTCATTGCCACTGCTTGTACTGTCTTTTCTTTGACAAATATGAAACATTGTTACCACTTCTTACTGCTGCAATTGAATCCCATGGGATGAAGAAGTTTCTAAATCATAATTTCTAAAAGAAAAAACTTGCTGATTTTACAATTATGAATAATGACTCTCATATCATTACTGACAAGAGTGTTATTTGAATATTGCTTTGGAATATTAAAATATTTGTCATGTATTTATTGCCTGGAGGTACATATGAATCAGAACTTCTTTACATAAGCTAAATTATGCAATTACTTTTAGAGTACATGGACTATTATATTCCCCAGTTACAAAACTGCCTTCCGGCTAGAGGTCAATCATCTTCCCTGGAAAATTTTCTTGTGATTAACAGGAGGCATCTCATCTGTCTCCTTGCGTTAAACCCAAGAGGAAGTGGTTGTATTAAATAACAAAATATACTCACATTATTGGAAGTCAGAACGTTTCTGAGAGTTAAACTTTCTAAACTCTGTGAATATTATTCATTTTTTTATTTAGCTATAAATTTACCATAAAATTAATATGAACAGTAATTATGTCTGGGTATTCTTTGCCATTTGTGAACACAATGAATTGTAGAATTCTGATACTCTAAACTGACCAAAAATCAAAAGTTAGTCCCAAATCCATTTTTCCATAAAGGAAAGCTAAATGACAGGGTTTATGTAATGGATCTAAGTTCTTAGAATAATCAAAAGAAGCACAGTAAGAAGAAAATTAAATAATGATACATTTTCCATATTTAATATAATTCAATGAAGAAATTTTTATATCTCTTTATGCCATGAAACTGAATATTTAAAAGAAATTTTGTTGCTCATAATTACATTATCAGTTTAGTTTTAATTTCAATTAGAAACCTTTTGTGGCATCTCATAAAGGTATGTTAGGTTCTGATAAGCTTTAGTAGAACACTTAAGATGTAATCTAGTTAGTGAAGTACTTTGTAAAAGAGCTGCATTGCTCACCTTTGTAATATTCATTGAAGATATCCTTGAGGGAGATTTTGGAAACTACTGATCTGTATTATTAAGCAATAAAAAAGCATGTTAAAAGTCAGCCTTAATAAAGACAATGAAAATGCATATCATGAAGATACTAGTTTAAAATAATTTTGTTAACATATACTTTGATAACAGAAAATTCTGGACATGGTCCATTTATTTTTAGTGACCTGTTCAAGGACCAAAGTAGTACTCAACAACATGTCAAAAGATGCAAACCAGTAGCCATGCTTTGTTCTTTCTTGTGTTTATAAGGCTTCAGAAGACTAACAAAAAAGATTCAGTAAGACTATGTTAGAGAAGATGATGTAGAAGATTCCCTTTTCATAAAAAAAATTGAAATATTTAAACCAGAATGTCATTTGCATTATTATTTTCATTTTTAATTTAAGGGCTACTCTTTTATAAAGATAACTAATTGTATTTAATTTATTATTTAACAAATGTTTTCCCTCTCATACTTGAGAATCATTTAAAACCAGAGGATTATGTGAATTGATTTTTTATTGATAGCACATAGAATAAAGATTAGCTTACAGAAAAAGTTCCGTGTTATTTACTAAACAAATAAAATTTAAAGAGTAAAAAGAAGTAAATCTGTCATAACTTAGACTGAATGTTTTAGTTTATTAAGACTTTAATGAAAATTGAGGAACATTATTATGATACATTGCTAACAGAATGAGTCTTTGTCATAATATTCCAACAAGAAAAAAGGAGTAACATTAAAACATGGGAAAAGTTTGGTTTAAATATTTGACAATCATGCTTTGCCCTAACAGAGGAGACAACAAAGGCAAAGGAAAAAGAAAAAGACAAAAAAGACCCTTATAAAAATTTTTCATGTTCTTTGGTGGCCCCGCACTTGCAGGGATTATAATCTGAAAACCCAAAACTTTATGACTTTCCAATCAGTATAATAAAGTGAAAGCCTAGACTCAAGCATCTTGCTTACAAGTCAAGGAAATACATTATATACAAAAAAAGTAATATTTTAGAACATCGAGCATCAATAGTGAGATTGAAAACATCTGTACCATAGAAATTTAAGAGCCTTAGAGAGGATAAAGTCTAAACATCTTTCATCAAACAATGTAAAACTGCATTCTATCAATCATTAGCTTAATATTTATTGAGTATCCACGTGCTTAATTTAGTACTTCACCAAATACTGAATGTATAACAAATGACAAACTGACTTCATTCATCTTCTAGAAATTCAGTTTGTTGTGATAGAGGCTTGGAAAAGGATAACCAACATATCAGTGAGGGACAATGGCCAAAAGACAAAATAATCTAGTAACCTAGAATTTGCAGATAAGGAAAGTTTTTACAATATAAAATATAGGATTGTGTTTAGGAATAAATATAAACCCAGCCAAGAAGGTAGTGTAGAATGTTTGAAAAATAACCAAGCTTATATACAACAACCCAGAAGATAAGGAAAGAAAATAGGTCAAGTGGAGAATTGTAAGAAATTCATTATGGCATGGATGTGTTATGTTACTTACTTTTAAACATGGATATGTTAGATGTAGATTGAAAAGAGAAGATCACAAAGGAAGCAAGATAATAGACAATAAAGGTGATACATATATGTATACTGATATTATTCCTACTATGTGAGAAAGATGGAAAATATTACAGAAATTTAAGATAAATTTTCAGTTATTTATAAGCTATCAGACAGGATTTTAACCCGGGTGATCAGGGTTCTGAAAAATATGTTGTCTTAACAACATTATTCCTTCCAAATACAATCAGATACCTTCACTATATAATTTTGCCTAAAGTCCAAGGAGAGATAACAATGAAACAGTTTTACAGTATCAGATCTACACATTTCCTTATTTAAAAAACTCACACATTATTGTAAATGCAGTGGGGGAAAATTTACAGATTGTAACTATAATGCATTTTATAATTCAGTAATATTTGGAGACATACATATATCAGAGAAAACTAGGAACCAAAAAAAAAGTCTATTGAAAAGTTATTTTAGAATCCAGATGATAAAATATAGGTAGAATCTGAATAAAGGTAGAATGCTACTCAAAATTATAGAAATATATATTGTATATCTGCAAAACTAATTTTATATGCAAAAACTGTTACGAATTCAGAACAAAGGAAAAGGTTACATTATGAAGACCTTTCTACATTAGTCAAAAATGTTCGAAATCCAACATCTTTGTAAGTGATTTACAGATTTTGAAAAAGAAACAATTGTATAATTGTGTTTAACAAAAATCAGCCAATGAGTTGCTATACTGATTATAAAGAGAAACACTGGACTGTAATATATCACAAAGAAGCCATTTTCAATATAGAATTTAAAATATTTGATAATTTTAAATTAAATTTTGAATGTACAAATGAACTTCTGGGGGAGAAATATACTGATGCATATATATATATAATGCATATATATATATAAATGCATATATATATATATAAAATGCATATATATATATATATATATATTTATGTGACAAGCTTTAGTAGGTAGTTTGCAAGACCATAATGGTTTTCTGTGCATTGTTCAGATGGAGGATGGAGTAACTCCTCAGCCCAAGAAGATGGAAGCTTCAGTACAAGAAGGACCAAGGATGCTCACACAGTTCCAGTAATGGAAAGTCACTGGAGGGTCACTAGTGTGAGTCTGGGTTGGAAGGGTGAAGAAACTGGAAACTGATGTTGAAAGGTCACATCAGCAAAAGATGCACCCTCTCCAGAAGACTGGAGCTCTTAAAAATGCACCAATTTCCTTCTCTTTTCACTGTTTTTCATTCTATCTAGGTGACAAACTTATTGGTTAGTGCCATTCATGAGCAGTTCCACCCTCAGTGTTCAGACCTACATGTCAATCATCTGTAGAAATATTCCTTAAACACAAAAAGAACTGAGCTTTGCTAATCTACTAGTTTTGAAATCCATTTAAGTTGATATATCATAAACAATGGTCATGCAGACCATTAGAAATTCCTAATTTGGGCAGCTTTTAAAATATAACATGAGGGGGCAGAGCTAAAAATGGTAGATCAGTAAACAACAAAATGCAGAGCCTCCCTGAGAGGAACAACTCAGATGCTGGAATGAAACATCCTAGAGTGGACCAGACAGAAGGAAATGGATCCTCTCCATCCTGGAAGAAACTAAAGGGATAAGAGCTGGTAAAACGAGTGGCCCCAGGGCAACCATCAGAGCAGCTAAGATTAGTGACAATGGCACTCTCACTGGAGTGCCCAGACTCATGCAGCCATGATTTGCTGGAGCTGCAGTCACGCTGAAGTCAGGGGTCGGCAAGTCCAACAGAGAACAGCCAGCGTGGAGACCTGCACTAACCCACGGTGAGTGCTTGGAATAAGACCCTCCCTTGGGAAAGGGGAGACTGACTGGATGACATGTTGGAATTGTGTAGCACTGGCATGTACAAGGAATGGCAGTGACTTCAGTTGGTTGCTATCTACCCAGAGCAGATTGGTAGGATCTGCTGGGCCAGGACCGAGTAAATTGTTCTGAACTGATTTCATACATGCAGCATACACTAATGTGGTGAAGGCCCTCTCAGGTTTACTGGCTCATAAGAGAGGGGCCAGCAGCATGCACCACCCCTGCTTGCATCTCAATGACCAACAGCAAACTGGAGAGGGCAGAAATCCCTAGCCACCATGATTCAGAAGAACCATAACTAACAAGGGAAGGGGAAGGGACCTCTATACCAAAAACATGACAAGAGAAAGAAATAAGAAAAATCCCCAGCCCCCAACTCTTCAAATATTGATACAGAAGAGATAAACACAGAAGAGATGGAGGGCAGCAAACATGCAATATCAGACACCACATCAGCAGACATAAGAGATATCTTTGTGATATCATAGATGAATCAAAACTGAAATACTAATTTAAGTAAAGCAAGATATAAGAAGATTAATAAAAGAAATTCTAAGCACCTCTCAAAAAGACACAGATGGAAGAATGGAAGAACACAGTAAAGGAGAGAAATGTTTGTTAAATAATATAAAGAAAACCTAGAATACATGAAACAGATTCAAAGAGATTACCAGGAAATTAAAAACTCTATCAAAAGCTGGAAAAATTGCCTCACAGAAACTAGAGATAGATTAACAAAACTTTCAGATAGGTTTGCAGTGTTTGATCATGAAAGGAAAAGATCTCTTAAAACTAACCAGAAAACAGGCAGTAACAATACAAAGGCTAGAAGATGGCAAGAGGATCTATAACTTAAGAATAAAAAATGTGAGTGAAGAAGCAGGGATAAACACAAAGGAATTACAAAGATTATTCACATAAATGATTAAGGAAAACTTCCCAAGCATAGGAAAAGGAAATGATATTCAGATGTATGAGGCACACAGAACTCCAGCCACCTACAACCAAAACAGAGCTACACCCAGACATATAATAATCAAGATGCCAGTAATTAATCACAAGAACAGAATATTAAAAGTCATCAGAGAAAAGACCCAGATCACCTATAAAGAAAAACTCATCAAAATCACAGCAGACTTCTTGACACAAATCATCAAATCAAGAAGAGCTTGGAGCAAAGTATTCCAAGTCCTGAAAGAAAATAATCTCCAACCCAGATTGATGTACCTTGCAAAACTGTATCTCAAAATTAATGGAGAAACAAGATGCTTCCATGACAAAGAGGAACTGGAGGAATTTGTGATCACCAATCCAACCCTACAAAAAATACTGAAGGGCATTCGAGAGAGAGAGAAAAAAATACCAGGATTTCAGGAACAGTGGCAGAGAAGCCTCAATAAATGGGTAGACAGTGGAATGAAGGAAAAAAGTAGACAACCAATGACAGAAAAATAGCAGAGCAGAAATGGGGCAGAGAAGGTTGGCTATAATCTCTAATACAGATGGCCTTGATACACTAACAGAAAGAAACACAGAGAGAGTAGATCAACAGATAAGGTCCATCGAGGTTCTCTGTATAGGAAATATAATTAAGCTGAAAGAGGGTTTATGAACCAAAAATCAAATATAAGAAAATAATGCTCTATGTGATAGGGAACCAGTGAGAAATGGGGCAACTTGACCAGCACCTGCAGATAGGTTGGAAAGACATGATACTTTTGTGCAGTAGAGAAATACTCAACCAAAATGAAGGACAACCTAGAGGTTTTTTGTGGGCAAAGGAATATAACTTGAGATCAAGTTCAAGAATGAGAAGGTTTGGAACCACTTAGGTAAATAGCAGGTTGCCTCCCCATTCTAAAAACTGAGGGACATGATGGGAACCAAAATGTGCAGTGCACCCTGAGGGAGTGAAAGGAGAGAAATTGTCTATAAAAGGAAGGCAAAGAATATTGTTAATAGTGTATCAGGATTTAAAACCCACATTACTTTCACCACTCTGTTTAGATGGATTATATTGTGTTCCAGTTTGTCTACTTGTACTAGATTTGAGGGCACAGACAGCTATCCCAATAGCAGGATAGAGTATGTAATCATCCTTAATTTCCTATTAACTTAATCTGAAGCCCTGTATGACTTACAGTGTCTTACCATGACTGATCTGATTTGAATTTGATTGGCTGTTTTGTATTGACTGATTTTATTCAAATCTGTTATGATTAATAGTATCAAGTCTGAGAGTATAGGGAACTACACTGAAGATGACAAGATTCTCAAGCATACTCACTCTGGTTTGATTATTACCTGCTTTTGAAGTCTTACAATGTCTCCAACGTTTCATTTTTATTAATATTGCTATGTACTGCTCTATTCAATTATACTATGCTGGATAATATAGACAATTCTATTGAAGATAACAAGAGACATCATAGTAACCATTGTAGATTACCTTGTATTGTGGTTTTATGACTTTTCCATTTCATGTTTTTCTAGGAATTTGTTTTGTTTTGTCTTGCTTTGTTTTGCTTTTCCCTCTAATGCAAAAGATAAATACACACGTAGAGACTCATGCATGTGTAGAACTTGTAAACAGTTTATGAGAACTGATTATATAATGCATGATGAAATCAACAACTACTTTGAAGAAAAACAGACACTATAGTACCCAGTGCTGATTCCATAGCATCATGATGTGAAATCCAGCAATACTATTATTCTTTGTTCAGAGTGATTTTAGTCTGCTTTGTTTTGTTTAATTTCAACATACATGAAGGTATGGACAGCTATTTTGGAAAGAATGAAAGACACTATAACAGCCATTGTTGACTTCCCTATTGTCTGGTGTTAAAGACCTAAAATGCCTTCATCATCCTGTTCACATCAGTTTTATACTATATTGTTTTGTATGAATTCACTGTATGTGAAGATATGGACAACTATTTGGAAGAAAACAAGAGACAATATGATAGTGAAGATTTCTGGTTGTCTTGCTTTGAAATGTATGTCTCTTACATTGCTTTCTTATGTTCTGTTTTGTTGTGTTTAATATTACCCTCTTTAAAAAAAAGGAAAAAAATATAACATGAAACAATATTGAACAAATATTTAATGTTACATGGGTTACTACTGTCTCAAATTGATTGTAAGATTCAAATACAAGTAAGTTCTAAATGAATGTTACCAAACACAGTCTCAATGTTCTTGAAAGATGAAATTCTAACAAAAATCACATTTTAAAAAAATCAGTAAGCACAAATAAAAAGCTACAATCAGTAAGAAAAAATAAGAATAATAAAGTAATAGCAAATGAAATTGAAAAAATAATAAATTTTACAAGAAACAAGTGTAAAGACTGGAAACACTAAAATTATATAGCAAGAATACAATATATTCTAAATGTGGACAAATAAAATACATGATCAAAATTCAAGAAGGATAGGCAAATCTAGGAAAGTTAATAGACATTTAAATTTTAAAAAATGAAAACACAAAACTATTATCAATTAAAATATACTGGTTGAAGTAAAATTTCAATGTATACAGTAGACAAGAAATTTACAGAAATTCACAGAGTTCTTAAAATATACATGCAATGCAGCTCAAATACAAAAACCTAGAAATATTAAAATAGAGATTGAAGAATGAAGTAAATAAAATGAAAAAAACATACCTCCCATTGTACTTACAAAAATAGATGATAAAGAAAAAAAGTTAAAAGCCCAGGAATATGAATAAAGTAAGAAATTTTCCATTTGAAAACTTTGTATTTATTGAAAAAAAAGTAATATAAAGACAAATTAATTCATATTTAACCTCAATAAAAATGCAATCTGCCAAAAATAATGTGAATGCTATCAAGGTAATTTAAGAGTAATGACTTCTAGCTGGCTGTGGTGTTGCAGCCCTATAATCCCAGCATTTAGGAGGCTGAGGCAGGAGGATTACTGTGAGTTCAAGGCCAGCCTGGGCTACATATTGAGTTGAAAGCCAGTCTGCACTAGTACATAGTGAGAACTTGTCTCAAAAAAGACTTCTAACAAGAAATGAGAAAAACAAAAACATAACCATGTACTTTTCAATGACAGCAATAAATACTTAAATAAATTAAAAAATGTGCAGTTGAGAGAAAATAACCCATATAGAACTCTACATTAAGGAAAACAGTCAAAAAGAATAGCAAAATAAAGACATTTCAGGAAAAAAAGAAGCAACAGTTCAATAGTTACTTATTGAGAGGAACTAAAAAGTTAAAGAAAATTTATAAAAATGTAGCCAGGGAATTTAATATACAACAAGTAAGCATCAGTGCCCATAAACACATTGCAAAAGCAACAATGGTTAACTCTTGAAATTAGGAAGAAAACATTACAGTACAATAGTTGAGAAAAATTATAAAAGAGACTTTGTAGGAAAAAGTCTCAGGGCTCAGGGTATAGCTCAGTGGCATGGTGCCTGCCTAGTAAGTACGTGGTCCTGAGTTCAATTCCTAGTACCAAAAACATAAAATAAAATAAAATAAAGAAGTAAAGAAAACTCTGAAAGACATCTTCTCATGAGTTCAGGCCCTTTCCACTTGACCTTGTAAAAATATTAATAACCAAAATAAGTCCTGTTTATTAACAGACTATTCCAGAACAAGAGGTCCTCAGCTCAAGAATAATCAGCCTCATGCTAATACAAAATGAACTTGGACCACATATTAACACAGATGACTTTATCCCAGAAGAGTTAGTTTCAACCATCCTCATTCTCTGCTACTCTTTCTCTCTGAAACAGTGGCTCTGGTACTTTGTAACCAACAGTCTCTCTCAGTCCTTTGCCTCAAATAAAGTCCTTTCTTGCTACATGTCCCCACTCTCTTCTCTTTATTCCTTAAAGACTTTAATTTAAAATCTAATGAGGTAACTGTATTCTTAAAGTATTAAACATTTGATAATAGATTGTTAAATTTTAAGATATGAGAGAAAAGATAGGGTGTAGTTTATTAGTATAGCACCTGCCTAGCATAGGTTAGCTCCTTGGGTTCACTTCCCAGTAACTCAAAAAAGAAAAAAAAAAAGTATTTCAAACAATGTAAATAAAGAGAAAAAAATGACGATATAAATTAGAATACATAAAACAAAGTGACAGAAAAGAATCCAAATGAATGAGTTGTCAAAGTCAATGCAACTTCAACACAACTATCAGAAATATAAAAACTGTAAGAGCAGATTTAAAAAAAAATAATTGTATTTTAGTTAAAAAGATATACCTGAGGCATAAGAAAATTAAGTTTGAGTGCAATTATAGGGAGACATTCCATTGGCCAGAAGGTAAAAAATAGAAAAATGCCATATATGTTCTCCAAGAAAGAATTGCTACCTTAAAAATATAATATATTCTTATAACTCTGTGAATGAAGAAAAGCAGATAAATTTAAAAACTACTGAAATATGTTACCAGGAAGGTAAGAACAAGAGTCACAAATGCCAGGAAAGCTGTGTAGTGAGGATGGGAGAGGCTCGCTGCTGTCACCAGCACACTCCGTGTGCGATGCTCTTCGTCACACCCTTCCTTGGCCTGGCACTGCTCCTCCCAGCTCCACAGTACGGGTCTGTGCGACACCGGGCGATTTCTATGCTGCTACACTCTCTACGTTTTCTTCATTTTGTTTTTGTGGTTGTGTATACTGAACCTAGCATTTTCACATTAAGCCAAGTCCCCAGACTTTTTTTAAACTTTTAGTTGATTTTAGTTTTTAATTTTTAGGTTTGGGTTTTTGAGCTAGGGACTCCCTAAGTGATGGAGGTGCTCAGGCTGGCTTGGAAATTTCCCTCTTTTTGTCTTAGCCTCCCAGAGTAATAAGATGCTGGTTCTTAAACTCTAGATAAACTGGGTGTAGCAGCACACAATCCTAGATTGAAATAAAAGGCTCTGAAGTTAGAAATCAGGTGAGTTTATACAGAAAATCCTTGAATGAAAACAAACAAAAATGTGGATAAGACTGGTATCTGATTCCCAACACTTGGGAGGCTGAGGCAGGAGGATTGCTGCAAGTTTGAGGGAAGCTTAGGCTACAAAGTGAGTTCAAGGTCAGTCTGAACTGCATAGTAAAATTCTGTCTGAAAAAGACAAAAAACAAAGTTAAAAACAAACAAACAAAAAAAGACTAGCATCCTGATCATAGTACTGCAGTAAAACTAATGAGATTAATTCAAGCAAATATACACCCTAGAAAGCTTGGCATCTTGGAAGTCAGAAAAGTATAATGTTATCACTATTATTACTGAGAGATCTCCATACTTAAATATCAAAGCAATGTAAAGTAAAACTACAGGGAGATTCCGTTTAATCTGAAACTGATTGGCAGATTATGAAAATGGATATTCAACCACATATTTAACACTAAATTCATCAGAGATTATAAATTGATAAAACAATTTTAGAAAATGGCCACAACCAGTGTATTTAATCAAACCAAGTAGTAATAACATCGGAAGTTTAAGTACAATTATCATGAACAACTATTTGTACTCTGAAAGTCATTCTAAAATGAGTTGAGAATGCTTAAGTTTGTCTACAGTCGTTTGTTTCTTTTGTTATTGTTTTATCATTAATGACAGGAAGGAATAATGTCATTGACTTTCTTCCCACCAAACTCATCATTGGTGTTGCTGCTTCTGGAATTTTCTGAAGTGATGTGATGTCTGTACAGTAAAACAAAGTCACTAAGTTCTGTAGTGAAGAGCAAAGGGAAGAAAACAAGAAAATTGTAGAAAAGAGGACAGTGGAAACTATCTCTTTGTATTGGAAAATCCCTATGGGATGTGTGAAGATATGACCTTCCCAGCTAAATGACTTTTTGAGTCTGCCTAGATCTCTTCATCTCTAAAATATACAATCTGCACAGCCAATTAAAGCAGAGTAAAAGTGCCTCATGATTCTTTGACAGTGCTTAAAAGATTTATGCTTTAAAGGACAAATATACTAGCATACTGATTGAGTCATTAGGCATCTACTCTGCCAGCTAATCATCACTTTCCTTGAGCTTGTTCAATATGACATTTTAAATGTCACTAAAGCCATTTGATTAATTTCAAATTATATTTTTCAGATAATGTTGGCCATATGTCTGGTAGGAGTTTTAACTTGAGCTCTAGTTGACCCAAAATCAGTAATTCTGTACCTGATAATTTTTGTTGTTTCCAATTTTTTCCAAAGGATTATTGTAATAGCTTGCAGGGGAGTAATATAATAAAATGAGAGTTTTAAAATCCATAATGATTCACAATTTGCATAATTTGTAATTCTGCTGTCAAAACTTAATGTATTTTGCTTTCCATTATTATATTATCCTTTTTAAGGAAACATTAGTATTTTCTCTCCTCTAAGTCTCCATCCCAGGAATGCCTATAGTTCAGAGATGAATCAGTCATATGTTTGTACATATGAGTGTGTGTGTGTGCAACATAACATTCATAATATATACATTTATTTATATGTATATGTGTGTATACAGTTTGAAAGCAGAATGTCTTTTTTGCAAGTTACTAAACAATACAAAGTAGAACATTCTGTTATTTACATGATCATAATTCTATAAATACATGGGAACCAGCTGGCTATGGTCCTTATTCCAGTCCCTTAGACAGTGTCTATCTTTGGTTGCTACTCTAATTTGTCTTTCATTCTGGTTCTTATGTTTGGACCATTTATTTTTAACCTCTTGATAAAATTTATTTCTTCTCATGTCGAAGTTGTGAAAGTCCAAATGGTCATGCTAATAGAGTCAATAATGATAGTGCCAAGCTCTTTTTACTGATGTTACTAGACTAATCCTCTGAAGAGACTCCATAACACTAAACCCCAGCATGACTTCCATCCAAGGCTTTTTAGGTAACTTCTCTGGAGAAGGTCTCTGACTGCTGCCTGCCTACATGAATCCTTTTGAGCAAGAATCATCTAGATTCAGTCTTCCCTCTTCTCCTTTAACAGCAGTTAAGGATACTTTTTGGAAAGAGGAAATGTAGAAAATAATTTATAGTATTTAGTTAGCTTATAAAGAAGGCAGTTAGCTAGTGGAAGGACCTGAGATAGAGTGAGATGACCAACTGCACTGATGCAAAATTAAGACCAGATAGAAAAATAGGACTTTTAACCAGTGATGAATGTTTCTCAGGCAAGATGTAAAGCAGGCCTTTCCTCTTGAAGAGAGGCACCACCACCTACTGCACTCCTGAATTCTGAGAAACAAGATAAATTGAATTTTCTTTAATGTAAAACGAAGCTCATCCACTCCTTAGGATTTCTGAGGTCATTATAATATAAAATAACTAGTTTTTTTCTAAGATCCCAGTTTATTGTAAATACTATGTGAAAGAACAAGACTAGAGAGCCTGAGTTCCAATTGGTCATTTAAATCCACAGAGTCACCTGTGAGAGGTGACTACTAAATGATTAAGCAACCCTTCTACTCTTCTTGCCTATAAAAAATTATAAGTCGAGAGGCCATGCAGGCATCCCACTTGAGATTCTTCATGGCATTGCAGGAGCTATTTTCTTTCTTCTTATGTTGAGTAGATACTCTCCTAACATATGTACATACAAACATACATACAAATAAACAACCAAACATGTATAATTTTACAACTTTAGCACCAGTATTTGGGGGAGATGAGGGAGATAGAAGATTAATTTTACATAAACTTAATGAGGTTAATCAGTTGGAAGCCAATTTGGGACACAAGACATGTAATGCACAATTTTCATCATTGTCTAATTGTAGTAGACTGTTAGAATGGTTGCATCAATCAATTTTCATTCATTATAAATGTGACTTTGAAGTGCCTCACATAAATAGTTGGACTTTTGGTGCAACCATTATGGAAATCCATATGGAGAATTCTCACAAGACTAGGATTGGAAGTTCCATTCAATCCAGCTATCCCCCTCCTGGTTATTTTCCCCAAAGAACTGAATAGTTCATATCACAGTGATATATGTGCACCCATGTTCATAGCTGCACAATCTGTGATAGCTAAATCCTTGAAACAACCAAGATGCCCATCAACTGCAGAGTGGATGAAAAAGATGTGGCATTTTTGTACAATGGAATGTTACTCAGCTATAAAAAAGGATGATCTTGAGGCCTTTATAGGCAAATGGAGACAACTTGAGACTATCCTCATTAGTGAAATAAATAAGAATCATATTTATAAATATCATATTGTGTCTCTAGTGTAAAAAGTAAATAAGAACTACAAATGTAATAAAACCAAAATGTGTAATTGCTATTGTAAAAAAGAGAGGAAAAGAAAGTACTCTAAGGGATATAACTGCATGTAAGTTTGAG
>PVLA01000333.1:0-291337 GCA_004027455.1 Hydrochoerus hydrochaeris | reverse complement strand
ACTTTTTCTCATTCTCCTTTTTCTTTCTTTCTTTTAGAATTCTGTACTGTTACTACCTTTTTTCTGTTTTGTTTTCTTCTCTTTAAATAAAATTTTAAAAATGTATAATTGCTTTGTAAAAAGAGGAAATAG
The DNA here is from genome assembly GCA_004027455.1 of Hydrochoerus hydrochaeris. Lineage (NCBI taxonomy): Eukaryota > Metazoa > Chordata > Mammalia > Rodentia > Hydrochaeridae > Hydrochoerus > Hydrochoerus hydrochaeris. The sequence goes on along the minus strand of PVLA01000333.1, from coordinate 291,205 downwards.
GAAGCGCTATAAAAGATATAGCTGCATGTATGTGTAGATGTGTGGGATTGATAACCGTATTTCTAGATTCTTATTGGATTGTTGAACAGATCTGTTTGCACTCTCACTGCTTTAGTGTCCACTTTGTGTGTTTTAATTCTGTAACTTGAATAACTATTTTTAAAAGAACAATATATAATATATCAACTAGTGATTTCTTACTGTTTATCTTTTCTTGAAATTCTGTAATATTTCTACCTTTTTCCTGTTTTTTCTCTCTTTAAATAAAAAATGTATAATTGCTATTATAAAAAAGAGAAAATAGGAAGTGCTATAAAAGATATAACTGCATGTATATTTATGTGTGCAGGATTGTTACCCATATTTCTTAGTTCTTTTTGATTGTTGAACAGATCTGTTTGCAGTCTCACTGCTTGAGTCTCCATTTTGTGTGCTTTAATTTTGTAACTTGAAAAACTATTTCTAAAAGAGCAATATGTAATTTATCAGCTAGTGATTTCTTACTGTTCATGTTTTTTTTTTTTGAAATTCTGTAATATTTCTCTCCTTTTTCTGTTTTATCCCTTTAAATAAAAAATTTTAAAAAATAGTTGGACTTTGTTTTCTATCTATTGTTCTGGTGTGACCTTGTGGTATGGATTGTCAAATTCTGGAAAGGGAAAGTGATGATCCATTCTAAGCACAGGCCTCAGATGTCTTTGAACATCTCTGCTCCCTACATAAAAGCTGAGCTTGACATGTGAAAGATTCAATGGTCAAGTGGAGGACTAGAGAACACAGAAAGGAAATTTAACTAGAAGTAGAGGTATCTAGGTGATTTTCAAGATGATTTACAGTGTTTGGGAAATAGCCTCATCAGGACTTCTTAACCAATCACAGTCTAGAAAATCATGAGTAAGACATATGCCTGCTGTAATTATGATCAAACTTGGGGGTGTTATATTGTAGAATAGCTATATTATTATTAGGGTATATTAATAATTATGGAAGAGACTCTTAGTTGTCTGTTTCAGAGTAGATAAGTAATTTGTACTGCTACAACTCTGGTTTTTGGTGAACAACTTTTTACCTAACACCAGAGTCTACTTTTTTCATAGTTCATTTCCTCTAGAGGGAACTATTTGACCAAGTTACTATTAATGAGGCATAAAAAGAAAAACTGTAAGAGGTCTTAAATTTGCTTTTGCTTTGTTTATATCATTTTGTTTTGTTTTGTTTTATGAGATAGGGTCTTTCTATGCAATTCAGGTTGGCCTTGAACTCACTATGTATCCCAGGTTGACCTTGAACTCATGGTGATCCTCCTGCTTCAGCCTTCCAAGTGTTGGGATTACAGGAGCCACCACACCTGGCTTTAAATATAATTTAAAAGAAGAGTTTATTTTTTTTTTTATTTCTCAATTGCTTTACTTGACAGAATAAGATTTGCAAAACTGTATTTCCACTAGCCATTTAGAACAATGAAATACCTCTGATGATAGGATCTGTGTATTGGGAATAATGGAAGAAAAGCATAGAAGACTAGATTTTTTTTTTTTTTTACTTTATCTGGAAGCCACCATGTCACACCAGAGTTTCAATTCCAGGCTGCTTTCTATAAAAGAAAAGTCAGTCTATTATATAACAAACCATTGTTATAATATCTCTTAAGCAAATAGCCCTAAATCTAATAAATATTTTAATAAGCATTAACAAATATCTCTATACAAAAATAGGTAATACTACAAATTAATACTTAAAAAATTAAATTCAATGGAAAATTGATAGCCATTTTAGCATTATAAAAATATAAATGCAATTATAGAAATAAAAAATTAAATGACTAATAACACAGAGGAAAATATTTTACCTCATTAGATTTCAGGGAAATAAAGTAATAATGGGATATTGGTTTCTACCCATTAGTTCAAGAAACTTTTTTAGATCTGATAATATATGTGAGTTGGTGAGATTAAGTACAAAACAAATCTTTATAGATTTCTGAAAGAATTGTAAGTCTACTTTGTTTAGCCACCTGAAATATCTAACAAAATGCATAACTTTCATTTTCCTTATAGTATATAATTCTATTTGTAGTAATACATAACTATTAAATACCCTGGGACAGAGTAAGAAGATATTTACTAAAGATATGATTATTTATCAAAGAAAGTCAAATTTTCTGAGATGACTTCAGGGCTAGAGCAGAGAAACACAACATGATCCTAGAGTAACCTTTTATTCCCAGAGTAAGGAAAGTCATTTAAAATTAAAAATGAAAAGGTGAGATTTATTTTAAATTAAAAAAAAACTGGAAACAGAGGTCTGATCTGACAGAAATCCAAATGGCCAAATCTGTTAAACTTAAATGATAATAATATTAGATTTTAATTCCTGCTGTAAAACATCCAACATTCATGAACCAGTACTAATGCATAACCAAATAAACCATGGTTTGAATAGGAAGGATAGCTGGTCCCCTTAGAAAACTGCAGTAAAATAATGTTGAAGTGATATGGAAAATTAAAACCATCTTAGGACACTATCACAATATTTGTTGCAGTAATATTCATAATGATAACATTAGTGGATGAAACTTTGATGAGATATATGCTATTTATTTATTTTTTAAATTTTATTTTACAGAGAATAAAACAAAAGAGGACAGAATAAAGCATATCAGAACAGAGCACTGCAAGCAACACAGCACTTCATAACAACACAATTGGATATCAACAGTAGCTACCATAATATCTCTTTCTTTGAAATAGTTTAGCATAGCTTCACATACAATAATATCAAACATAACAAAATAGAATAAAAGTATTCAAGAGAATGAAACTATTATAAGGCATTCTGAACCAAATAACAGAAGATGAAAAATGGCTACTATAATATCTCATTTTCCATAAAAAAATTGTTTATACTATCTTACATATTAAAATCCAATAAGAAACAACATGATAGAAGCAATGAAATAGGAGAACAAAAGGATGTTAGGACTTCAAAGCAAGATGATATTAAATCAGCAATGGCTGCCATAATGTCTTGTTTTCTTCAAAGTAGCTGTTCATACCATCACAAATAATAAGGTCAAACTAAACAGAATAAAACTATTCCAACCAATAAATGACAATATTAAAAGGCTTCAAAGCAATATAATGGGGAACAATGATTACAGTAGAATCTTATATACTCTTACCATTTCTACACTAGGGAGAATACACAGTACTTATACATGTGAGTTTGATTTATTTTGCTTATGAGTATGGTCTCAAGTTGCATCCATTTATTTATACATATCTCAATGTGATCATTCTTTATAGCTGAGTAGTACTCCATTGTATAAAAGTACCACAATTTTTTTATTCATTCCTCAGTTGATGGGCACTTAAGGTTGTTTCCAAAATCTGGTTATTACACATTGTGCTGCTACAAACATGGGTGCACATATATCACAATGTTTTCAGTTCTTCTGGGACTATGTATGGGAGTGGAATAGCTGAGTCAAATGGGACTTTTGAGGAATCTCCAGATTGACCTCCACAGTGGTTGCACCAGTCTACGCTCCCACCAACAGTGCAGAAGAATTCCTTTTTCCCCACAGACTCTTCAGCATTTGTTATTGGTAGTTTTGTTGATCCTGGCCATTCTTTCTGGAGTGAGATGGTATCTCAGTGTGGTTTTAATTTGCATTTCTCTAATGACCAATGATGATGAACATTTTTTCATGTATTTATTTGCCATTCACATTTCTTCATCTGAGAACTGTGTGTTCATCTCGGATGCCCATTTTTGGACTGAGTCTTTGAGTTTTGAGTGTCTAATTTTTTTTTAATTCTTTGTAAGTTCAAGACAGAAGTCCTTTGTCTGAAGGACAGTTCACTAAGATTTTTTTTACCAGTTTGTGAGTTTTCTTTTCACTATGATGGAGATTTCTTTTTACATGCAGAAACTCTTTAATAAGATGTGATCTCAGTTATTGATTCTGGGAAGTATTTCCTGTACAGTTTTGTTCTTGTTCATGAATTCTCTACCTACCCCTATGTCTTCAAGATTTTTACTTACTTTGTCTTCCAACAGAGTTAGTGTTTCTGTTTTAATATTTAGATCATTGATCCATTCAGATTTTAGTTTAGTACATGATGACAGGCATGGGTCTAGTTATAGTTTTCTGCATATCGATAGCCAGTTTTTCCAGCACCATTTATTAAAGAGACTATCGTTCTTCCAGTGAACATGTTTGGCCCCTTTATCAATGATAAGGTGGTTGAGTGTGTTCACAGTTGTGGTTCTATCTTCTAGTCTATTCCACTGATCTTCTGATCTGTTTATATTCCAGTACCATGTTGATTTTATTACAGTAGCTTTGTAGTATATTTCAAGCCAAGGATTGTGATGCCTCCTGCCTTGCCTTTGCTGCTTAGAATCGCCTTTGCTATTCTAGGTCTCTTCTGGTTCCAGATGAATTTTAGGTGTGATTTCTCTGAGGTATGTTAGTGGTATTTTCATTGGGATTGCATTGAATCTGTATAAAAATTTTGGGAGAATGGCCATTTTCACAATATTTATTCTTCCTATCCTTGAGCAAGGGATGTCTTTCCATTTTCTGAGGACCTCTTCAATTTTTTTCAAGGTACTATAATTTTCCCTATATAGCTTTTTTACTTCTTTCATTAGATTAATTCCTAAATATTTCATTTTTTTTATTGCTAGTGTAAAGGATGTGGCTTCTCTTATTTATCTCTCAGTGATTTTACTGTTAATGTGTAGAAATGCTATTGATTTTTGAGTATTGACTTTGTATCCAGCTACATTGCTGAATTTATATATTATATCTAGGAGTCTTTCAATGGAGTTTTGGGGGTCTTCTATGGAGAGTATCATGTCATATGCAAATAATGATAGTTTAACTTCCTTTTTTTCTATCTTTACTCCTTTTATTTCTCTCTCTTGTCTAATTGCTCTGGCCAGTATTGCCAGTACTATGTTGAATAGGAGCAATGATAAGGGGCATCCTTGTCTTGTGCCTGATTTTAAGGTAAAGGCTTTCAGTTTTGGGCCATTTAGTATGACACTGGCTGTTGGTTTTTCATAAATGGCCTTTATCACATTGAGGTAGAGACCATCTATTCCAATTCTCTGTAAGGTTCTTATCATGAATGGGTGTTGGATGTTATCAAAACTTTTTCTGCATCTATAGAAATGATTATGTGATTCTTACTTTTGGCTCTATTGATATGGTGGATTACATTTATTGATTTATGTATATTGAACCATTCCTGCATGCCTGGGATGAATCCCACTTGGTCATGGTGCATAATGTTCTTGATGATTTGCTGCATCCTGTTTGCCAATATTTTATTGAGAATTTTTGCATCTATGTTCATTAGGGAGATTGGCCTGTAGTTCCCTTTTTCAGTTGGGTCTTTCTCAGGTTTTGGTACTAGAGTAATATTTGCTTCCAGGAATGACTTAGGGAGAATTTCTTCCCTTTTGATTTCATTGAAGAGTTTGAGGAGTGTTGGCATTATGTCTTCTTTGTATTTCTTGTAAAATTCCACAGTGAATCTGTCTGGGCCTGGGCTCTTCTTTGTTGCTAAGGACTTAATTATATTTTTAATTTCATTAATAGAAATTGGATTAGTCAGCAGTTTTACATCTTCCTGATCCAGCTTGGTTGGTTCACATGTTTCTAGGAATCTGTCCATTTCTTCTGTGTTATCAAACCTATGAGAGTAGAGATTTTTGAAATAGACACTGATGATCTTCTGTATTTCCACGGAGTCAGTAGTGATTTCACCTTTTTCATTCTGTGTTGCATGAATTTGAGTCTTTTCTTTCCTTTTTTAAATTAGGTTGGCTAGGAGCTTATCAATTTTATTTATTCCTTCAAAGAACCAGTCTTTGATTCATTGATTCCTTGTAATGTTTTCTTAGTCTCTATTGCATTAATTTCTACTCTGGTCTTTATAATATCCTCCCTTCTTTTGGCTTTGGGCTTGGCTTGCTCTTCTTTTTCTAGATGTTTGAGGTATAGTATCAGGCTGTTTATTTGTGTTCATTCTGTTTTCCTAATGTGGGAACTCAGTGCAATAAATTTTCCTCTGAAGACTGCTTTCATTGCATCCCACAGATTCCAGTAAGTTGTATTTGTATTTTTGTTTGCTTGTAGATATGATTTAATTTCTTCTTTAATTTCCTTTGTGACCCATTGATTTCTCGAGAGTGTGTTATTCAATTTCCATGAGTTTGTAGGGTTTTTGCAGTTTCTTTAATCATTAATTTCTAGTTTCATGGTGCTACGATCTGATAACATGCATGGGATAATTTCAATTCTTTTGCATTTACTTAAATATGTTCTGTGGTCTAGTATATGGCCTATTTTAGAGAATGTCCCATGTATTGCTGAGAAGAATGTATATTCTGATTTTGTTGGATAGAACACTCTGTATATGTCTATCAAGTCCATTTCTTCACAGGTGTTATTCAGTTCTGTTATATATGCTATTTATATAGTCTTAAATTATCTCCTCTTAGAAATTTATTGCCAGAGTAATATTGTTATTTTCCCGTTGAGAAATTTGGCAACTACTACATTAAACAAGACATCCTGGTAACATCATGAAAAATAAGACAAATTGATATAAACCTCTCCTTGTAAGACACAAGAAAGGCAGAGCTCTTCAGTGGGATTTTTGCCAAAAGTACAAAATCTCAATTTAATTATGAGAAAACATTACACAAAAAACTGAATTGTGGGATAGCCTATAAGCGAGCTGGCCAATGATTTAAAGTCTCAATATCATGAAAGACAAAAAAAAAATACTGAAGAATCATCACTCATTAGGAATTAAAAGAGACATGAAAACAATGGAATAAGAATTTCTGAAATAAATCTTGGAAAATATAAAGAACTTTGGTAAAATTACTGTAGGATTTTGAAGAAATATTGTAGTGTACTGATTGTGGTCATGTTAATTCTTTGGTTTTGATTGTTATATTATGGTTAGGTAAAGTGCTAATACTGCAATGTCTTAGAGAAAGATATGTAGATGCTCTGCAAACTCCATTTTTATATTTTCTCTGAAAGTGAAGCTATGTTAAAAAAGAAAGTTAGAACTTAAGTGCACAATCAGACAATAATATCTCTATTTCACTGAAACAATTGTTACAATCGTTAATTTATACTGTATAATTAAACTAAAAGAATTTAGCTACATGAAATTAGATATACTTTCACATGAATATGAATAAATTTCTGTAAGAGTTGAGCATAAAACTAAATTTTATTAATGTAACCTGTGTTTTTTAATTAAAGACTAAAAAACAAAAAATACTATATAGTTAAAGGTGGATACAGATAGACAGAAGTAATAGCATATAAACACAACATCAGCTGTAGATACACATCAACTTTGGAAGTGATTTTATGTCCTGGAAAACAGACAAAAGATATAAAGGAGTAAAAGGAATACAGTAGACTCAATCTTATATTTAACTACTTTTTTCCAAATATAAAATTAAAATAAATATAGTCAAAACATTAGGGCCTTCTGTGAGTTGGAGATGGGATATGTAGGCACTATTACTTTTATTATTGCCACCTTTTTGTATGACTGAAAATGGCATAAGAATAAAATCACAGATGGCTTTTTAGCTTTCCATCACTATAATAAATAGAAAAAATGATCAATTAAAAGGATAAAAAGTTATCTTATGTTAGGCTTCAGAAATTCTAGTCTATGCATAGATGATCCTACTAGTTTTGATCAGCAGCACAGATTTGAGTTATCATTCCATGGCACAAAACCACTCACCTAATGGTCAAAAAGCAAAATAGAATAAGGTATGGACTGGGATCTCATAATTCCACTCAAAAGTATGGTCCCGATGACATGAAGATTTTACATTAGGCCGTACTTCTTTAACTTCCCATCACCTATCAGCAACAACACCTGGAGACTATGATTAACACATATGTCTGTGTGTAACATTTAAGAGTCGAACTATAGGACATAGTACAGCAAGTTATAGAATGGAAAGAATGAAAGAAACAATAGTAATTTTTAGGACAGCTGTTATTAGTTCTTAAATTGACTGCATGAGATAAAGGGTGCCAAAACATTTGTGTGTAAATGCAGTAAATTTTTGCAAGTCATTATATACACAAACCATTAATTGAAAATTGTTTAAAATTTTATATTTAATGAGTATATGAATGTGCTGATAGAGAATATTTAATAACGAAGAGGACAAATGCTTTAATAAAGCTGAACTCAGAAGAGATAAAAGTGTCCATCAAGAAAGTGAACATAGGTTTTGATAAGATCTCATAGAAAAGGTTATAAATGGCAGGAGGAGAATAAAACTATATGTTATAGTTATTTGAAGAAGAAGAAAAACAAATGATAGACTTAAAGAAAAAATATTTTCAGATAAAAAGGAGAACTGAGCCAAAGATTTGAAATGTGTAGTGGTCAGCTTTTCTATTGCTGGGATAGAAAGTCTGAGATACACAAATTAAAATAGGAAAGTATTTATCTGGCTTATGATTTCGGAGGTTCTATTTCATAGTCAACTGGCTTCAAAGCCAAAACATAGTGGAAGGAGGTGGGGAGGCAAAGCTGCTCATTTCATGGGAGATGAGAAACAGTGCCGAGAAAGAGCCAGCAAGATACCTTCTCCAAGAGCATGCCCTCCTTCTAGGCCCCACCCCGTAACAGCATATCTAGCTACTAAGCCGATTAATTCACTGGTGAATATGGTGCTCCATAATCCAATCACCTATCCAGGAGTCTCTTAACTCAGGAAGTTGAAAATTAACATTAACTGAAGACAAAAACATGATACCAAAATTGTAGGGGTAAGAGATGATAAATGAAATCACTGAGTTTGAGTAGGCTTTGCATGTAAATATTTGTTACTTTTGTTTCATCATTTACTTAGTAGCCATCCCTGAGGGAATGAAACATTGCTGAAAGAAAGTCACAAGGACCAAAATAAAGTGAAAACCTTTTTGTGCTCATAGAAAGAAAGCAAAAATTTCGATTTTCCCCAAATTGATCTACAGAGCAAAGACACTATTCAAAAATTCATAGCTATTTTGCCTAGAAACTGATAAATTAACCTTAAATTAATGGGGGAACACAAAGTATCAAGAACATAGTTAATCAGTGCACTGAGGCATTGCCATCACTGAGACTGACATAAAAGAAAAAGGCAAAATTATGAGTACACATAGTAAAATCTAAAATGATAAAACTACTTTCAAATGCTACACTTCTTATTTCAATTTTTTGGTGATTATAAAATTTACAAACACACTTATGCTAAGTAAAAGATAATAGATGATAAACGTAAAAGTTCATGTTTTGAATATCACTGATAATGTCGTAAAATGAAAATAATAAATTACAACACTAAACTAATTATAAAATTGAACATATGTATGCATATGAATAAAATAATATTTTATCAAGAATACTCAAAAGAAATTATACTAGTGTAGGGATACATATCATTCTATAATGAACTTGATGCTGAGTGATTGTACATTTCCTATAAAGTAATCAAGAATGTCATGTAATTACAATCAAAATTCCTGTGATATGTATTTGGGTTTAATTAGAATGCTTCTTAATTCCTGTGATAAACTTAGAGTTGAATTTTGGATATTAAGCTCATAAATAAATGTGCTGATTTTGTTTTTTACTTCCTTTCCCTCAGGTGACTATTTCAGAACAGTTTAACTTTTGGCATGTGACTGCTCATATCCTTTGTTGAGATGCTACTGTGGTTTGGATATGTCTGCAGTGTCCCTCAAAGCTTTATAAATCTGAGAGTTGGCTCACAATGTGCTGGTGGAAGATGGGTGGAATTTCTATGAGAGGAGACCAGAGGGAGATTTTTGCATCAATTGAGGGTTCTGCTTTTAATGAGGGTGCAGAGTGATTTTCATGCAACCACTTGGTTATTCTTACAAAGGCTGCTTTCATAAAGTCAGTCTTCTGGCATGATCATTTGCTCTACATATGGACTAGCTGTTAGCATCCCTCATGATGTGATGTTGCCTAGAGAGGACTTACTACAGCTCAGCCCGTGAAGGCACAGTGCTCTTCAACCTCTATAACTGTAAACTATCTAAACTTCTTGAAAACCTCAGGACTTCAGTACTTTGTTACAGTAACGAAATATGACTAATATGGCTACTTATACTGGAAGAAGAACATTTTTTTACTTTCCTTTTCTGGAAAGAAATGAGAACCATTTTTTTCTTACCTTTCACTCTGAAGTAAGGGTTGAAAGTTAAAACCAAAAAGCTGTAAGTTTTTACTTATGTTCCTGTCTTTTCTGTATCACATATGAATAACACTATTTCCTGGACCAGGTTATCTGCCTTCCGTATTTGTCTGTTTGATATCTAATTTAAATATCTGTGCCATGAAACTGTGCTGCAGATCCTAACTTGTAATTTTGTTCTTAGTGAGAGAATTGTCAATTAGTTCTTATTTGTCAAAACACCACAGTTTTTATTTAAACAAAGCAAACAATTTTCACCTCCTTTTACAAGAAAATTTCTTGAAGCATTCTTCTGCATCACAAGTGAAAGAAGACTTTTGTGGGTTAGTGTGATGCTTATTTGATTTCTTATTTCATTTTTCATTTTCCTGAAATTTTACCTTCATAAATTATTTTTATATTATTGTCTTTTAATTGTTTTCCATCTGGAGAAACAGACAGTATTCTCTAGTTATATTCATAATCTCGCCATGTCAGACATATCCAAAGTTTAAACAATACTATTATTGTCAGATAATTAAAAGGAATTTCCATATGTTCATTATTTACTTCAAATGATAGCTAAAATGTATTTCTTGTGATTTAGTTTATGATTTGCTTGCTACCTCTGCTAGATCTCTTACACCAGTTTGATATACTGAAAAATATTCTCCTTCTTTTGTTTTTGTTTTATGTGTATTTCATATTTTAAACCAATGTTCTGAAAACCTTTTTCATAAAGGTCAGATCAATAATATTTCTGCTTTTGTACACTGTATAATCTCTGCCATGATAGTTCAACCCCACTGTTGTAAGAATAAAATCAGCCACTGCAAAAAAAGTTAAAAAGATAACAAAGTAATTGTATTTAATTAAATTAATATTTTGATGCTTTGATCTGTATAATAAAAGAAGGTAACTAGTATTAGGTATGCAGCTAACAGGCAGTGCTACACATTCCAATGAACATAACTTCTTTGTCCAGATCAAATGACTCAGTCTCTTAGTGTGAAATAATAACCTCCAGAAACAGGTTTGTGAATCCCATTTTTCAATTTTAACTCTCATTTTTGATGTGGACTATAGTTTCAATGATCCTGCCTTCTTGACCAGCTATTAACATTTTAATATTCCTGACAATCATTTTTGATTGTTGTGTAACAAAACCACAGAATTAGCAAATATTATGGTTTGTGTCTAGATGTCCCTCCAAAGTCTCATGCATGGGTGGCAGACTTTTCAGAAGTGAATGAATGTAGAGTTTATGATTGCTTTATGGTCCAATGCTGGCTTTAAGGATATGAGTGCTACACCCCTCTTAAAGCCTGCATACAATATAAGGGACAGAAAGAGACTGTCTGTCGGTCTGCTTCCCTCCTCCCTCTCAGTCATTCACTTGCTTATTGGTTTTTCTGTCTTCCACTGCCATGAACTATTTCCCTCTGTCATATGTCACCCTGCCTTGGAGCCAACTGATTATAGACTGAAATCTCTTCAAACTGTGAGTTAAATAAACCTTTCCCCTTTAACATTGGGTTTCAGGTATTTTGTCTCAGCAAGGAGAGAAGAGTAATTAAGACAGCAGCTTAGAACAATGAACATGTACTCTTCCATTTCTATGAATCAGTGTCTAGGTGTGGTCTAACTGAATCTGCTGCTTATACTGTCAAAAGGATGCAGAAAATACAATAAATGTGCCAGGCAGTGCTGTCATCTCATTTGAGGCTAGGAATCTTTATCTAAAATCATGTGGATGTTGGCAGACTCACACCCTGACAGATACAATGATGTTGCCCCCTTAGTTCAGGATAGGGGAAAAATCTCTGACCTTTCTAGCTCCTCTTTTAAAGTGCTGAACTAATGAGGGAATCCACTTGGGATAATCTTCATTTTGATTAACTGAAATTCAGTGGAGTAGGGTACTTATTTCTGCAAATTATATTTACTTTGCTATGCGAAATAATTGAACTATTAAAATTCTGTATTCATTAATCTTACTGACACACACTCAAGGTGTGGCAGCTACACAAGGGAATGGGTCATGAGGGCAATGGGGGAATTTTGGAATTGATCCACAGAGCCATGCAATAGCAAAAGAAGTTGCAGAAAATTTTTTCACTTAAATAGACAATTGGTTTTTGAAATAAGGAAGTGAACAGTATTACCAATAGAAAATAACTTTATATAGAAAAAAATAAACAATTTAATTTATGGTTATTTAAACAATATAGAGTTGTCCCACTTTTTTGTTAATAAACAAACTATTGAAACCAAAGAGAGTGAAAAAATATAACAACATATGATATAGGCATTTAATTTTGACAAAAATGTCATTGAAGTTACTACAAAATGAAAATTTTCAACAAATGTTGTAGAACAAATTGAAGTATTAAATCCTTAGCTCTAACTTACTTATATATAAATGTATTCATTCTCATGGCCATAGATTAACTCTCAAAGCTCAATATACCACTATTAAAAGAAAGTACAGTTGTGAAATGTATTTATTGCCTTATGATAGGCAAAATTTCCTAGACAGAAAACAAAAAGCTACAAAAATAAACAAGAAAAAAATACTAAATTGTACTTCATAATTTAAATGTATGTTCAACAGAAGACACTGTTAAAGAAATGAAAATTCAAAGCACATACTGGGAGAGATGACTCATTACACAAGTGTCTGATGAAAGACACTAGTTAAATAGTTCCATAGAATGTGTTTTTAAAAAACTCTTATAACTCAATAATTTAAAACTCAATAAATTCTGCAGAAAACAGAAATTCCAAAAATATACTTACTAGCTAAGTTCATAAATATTGATCAGTACTATTAATCATTAGAGTATTTAAAATTAAAAGGCACACTAAGATATAATTTCAAAGATGCTAGAGTAGTAATAATTAAAAGTAATAGCTAAAAAAAAGTCTGTTAACATTTGAGCACCCAAAAATCATCATCATATAGTACTGGTCAGATTTCAAAATAACAAATTCAACTTGGAAATTAACTTGGCCATTTATGTCTTATAAATTTATTCTTATTATGCTTACCTGGTAGTTGAGCTTTTGGTATTTAAACAAAAGAATAAAAATCTATTTTTATAAAATTCAGGATTGTAGGGAGCAGCATGATAGCTTCATGGCTGCCGCTCCATCTCTCCCTCCTGTGGGCGTCCAGTGCGTCGGCCTACATTTCCCAGGATCCTCTCGCCCCACCCAGGAAATGACAGCGACCCATCCGTAACTTCCCATCCCCGCTTCTTTATAAGCCAGGAACATTGTTCAATAAACGAGGTTTGATTGGGAAACTTCAACTTGCCTCCGTCTCTCTCTTCACCCTGCCCCCGCCCCGTTTTTCTTCCTCTAGGGGAAAACTCACACATTGGTCTGCAGGCCGGATCACAGGATAGCACATAATATATAATATTTTAGAATATATTTTTATAATTTCAGTTGGAAACAACCCTAAGAGCCAACAGGTAAAGAAACATTAGATTATCACATTTTCATACAATATAGAATGCTACTTAGCAATATAAAGAAGTATAATAATTTTATGTACAAGACAAATTAAAATTATTATGTTGAGAAAAAAGAAACCAGATTAAAAAAGAAAATCCATGTTATGCTATTTAACTGATGTGAAGTTTAAGAAAAAGAAAAAAATGTGAACATATAAATAATGATTTCTTATCTTTGGGAAAGCAACAAAATGAAAGTAGGCTTTGTAAGATGAGCCTATTTATATGTCCTATATCCTCTTTGGCTATACATTACTCCTATTTATATATTTGTTAAAATAGCTATTGCCCTTCTGGTATCTTCCCAAAAGAATTACATATCATATTACTGTGACACTTGCCTACACATGTTTATAGCAACACAATTCATGGACGCTAAATCTTGAAATTAATTTATAGGCCCATCAACAGATGGATAAATAAAATATGATATTTACACACAATGGAGAACTATTCTGCTAAAACTAAAGATAAACTTGAGTCATTTGAAGGAAAATGGATGCATACTGAGACCATAATGTTAAGTGAAGTAAATCAGACACACAAACTTAAATGTCACATTTTTTAATGTGAGAGACCCAAAATATAAATAAAAAGCAAAATAAAACAATGTAAAAAGAAATAGGAACATGGATCTTTTGTAAAACAGAAAAGGACCAAAAGATGGAGAGAGAAGGCAGGGAGAGGAGGGGAAGGGAACAAACAGAGAATTAAAATGTGTTGTGCACATGTACTGATTCCCCAAGAAGAATGTAAGCATTGTGTGCTGCAAACACTACTGATCTAAATGAAAACTGAAAAAGAAAAGAAAGTTCACTTGTAAAATCATTATCTGCTTTTTTATAATATACATGTGTTCTGCAATGAGAGAGAGGTGGGAGAGAAAATGTTCTCACTGCTTGACATGTGATGTATGAAGCTGTGGCAACCCACCTTACTACCATGAAAAGAGAAAGCTAACATCTCAAAAAAGAAATGCGGGGATTAACAAAAAGAAATATTGCTCCTCATTACTTAACCAATTTTGAAACTACAAAATTGTGTGGTTTTTATTATGGGATGTAATTCATTTCTTCATTGTACTGTTTAGAGTTGAGTTGAATCAACACTTTTGGAGTTGGGTGTTCTTTCTTCATATTAACAGCACATCAATTGACATATGTGAGACCTGATGGGAAAACCACATGGAATGCAGGTAATACTTCAAACCTGTACCCATTACTATCCTAATCATAAAACAATTGACATGAAAAAAAGATGATAGAAACTTTCAAGTTTTTTCTTTTGGACTTTTTTTTCAGTCTCTTTTGAGTTTAAGAAAATACATTCTCTTTTGGATGTGTTTCAAGAATATAATTGCAAATGTATTAATTCTGCATTCTAACTGGCTAAAAAGAATTTTGCCATCAAGATTAACACTTATAAACCATCTTTCTGATGTACAGTATTTAGGGACATAGAAGTTCAAAATGGAACAGTATGAAATTTCTCAACACCGAATGTTTTATACGGATATGGAGCATACTTTGTGTTGTCTCTTGATACCTTTGACATCATTTAAAAAGCTATGAAATTATGAAGAAGGCACCATCTGTTTTACTGCCCCCAGCCTTTGGTTTTTAAATATACTTAGAACAGTTTTTGAAGACCAAATGTGCTCCTTTAAAAAAGACCAAAACGTAATAATATCTCTAACTGAAGCTTAACAGGAAATCTTTATTTAAAGTAATTTGAAGAGCCAAAGATTTTGAGTCAGAGTGCTGCAGTTTGAGCCAGTACCCTTCCACTTGGCTGCTGAAACCACTGTTAGGACAGTTAAATATGTCAGCCTCATTTCCTGCACTGGAAAATGCATACATGTTAAAACAGCGATGTCTTGAACCACACATTCAAATACTATTTTGCAATATATTGCTTATACCTTGATTCAAAATATTTTGACTTTTTGACATAAACAAAAATGATTAAATGGGTTAAGGAACTAAAAAGCAGATGGTGCTGGGAGGCAAACTAGCCCATTATTGTTTCAAAATGCATCAGGCATGCTTGTGCTTTCTGTGAATAGTGCCACCCACCCCTTATAACTTTACCTGTGATAATTTTAGGACAAGCATAAACAGTGTAATATAAAAACAAATGAATTCACACCCAGAGCTGTGGGAAA
This sequence comes from Hydrochoerus hydrochaeris, assembly GCA_004027455.1. NCBI lineage: Eukaryota > Metazoa > Chordata > Mammalia > Rodentia > Hydrochaeridae > Hydrochoerus > Hydrochoerus hydrochaeris. The sequence goes on along the minus strand of PVLA01000333.1, from coordinate 275,260 downwards.
AATTTGAGTTATTTTATCATTTGTAATTCCATACCTATCAATTATTCAAAGAATGCTCTCTGCTCCGGGGACTGCACACTTCTTACCCACTTATCACCCAGGCAAATTACTATTCTAACTCAACCTTACCAACAATCCTGTATTTCCCAAGTTCCCCCAGGAAAAAGGTTTTTCACTTTTTTTACACTGAATTTTCCCAGCACCTGGAACAGTCTTTCACATGCACTATTTCTAAATAAATGCATCTGAAAATTGAATAAATGAAAAAATTTCTTGATAAGAAAACATAAAAATAAAACGTATACTTATGACCAGAGCGGACAACATGACTGAACAGAGGAGGAGTCACATTTAGAGCTACTCAACAGACATGCAACTAAAACAGAGCACTCACTAGAACAGGCAGGAACAAGACTAAAGACTACAGGGGTGCATAGTAAATGGAAAACAAACCCCACCCCATGACCTATGGTTAGAGAAGCATGGGTAATTAAACAGTTTTGCACCCCAGGACTGTGCAGCCCCTGTACTGTCCCCACAGGGCTGGGGAATGAAGCAGAAAAATACCCCAACACAAACCCATCTTGCCTGAGGAAGTTACAGACTACAGCAGAGGCAGCTGATGGTAACAGTGGAACTTACAAAGCAACAAATGGGAAGTTAGCACACCACCTCAGGAAAAGAGTAGGAATTAGGACTGAGCAGCCTTGGACTGCAACAGCTGGAGCAGAGGACCAGATCATATCATGGCTTCCCAGCCTATGCTGCAACAAGCAACCTGCGGGGACAGAGACTTGCCAGAGGGAGAGGCACACAGAAGGCTGAGCAAGGACCAGGAGGAGCCAAAGGTGCACAGGGCTGTAAACTGTCCCTGTATCTGTCTGAAAATAGCACAGTGACTGGAAGAGAGATGTCACCAAGAGAAACAGGGAAAGGAATGGGAGGCTGCAAAGAGACAAATAGAAAGCATGGCTGAAGACTCCAGGCCCAGCCTGCATATCTGGAGGCCAAGACAGCCTCAAATCCTGCACAAGTTCTACCGCAGGCTCGACAGGGTCGTCTAGTAGTTTTGGACTCTTGGTAGACACCAGAGTAATTTTTATTTCTAATTTAATCTTGTTTTATTTTATTTCACTGGCTTGTTTTCCAATTTTTTTTCTTATATATTTGTTCTGGTCTCTTGGGCTTCTTTCCTTTTTTCCTCAATTTGCTCTTTAGACTTAATTATGTTTTCACATGAGTGGATAGTTGCTCCAATGTTTTTTTGTCAAATTCAATAATCCCTTGCTTATTCCTTTATTCTTTCTCTTCTGCCCTCTTCTCCAGTTTCCCAAGGCTTGCATGATCATCTTTCATCCTCCAGTCTGTCTTCTACTTTATTTCTTTTCCATTGTCTCTGTTCTATTTACAATCCTTTTTAAATTTCCCCATTTCAGGGTAAAATCACTCTACCAAGGATAAACATTTTGCATACAGACTCCCATTTTATGATCAGTTCAGTTACATAACTATAAACCTTGCTTCTATGGTTAAAGGTACAAAATTAATAGTTACTAGTTAGACAGTTTCTAAACTATGCTTGATGCTATTGGTAATGCTAACTATACTACTTTAGCTAGAATGTCATATCTGTTTTAATCAGTTGCTTTCACTTCTGTAACAATACTGGGAAGTTTTCTGAGGTAAAATCCTCACCATATCCCAGAACCAAAGAACTGGGGACTGAGTCAAACAGATAACAACATCTTCTCTAAATTAATTGGAAAGGTAGGGTTTTAGGACAGACACATACTAACAATTCCCTACACATAGAAGACATCCCTGAAGAACCAAGATTGCCTAGGGATACCTTGATACTATTGACAAAGCTATGTACTACAAAAACATACAAGGATGAACACAGAAAATAAAACAAAATTTGAAATAGAAAATGACAAGATGTAGAAGCAAAATGGAATCTTAGATCACCAGCCCACCCAGAACAAGTCCAGCAGATAATGAGATAGAGGAAAATGAAAGATACATGCATGACACTTCTGAATTGATAGAATCTGAAGTAAAGAAATTCCTGAGGCTATTGAGGAATTTAGATCAGAAATAATATCTCAGATAAAAAAGAAATGTCAATATTTGTAGATAAATTGCTCAGCAAATCTTAAGTTGTAATGAATTAAAAAATATGATGATAACAGGATGGAAGTAGTGGATGATCAACTCAGGAAAGAAATAGAATGCATGAAACATATTCAAATGGATATTTAAGAAATTAAAAATTCCATTGAAACATGGCAAAACTGCTTAAGCAAAACTGAAGACAAATTTCAAACTTTGAAGATAGGATCTATGGCTAATAATCATGAAAGAAAAAATCTCTTGAAGATAATGAAATATTGAAAAATAACAATACCACACAGCTTCAAGAAGACACAAAGCAAAATAGTATAAGAATCATTGGTAACAATGAAAATCAGCAGTCAACAAAAATCAGCTAAAAATATTTGCAGAAGTAATAGCAAAAAATATCCCAAGCATGGAAAAAGAATCTGACAAACAGATAAGTGAGGCATTTAGAACTGTAATTAACCATAACTAAAAAAAAAAACTACACTTAAAAATATAAACATATAAAAATCAATCTCCCAGAAAGTCAGCCCAAGAGGAGAATATTAAAAGCAGTTAGTGAAAAGAGACAGATCACTTATAAAGGAAAGCCCATCAGAATCATGGCAGTCTTCTCAACACTAACCCTCAAGCTGAGAACATGGAGTGAATGTTTCAAGTTCTGAAAGAAAATAGCATCCAACCCTGCAAAGCTATCTTTCAAAATTAATGGAGAAATCAAATACTTCAGTGACAAAGAACTGAAAAAATCATGACCGTCAAACTAAAGTGTACCAAAAGATAACAGAGATGTAGATTTAAAAAAAAAACTTTTAAGAGCAACAACAGAAAGAAAACACCACGCAGGACAATTAAACAGAGGGGAAAAGTTGGTAACTAACAGCAGGGAAATAACATGAAAAAGATAAACCAGTATTTGTCAGTTAAATAGGCTCAACGCAACAGTTAAAAGAAACAGACTGGCAGAAGAGATCAAGAAACAAAATCCAAAAATATGCTACGTGAAGAAATACATTTAACTCAAAAAGAAATTCATAAAGAGCCGGGGGTTTAATTCAGAGGCTCAAGTGACTTCCTATTAAGTGTGAGGTACTTAGTTCGATTGCCAGTGCAAAAAAAAAAAAAAAAAATCATAGACTAAAAGACAAATGATGGAAAACAATACTCCACAAAATAGGAACCCAGAAAAAAGGAAGGTAGCTATTCTGTCAGCAGACAATGTGAAGTTCAAATCAAGATTGATAAAAGAGATAAAGAAGGTCACCACATATATGTTAGGGAAATCTTTGAGAGGAGGAGATAATCATAACTATGTATGCACCAAGTATGAAAACATTCAAATATATAAAACAAATATTACTAGACTTGAAAAATAGAATGAACAATAAGAAAAATGTAATGGAGGACCTTAATACCCCACAGTCACAAATAGCTAGATCAACCACAAAAAAGTCAGCAAAGAAATATCAACAGAACCAAAGCTGTGAACAAAAGCAGTAGATATTTACAGTGTTCCACCCAACAACATCAGAATATGCATTAATAACTGCATATGGGATATTCTCTAAAATAGACCATATGCTAGTGCATAGAAAATGCATAAGTAAATGCAAAAGATTTGAAAATATTTCATGTAGACTATCTGACCATAGTTCACTGATGTTGAAAATTAATAGAAAAAGAACCATAAAAGAGCTATAAACACATGGAAATTAAATAACACTCTTCTGAATGAACAGTTGATGATAGATGAATTAAGGAAAACCAATTTCAACAATTAAATAAAAATGCAGAAACAGTGTACCAGAACTTGTTGGACATAATGAAAGCAATCCTAAGAGGGAAATATATAGTAGTGAATTTTCACATCAGGGAAACAAAACAAACACAAATAGCCTAATGTTGTACTTCAACCTTATAGAAAAAGAAGAACAGGTCAAACCAAAGCCAATAGAAGGGAGAAAATTATAAAGATCAAAGTAGAAATTAATGCAATTGAGATTAAAGAAACAATACAAAGAATTAATTAACCAAAAACTTGGTTCTTTGAAAGAGCAACTAAAATTTATAAAATCGTAGACAATCTTATGAAAAAGAGGAAGGAAAAATATGAATTCACACAATGAGGAATGGAAAGAGTGAAATCACTATAGATGCTGTGGAAATTCAGAAAATCATCAATATCTACTTTGAAAACATTTATTCTCAAAGGATAGAAAACAAAGAAGAAATGGACAAATCTTAGATATACATGAATTACAAAGCTGAATCAAGATATAAAAAATCTGATAACCCAGTATTAGTCAATGGAATTGAAATTGTAATTTAAAAAATATGAACAAACAAAACTCCAGATCGATGGATTTGATATTGAATTCTAAAAAAATTGACAGAAAATATAATACCAATGCTCTTCAAATTCTTTTATGAAACTTGAAGGGAAAGAATACTTCATAACTCATTCATAGAAGCAAGAATTATCCTGACACCAAAACTAGAAAAAGACCTAACCAAAAAAGAGAACTAATGAACATACATGCAAAAATCCTCAATAAGAGACTTGTAAACAGAATGTAGCAAACCATCAAGAAGATTACACACCAAGACCACGTGGGATTCATCCCAAGGAATGCAGGGAAGGTTCAACATATGCAAATCAATAAATGTAGTACATCATAGCAACAGAGGCAAAGGTAAAAATCGCATGATCTTCTCAACAGATGCAGAGCTTTTGACAAAGTGCAACCCTCATTTATGTTTAAAGAAAACAGACAATCAAAATAGATGGTCTTTACCTCAATCTGATAAAAGACATCTGCAACAAAACTACAACCATCATCATTCTAAACGGACAAAACTGACAGCTTTCAATCTAAAATCAGAAGCAATACATGGATGTCCACCATCATCACTCCTATTCAATATAGTTCTGTAGCACTAGCCAGAGTAATTAGATAAGGGAGAGGAATAAAAGGAATAAGAATAGAAAACTTAGAGGTTAAATTATTATTGTCCTCAGATGGCATGATACTCTAGATAAGGGACCCCAAAAACTCCAACAAAAGACTTCTAGATTTAATAATCAAATTCCTTAGCATAGCTGGACACAAAGTCAATAAACAAAAGTCAATAACATTCCTGTACACAAACGACAAACTCACTGAGAGAAAAATTAGAGAAACCACATGCTTCACAATAGTATTTAAAAGATTAAATACTTAAGAATCAGTCTATCCACACCCTGCATATGAAATCACCCCAAGACACAGGGGAAGTACATGATGGGCCTAACCAGACCATGCCCAGCAAATTCCAAGCAGCAAGCAGGGCCCAGAATCCAGTCCTGGACCTTGACAGCACTGCAGAGTGAATTCCAGCACACCAGGAAAATTGGAACTTTGCTCCCAGGTGGTAAGACCATAAACTGAATCTGAAATCACCAGGTGCCCACAGGCTTAACTGGACCATACACAGTGAATTCCCAGAAGCAAGCAGGGCCCAGAATCCAGTCCCTGGCCCTGACCATGCACTTGGGTTGAATTCCAGTACACAGGGAAGCCTTAGAACTTCACTTCCAGGCAGTAAGACCACACTCTGTGTTGGAAATCACCAGAGGACACATGGAGTCACCATGGGCCCAACTGGCCCACATCCAGTGAGCTCCAAGGGGCAAGCAGTTGCCAGAAGTCTGCCCTGAGAAAGAAAAGTGGACCAGGTGATTCCTAGTACAGCAAGGAAGCTCAGAAACATCACTCAGTTCCTGGAAATAGGCACAATTCCAGCCAACAGTGAGGAATGCAATGCCACCCTGGAACCTTAGCCCTCACCACTGTGTACTTCCTGTATGACTCCCATGGGTTCTGGGGAATGTATGCTTCCTTGAACCTTGACCTGCACAGCCAACCCCTTCCTGCATGACTCCAGTCAGCACTGAGGAATGCCACACTGCCCTGGGAACTTGGCCTACACCTAGCAGACATGCAGACACAGGATGTCCGCTGGCCTCTCAGGGACACTCCCCTACTTCCTGGATCTAATATTGCTGTTGATCTTCAGTTCTCACCCTTTCTTCCTGAATATTGGACTACAATGGATTAACTGTGCTAACTTGAAGAGAGATTCCATAACTGCCTCACCCAAACAGAAGATCTCAGCAGGCTCCAGTCAGTGTGGTGAATATGCCCCTAAAACAGAGGTGTACAGTGGGTAAATAGGGCCAGTAGTAAAGCTCCCTCCAACTAACTGTAAGACATCAGTGAGTCTGACAAGACTCTTCGTGACTACTTCTGCACACAGAGAACATCAGACAGGGTAAGGAGGGTACAAATAAGGACTCTCCCAACTTGGAGAAAATCAAAAGGGCTTATGAGACACACAGGCACACAATAGGGACACAGTAGGCCTCAGCCAACACAAACACTATAGACAGGGAGATTTGGTGACCTGGAATAATCTGAAGATAAAGTAATAGCAGGAACTAAAAGTTGACCTACATAAATACTATTAGGCTTGTCAGCCCAGGAAGAATATAGGACTCACCAAATAGGTCTTGCAGTGAGAAGTCAGGTGACTGGCTCACCTATTCATTGCGGGACCCAGTAATTGGACAAATATCAACCTTACATTAGGACCCCAAGATACACATTACCAACAGTTGACACTAGTGGGATTGAAGGAACAAATATTAACTTGAAAGGGGAAAATGGCAAAATGAAAAAGCAAAATGCAATTTCAAACATCTAGTCCACCAGGAGCAAGTACAGGAGACCTTGAAATAGGGGACTTCAAAAGTAACACACCAGAAATCTCTGAAAAGATAGCAAGTGAAATAAAAAAATCAACTCCATGAGGCTACAGAGGAAATCAAATTAGAAATACTCTCCCATGTAAAGACAGAAATAACAAACTTAGTAAAGCAGTGGCTGAGCACAGCTAAAGAAGAAATAGAGGAAAAAAATACAGGGGCATAGAAACTAATTAAAACATTAAATGAACAATATAGAAAACAAGCAGAATTAATGAAACAAACTCAAAGAGACATCCAAGAAGCAAAAAATTCTATTGAAAGCTGGCAAAATCATTTAAATGAAGCTGAGGATAGGATTTCAGACCTTGAGGACAGGATAGCAATTAGTGATCATGAAAGAACAGAACTTTTAAAAACAACAAAACACCATGAAAGGACAAGCTAGCAGCTTCAAGATGATGCCAAGAGCAACAATATTAGATTAATAGGCATCAATGAAGATGCAGGAGTCAATATAAATGACATAATGAAAATATTCACAGAAGTAATTACAGAAAACTTCCCAAACATGGGGAAAAATATCTGATATACAGATAAGTGAGGCATCTAGGATGCTGGATAGTCATAAGAAACATAAATCTACACCCAGACAAATAATAATTAAGATCTCAGACATAAAGCATAAAAACAGAATACTAAAAGCTGTTAGAGAAAAGACACAACTGACCTATCAAGGAAAGCCAATTAGAATCATGGCAGACATTTCAGAACAAACCCTCAAGTCAAGTTGAGCTTGGAGTGAGGTATTTCAAACCCTGAAAGAAAACAACTTTCAACCCAGACTGATTTAACCCAGCAAAACTTTCATTCATATTTAATGAAGAAACAATATACTTCCATGACAAAGAACAACTGAAGAAATTCACATCCACCAAACCAACCCTATAAAGAGTATTGAAAGACATACTAGATAGAGATAATAATGACCATAACCCCCAAAACAACAACAGAAAGAAACCACCAGGTAGAACAAGCAATTAAAAAGGGGGGAAAACAGAAAGCAAACAACTGAAACATAACATAGCAAAATCAAACCAGTACATATCAGTGATATCCATGAAAGTAAACAGCCTCAATTCACCTATCAAAAGAAATAGGCTTAGAACATGGATCAAGAAATATGATTCCACAACATGCTATAAACAAGAAACACATCTGATCCAAAAGGAAACTCATAGATTAAAAAAAAAGGATGGAAAACAGTATTCCTTGCAACAGGAACCCAGAAAAAAGCAGGGGTAACTATTCTATTTGCAGACAATGTGAACTTCAAACCTAAAATAATTAAAAGAGATAAAGAAGGTCACTACATACTCAAGTGGAAAAATTCAAGAGGAAGAACTAACAATTATAAATATAAATGCACCAAATGCAGGAGCACCCAACTATGTAAGACAGGTACTAATGGACATGAAAAACCAAATACACAAGAACACAATTATGACAGGGGACCTTAACAACCCATTGTCACAAGAGACAGATCAACTAGACAAAAAGTCAGCAAAGAAATAATAGAACTTAATCATACCTGTGAGTAGTTGGACTTAGTAGATGTTTATAGAATGTTCCACCCAATCAAATCAAAATACACATTCTTCTTAGCTGCACATGGAATATTCTCCAAAATAGACTATATATTATCCCATAAAACATTCTTAAGTAAATGCAAAGTTATTGAAATTATCCCATACATAATATCTGACCATAGCTCACTGAAATTGGAAATTAATGGCAAAAGAAATTGCAAAACCTGCATAAATACATGGAAATTAAATAACCTTTTGAACAACCAGTGGGCTACACATAAATTAAAGAAGAAATAAAGCAATATCTACAATTCAATGAGAATGTGGAAACAAAATACTGTAATCTTTGGGATGCAAAGAAAGTGGTCTTAAGACAGAAATATATAACAATAAATTGTCATATCAAGAAAACAGAATGAGCACAAATAAAAAACCTAATGTTTCATCTTAAGCTTCTAGAAAAAGAAGAGCAAGCTAAACCCAAAGCTCATAGAAGAGAGGAAATTGTAACAATTAGAGCAGAAATCAATGCAATTGAAACTAAAATACAATACAAAGAATTAATGAATTGAAGAGCTGGTTTTTTGAGAGAATAAACAAAATTGACAAACCTCTAGCTAACCTTATCAAGAAAAAGAAAGAAAAAACACAAATTCACACAATAAGGACTGAAAAGGGGGAAATTACTGCAATTCCCATGGAAACTCTAATGATCATGAATACCTTCTTTGAAAATCTCTACTCACATAAACTGGAAAACACAAAGGAAATGGACAGATTTCTAGAAACATATGAACTACCAAAGCTCACCCAAGAGGATATAGAAATTTTTAATAACCCAATATTAGCTATGGAAATTGAAAACATAATTAAAAACTTACCAGCAAAGTAAAGCCCAGGTCCTGATGGATTCACGGTTGAATTCTACAAGAAATGTGGAGAAGATCTTATGCCAATACTCCTTAAACTCTTCAATGAAATTGAAAAGAAAGCAACCCTCCCTAAATCATTCCTGGAGACAAGTATCACTCTCATACTAAAGCCAGAGAAAGACCAAACCAAAAAGGAGAACTATAAGCCAATCTCACTAACAAACATTGATGCAAAGATTCTCAATAAAACACTGGCAAATAGAATGCAACAAATCATCAAGAACATTATACGTCATGACCAAGTGGGATTCATTTCAGGAATGAAGGGATGGTTTAACATACACAAATCAATAAATGTAATACACCTCATCAACAGAGACAAAAACAAAAACTATATGATCATCTCAATGGATACAGAAAAAGCTTTCGATAAGGTCCAACACATGTTCATGATAAAAACTTCACAAACTTGTAATGCATGGTGTCTACCTCAATCTTATAAAGGCCATCTATGACAAACCAACAGCCAATATTATAATAAATGGAAAAAAACTGAAGGCTTTCACTTTAATATATGGAACAGATAAGGATGTCCACTATCACCACTCCTATTCAAAATAGTAATTCAAACACTAGCCAAAGCAATTAAACAAGAGAGTAATAGAAGGAATAAAGATAGGAAAGGAAGAAGTTAAATTATCACTATTTGCAGATGGCATGATACTCTATATAGAATACCCAAAAAACTCCATTAAAAGACTACTAGAGGTAATAAACAAATTCAGCAGTGTAGCTAGATACAAAGTCAATGCTCAAAAATCAGTAACATTCCTGTACCCAAACAAAAAACTCACAGAGAGAGAAATTATGGAAATATCACCCTTCACAATAGCATCTAAAAAAATGAAATACTTAGGAATCAACCTAACCAGGAATGTAAAAGATGTATATGCTGAAAATTATGCTACGCTAAAAAAGGAGATTGAAGAGGATATTAGAAAATGTAGAGATATTCCTTTTTCTTGGATAGGAAGAACCAATATTGTGAAAATGGCCATACTCCCAAAACTGTTATACAGATTTAACACAATTGCAATCAAAATACCATTGAAATACCTCACAGATCTAGAGAAAACACTCCTAAAATTCATTTGGAAGTCTAGAATAGCAAAGGCAATTCTGGGCAACAAAGGCAAGGCAGGAGGCATCTCAATTCCTGACTTGAATCTATACTACAAAGCCACAGTGATAAAATCAGCGTGGTACTGGCAAAGAAATAGACCTGAGGATCAATGAAACAGACTAGAAGATTCAAGCACAACTACAAAGACACTCAGCCACCTGATATTTGACAAAGGAGCTAAACATGTTCACTGGAAGAAGGATAGCCTCTTTAATAAATGGTGTTGGAAAAATTGTCTCTCCACATGCCGAAGACTGAAATTAGATCCATGCCTATCACCATGCACAAAACTAAAGTCTTGATGGGTCAGGGACCTAAATATCAAAACAGAAATACAGAATCTACTGGAAGACAAGGTAGGTAGAAGTTTTGGAGACAGTGTAGGCAGAGAATTTATGAACAAAATGCAAACTGCATGGGAAACACTTCAAAGAATCAACAACTGGGATCTCATGTTATTGAAAAGTTCTGTACTTCAAAAGAAATCACCAACAGAGTGAAAAGAAAGCCCACAGAGTGGGAAAGAATGTTAGCCAGCAACTCCTCAGGCAAATGACTTATATCCAGAACATACAAAGAATTCAAAAACATCAACTCCCCCGTATTGAAAGACTCTCTGCAAAAATGGGCATCTGAGATGAACACACAGTTCTCAGATGAAGATAAATGGCAGATAAATACATGAAGAAATGTTCACCATCACTGGTCATTCAAGAAATGCAAATTAAAACAGCATTGAGATTTCATTTCACCCCGGAAAGAATAGCTGCCATGAAGAAATCAACTGATAACAAATGTTGGTGAGGCTGTGGAGAAAAAGGAACACTGCTCCAATGTTGTTGGATGTGTAGACTGGTGCAACTACTATGGAAATCAGTGTGGGGAATTCTTAGAAGACTAAGATTGGAAGTTCCATTCAACCCAGCTATTCCCCTCCTGGATATTTTCCCAGAAGAACTGAAAGGTCATATCAAAGTGCTATATGTGCACCCATGTACATAGCAGCACAATTTGTAACAGTTAAATGTTGGAAACAACCAAGATGCCCATCAATTTCAGAGTGGATAAAAAAGATGTGGTATTTTTATACAATGGAATATTACTCAGCTATAAAAAGGATGATCTTGAGGCCTTCCCAGGCAAATGGAGAGAACTTGAGACTATCATCATAAATAAAATGAATAATCATATTTATAAATATCACATTGTGTCTCTAGTGTAAAAAGTAACAAGAAATGTAGGAGTAATAAGATCCAAAGTATGTAATTGCTATTGTAAAAAAGAAAGGAAAAGAAAGTACTCTAAAGGATATAACTGCATGTATGTTTAAGTGTGTTGTATTGATAACCATATTACTAAGTTTTTGTTGGATAGGTGAACAAAACTGTTTGCAGTCTCATTGTTTGAATATCCACTTTGGATGCCTTTCTTTTGTAACTTGAACAATTACTTCTAAGAGGCAATATGTACTTATCAACTAGTGATTCCTTACTGTTCATTTTTTTTGAAATTATGTATTATTTCTACCCTCTTTCTGTTTTGTTTTTTTCTTTAAATAAAAAAATCAGTCTAATAAAAAAAGTGAAAGATCTTTAGATTCAAAATTATAGTACTCTGAAAAAGGAGTTTGCAGAGGACATCAAAAAATGGAAAAACATTCTTTGCTCATGGAGAGAACCAACATAGTGAAAATGGCCACACTCCCAAAATTTTTATCCAAATTTAATACAATCCTGATCAAAATATCATTAACATACCTTGAAGAACTAGAGAAAACATTTGTAATATTCATTTGAAACCAGAAGAGACATGGAATAGCAAAAGCAATTCTAGGCAACAAAGGCAAGATAGGAGGCATAACAATTCCTGACTTAAAATTGTACTACAAAACTACTGTGATAGAATTAGGATGGTACTGGTCAAAAGACAGACCTCAAAAACAGTAGAATACATCAGAAGATTGAGACACAACTCAATACACACTCAGCCACTTGGTATTTGACAAAGAGGTTGACTATGTTCACTGGGAGATAGTCTCTTTAATAAATGGTGCTGCAAAAATTGGCCCTCTACATACCATACCACAGACTAAAACTAGAACTATATCTAACACCATGCACTAAACTAAAGTCAAATTGGATCAAAAATTTAAATATTAAAACAGAAACACTCAATCTTCTGGAAGACAAACTAGGCAGAAATCTTGAAGATGTTAAGAGTTGGCAGAGAATTCATGAAGAAAATCCATATTGCTTGGGAAACACTCCAAAGAATCAACAACAATGACCTTATATTATTAAATACATTTTGCACATTAAAAGAAATTAACCACAGAGTGAAAAGACAATCCACAGCTGGGAAAAAAATTAGCCATTTGTCTTAAAGGTCTTCTATTTAGAGCATAAAAAAAAATAGAAAAAATATCACTCCTCCAAAATTCAAACACTCAATCCACACATTGGCATCTGAAATGAATATTATACTTCTCAGATGAAGGCACATAAAAGGCAAATACATATATTAAAAAATGTTCAGCATCATTGGTCATGTGAGAGATGCAAATTAAAACAGCACAATTCTATCTCACTCTAGAAAGAATGGTATTAGTCAAGCAATCAACCAATAACTAATGTGGGCAGGCTGTGGAGAAAAAGGAACTCTTCTCCCCTGTTGGAGGCTAGTGTAACCACTATGAAAAATCATTGTGGAGATTCCTCAGGACACTAGGATTAGAAGTTTTATTTCACTCAGCTATTCCCTTTCTTAGTATCTTCCCAGAAGGATTAAAAATATCATGCCACAGTGATATATAAGCACTCATGTTTATAAAAGCACAATTGCAATAGCTAAATCCTGGAAACAACCTAAAGGCCCATAAACTGAAGAATGGATAAAAATGATGTGTTGTTTATATACAGTGCAGTACTACTCAGTCATAATATGGATAAACCTGAGACTTTTATGGATAAATTATTATAACTTGAGACCATATTCATTAGTAAAATCAGAGTCACATGTGTAAACATTTTTGTCTTCCTGGTATGAGAAACTGAAAAGGTAAATAAGGTCTAAAATGTGTAATAGATATTATGAAATGAGAATAATTGTTTTTTTACGTATTTTATTTTAAAAATAAAGATTATATGAACAATACAGACACTCAAAAATAGGAAATTAACACTAGTTAATGCATTGAATATTTTTATCTTGAAAGTAATTGTTCAGATTTAGGCATAAAAATGATCAAATCATCAGATAATGAAACACAAAATATTCTTTCTGATAAACAGAGATTAGCGGTAGGAAAGAGAAACTAGAATGCGTGAAAGGAGAAAGGACAGTGAGGAGGGGGAAAAACTGCATGTCAGTTATACTATTAGTATCTTTAGTTCACTAAAAAGGAAGGTTTGCACTAATATGGACTGGAGAAATTTTCATGCCCATATATTTTACCCTGAACAACTACTTAAATAACATGTGATCACTATTGCTATTATTCTATTTTTTTTTTACTTTTTTATCACAAAAAATGAAAAAAACATATATTCTTATGTCTTAGAAAGTATGTATGAAAGTATAAAATATAGTGGAGAAAAGTACTGATGATTTTGTTGTGACAGATTAAATAGTAAAACTTTGTGTACAAAATAAAAACATTGAAACATAGCATGCTGCACTTCTTTGCCTGTATGTTTGTGTGTGCAGTCAGAGTGCACTTTAAAGAAACACAGGTTTTCACTATTTTGTAAGTCAGCTTGATGCAGATAAGGAATCTACTTGGGGCTGGAGGCATGAAGCAGAGACCACAGTTCAGTCCCAGTCAGGCTGGCTATTGATGTGTCTTACACAATATTATTGCCAATCCAGGCCTCCCAGCTTTTGTTAGAGGGTCTCTGTATGAGAATTACTCTTCAAATGAATGATTTAATGCCTAAAAGTAGCTTCTGAAATGAAGAGTACCTTTACTTTAGGCAATCACTATTGCCTTTCCAGTTTAGGGAGTTATATTTTCTCCAGAAACTAGTTTTTCTGTTATGAAAATCTGTTGTTGAGTGAATGCATGCAGTCTGGAAGTCATTATGCTTATGTTTATTTCTCAAGTTTCTGCACTGATGTAGTTTCAAGTTAGGCTCAAATTCTGACCTTTTAGAAAAGCACAGTCTTGTGAATAGAATACCACTTTGAAACCACACAGATACGGGATAAAAACTCATCTTTACCACTTACAAAGCGGTATCACCCACCTAAGAGCTGCACCAAAAGATTGTTGTGAAAATTCAACAAAGAACTGCATCCAAAGTACACAGTCCCAAGTTTTGCACACAGTAAATGTGAAATAAATGTTATATGCCCTCTTCACATTTTCATAACCCTAATTGATTTTCATAAAGTGATTTCGCATTTTAGACAACTGATATTTAATGATTCTGTTGAAAAAAAGCTATCCCAATTGAAGACTTGGAGCATGTTCTTAAATTACTGGAAGCAAATTCATGATAGTTATAATAAAGCACAGCTTAATCAATTCGAATAATTACATTTTTGGTTTTTTAAAACAGAGAGTCATCATATTTATTTTGGATATCTTTTTCCATAATTGCTCTATTTAGTTCAGCTAACATATTCAGACTAGAGATGCATGTCTGCTCATGTGTTGACTCACTTCAAGTTATTTTTGATGTAGAACAAATTGAAAGTAACAGTAGACACTTTTCCAGTGTTAACAATACAATTTTTAACTCGTGGAAAAAAATTTGCTGATATTGTCAGTATGCTTGCATCAAAGAAAATGCCGATCATACTTTACTATCAGAAATATACTTACATATTCATTGACAGTTTTTTGACTTCACTATAATTCTATTTGTCTTATTTTTTCCTGTAATTTTTGCTTCCTGTTGAATGGTTCTATGTTCTGGATATTTATCTTCCTATAGAAAATCACCAGTGTGATGGTACTAAGTAATGATAGACTATGAGGATACAGATTTCTTGAGTGGGCTTAATGCTCTTATGAAAGTGATCCCAGAGTGATACCTGAACCTTCCATCTGTAAAATTCCCATGACTAAGCTTGGTCTCAGTCAGAAAATGTGTCATCACCAGACACAGAGTCTGCTAGTTTTTAATTTTGTACTTCTCTGCTTCTGTAACTGTGAGAAACAAATTTCTGTTGTTTATAAGTCATGAAATTTTTGCTATTTTGTTTTAGTTACCTAAAGGGATTTGAAACAAAAGGTTATTCACTTTTGTGTCTATTTTCCTGAATTTGACAATAGATACATTTTCACTATTCTAAGTACTGTTAAAATTGTACAGGTAAAATTGTCACCCTTCAACATATCTAAATACATTAAAATGGCAATTAAAGGAATACATTTAACGAGTACGTTATGAGAACACAGCATGGCTTGATGATTTTAAATTGTAATTTTGTATTTTTTGTTCTCTTCATTGTTTACAAGAATGAGTACAGAGATAAAGATGTGTAGCTTTCAAAACAGTTTCTTATGTAATATCTTTTATGATTTGCAACTCATATCAAAGGTTAACAACATCATCAAACCATTTTATAGGTAAGAAAACTAACACTCAAGGAAATTAAGTGATTTTTAAGATTATGTTTTTTGTGAATTATAAAACTAGTACTAGTTTTCACATCATAACTTAATATAGCATCACGTTTAAATCATTCAGCATTCTACTAACTGTCCATCTTAGGAAATTTTAAATAAATGTGCTCACCAATTTGCATTACTAGACTTTTTTTATCAGAAAAAAAAATGGAGACCATAAAAGCTATTGGATTTTTATCATCTTACCTTGAAAAAGAAAACTATCCAAAGCACAAAAATGTTGTCCAAAGTGAGGAATAAACCATAGAATAGAAAACTTCATTTACTAGTATAGCTAAGTAATAGTTTTAGAAGATCAATATTGAAGAATAAATCTCTCAAGTACAAACATCAAGTTGACCAATGTTTCAATATCATTTTTCTACTCTTTACAATATTCTTGCTTACCTACTGTAAGTGTCAAGTTTTAATACTGAGTGATATGTTTTCCTCTACACATCTTGAACTAGAATGATAGTAAAGCAGAGATTTAGTCTTGACTCTTCAAACACACATATTTACATTCCTGGCTCCAATATTTACTAGTTTTCATGTGCAGAGGTCTCCAGTTGTCCTACTTAACCATAAGCAACTTCTCTTTGATTTAATTCACACCAAAGGTGAGTCTCACCAATGTCCAAGTAGTTTATGCTAGAAGCACTCACACAAAATAAACAGCAGGTAGATCCACAGCTATGAGCTGGATATAGCCAGAGGATTGGCTAACTGACTGGGAATGTCTCCATTTAAACACCATTCTCGGAATTGGAGTGATTCTTTCCTTTTGCCTATACTTGTGTTTAGTGAGGGTCAATGTTATAGTTTAGATCTAAACTGTTCACCAAATATCTCATGTTTAAAGGTGAAGCCTAAACTGAGGCATAACCTGGAAGGTACATTTCTGTTCCAGATCCTCCCTTTATTCTTTATTTTCTGGTTGCCATAGACTTTGCCACTTTTCTCTACCATGTCCTCTCCCCAAGATGTTTCTGCCTTTGAGCTATTATAACATAGAAAACCATGAGCCATGTTATTTTGTGAGAAAATCAACTGTGAGCCTTCTGTTTTGGTTTTAATCCAGATGTCTCATGTACTCAAAGGTGGAACTTTTGGAAGGTGATTGGATTTGGGGGTTTTGATAAGTCAAATAAGAAGTTTATAGGTAAATGTTATGTTGGGAAGTAAAGCCTGATTGGAGTAGGTGGGTCACTGTGAGTGTAGTCTAGGGGTCTATCACCTTCTTTCTTTTCTTGATCTATCTGTATTTCCCACTGCTATGCCTCTAGCTTTTGCTCCTCTGTGGTGCTACCCTGCCTTGGACTCCATTGATTATGGACTGCAACCTCTACACACTGTGACCACAAATGAGACTTAGATTTGTGGGTATTGAATATAATAAGAAATAAGAAAGTAATTTAGAGAATTATTCTATTTTGTGGATTTTGTCCCACTGACAGGAAAGCTGACTAATAATGAAAACTGGTCCTAGAGAAGCAACATCATTGGTGTCATTGTACCTGGCCAAATAATTTGGTAGTCTGGAAATTGTTTTGGGGAGGAGTTGGAAAAATTTGGAAATACTAGCCAGAGAAGACTTAGAATGTTTTAAGATGAGCTTTATAGGCAATTCTGATGGATGCTAAGAATACTAGAATGCTGGTTAGAATGCTTAACAGTTAAGACCATGCCCAAGTGGTTTCAGATGAGAATGAGGGTTCTTAGGATATTGGACTAGAGGCCAAATGTGTGATACTCTGGCAGAAAGTTACTCTACATTTTCCCCATGCCTTGTTATTTTGTGGAAGAATAAGATTAATGTAGGTGGACTGATTTATCTAGTAAAAGATATTTCAAAGCAGCTCAATGTTCAGGCTGTGTCATAGGTACTGCTGACTACCTTTAGCCAGATTTATGACAAGAACCAAAAACAAAAGGCAGTGTATAAAAAATTTCAAAATCTTAAAATTTTACCCCAAAGAAACCATCAGTGAATTCAAAGTCAAAATCTGTTCGGTTTCTATTCAAAAAAACCCAAAAGTATTTAGTTACCAAATACCAAAAGTATTAGTGTATTGGAATATCAGGAAAGATGCCTTGAGAGGCCTTAGGGAATTACAGTTCTCCCTCTGTTACAGGCTCAAAGTATGAAAGAGTAAACTCCTTGGAAAGATTTTGCTTTGAAAAAACAAAAACAAAAAATTCTAGAATCCTACTCTTTTGAGCTCAGGTAATAAACAGGTCTCCAAGTTCAGCCATCTAAGCACTCAAAGACCTTTCTGCCATAGTCCAAAGCACTAGGCTACAGTTCAAGCTGTCAGCAGGCTCTGGCATCATCTATGTGATGCTGGCTTTTCAATCATGCAAGGATGTGAGAATCATAGGATCATAAAGGCCACCACACATATATCAAAGAAATGCTTGAGAATCTAGTGCCCTAAGAGAGATTAATGTGTGAAACACACAAAAGAAACTTAAGGTGCAATGGAAATCCCAGGAAGTTGGAGGTGCTAGAAATTTAGAAAGGTTCTAAGAAAATCTCAGGCAATCTAAGAAAAAGGTCATCTGGGCTGAAAATGGTAAGGCCATAGAGAAAGAGCTTCCCAATATCTTTGGAGCTCACATCTTGGCACAATTTGCTTCACATACAAGACATGGAGCTACAAGACTGTTTGCTCTGCTAGGTTTTAGTCTTGCTTTGGGGTTTGATGCCTTTTTATTCTCTTACACCTGCTCTTCAGCAATGGGAACATTTAGCCTATGTGATTGTATATTGGTAGTGTTTGACTTTCTTTTTGATTTTTAACAGCCTCACAACTATGAGCCTGCCTTGAGTCTCAGAGGAGACATTGAGTTTAGGATTTCCAGCAATGCTGGAACTCTTCAGACATTGGTAACTCTTGGAGATGTACTAAAAACATTTTTCAAAAAGAGATGGATATAATCTTTAGGAGACCAGAGGCCGAATGTCATGGTTTTGATCTAAATGTCCTTACTGAAGCAACCAGCTCACCTCCCTGGTAAGAAGCCCTGGCTTGGGCAAGTGGCGGCCATCTCAGGGAGAAACAGCCAGCATCTCCCAAGATCCACCCCATGTTGGAACCTAGGGTGCTGGGAAACCAAGCAACCACCTCACTTCCCTGGTAAGCAGCCGTGGCTCAATCAAGTGGTGGCTGCCCCAGAGAAAACCAGCCAATGTCTCCGGAGATCCATGCCAAGTTGGAACTTAGAGCACTGGGAAACCAAGCAACCAACTTGCCTCTCTGGTAACCAGCTTTGAGCCTACCAGCATGCAGGCTGAGAATCAAGCATCTCTATTCCACCCCCACCCCCCGCGCGCTTTAGCAAATGGGAGCCAGAAGTCTGAGCATCTCTTGAGAGGTTGACCATATGCAATATAGCAAATAGGGGGATTTCCTTCTGCCATCTCTTTGAAGGCAAATATTGTTATCACTGTTTTGCTTTGTTCTGATTAATTATATTGCTCTATTCAATAGTCTGTTTTGATAAGTTCTATAATGCTCGGTATCTGGTTTGACTTTGTTATACCTGATTGAAAGAAGAACTATTGTGAAGACAATGAGATATACTATGGCACCTGTTACTGTTATCCTGGTAACCTGTTGTGACGTTTTGTAACAATTTCAATGCCCTGTCTCAACTGGCTGTGTTATGCCTTGTTCTGTTGTAGTTCACTACCTTCAAAAAAAAAAAAAAAACCTAAACACCAACAAAAGCAATAGAATATGAGAAAACGAGGTAACAAAATACCTCCAAAGACTCCCAATTCTACCTAAGCTGATCTAGGGAGCATGGAAACAACAGAATTATATAAGGTGATTAAAAAGGAAATAACAACAACAAAACAGATCAGTAAGGCACTGAGAAAGCTGAAACATGATACAAATAAACAGATAATGGACTTAAAAAGCAAAAGGATAAAAAGAAAGTGCTCTAAAGGTTATAACTGCATATATGTTTAAGTGTGTAGGATCGATAACCATATTACTAAGTTTTTGTTGGATTGTTGAACAGAACTGTTTGCAGCCTCATGATTTGAATGTCCACTTTGTGTGCTTTGATTTTGTAACTTGAACAACTATTTCTAAGAGGACAGTATGTAATTTATCAACTAGTGATTTCTTACTGTTTGTTTTTTTGAAATTCTGTATTATTTCTAACCTTTTTTTCTGTTTTACTTTTTTTTCCTATTTAAATAAAATTTAAAAAAAATTTTTAAATATCCTTACAAACTTTTGTGTTCGGACGTGAGGCCAGGGTAGGAATCACTGAAGGTGTGACCTAAAGGGGCAAATTGCTTTTTCTTGCTTTTCTCTTCTCTCTGTGCTTCCTGGTAGCTACGGGTTGAGTAGCTTTCCTTTACCATGCCTTTCTCTTACGCAGTCATCCTGTCATGGACAGACCCACAAAACTCTGAGCCAAATTATACCACTTTTTCTTTACATTGTGGGTGTTGCATATTTTGTCTCAGCAATGGGAAAGCTGGTGAATACAACTGGGTAGCACATGGTAAGAAGAACATAAGCTGGTTTTTTTTTTTTTTTGGTAAAGTTTAGGAGAGTCTTTCTGTTCTGAATCAGGATATCATACTGTTAAGAGACACCTAGTCTCCATCCTCCAAATTGCTTACATGTGCTTTATGGCTATCATTTATCTTAGTCACAGTATGTCCTAGAATTCTATACTAGTGAAATGCACTTAGCCAATTAAGTTAAACTTTCTAAGCCTCATTTTCATTTTCTACAACAATAAATACATCTTTAAGATTTCTGTTTAAAACACAAGAAAGCCTGAACTTGTTTAAGACGAATGATTTAGGATGCTTACAGAATGTATTGGATGAGCTCTAAATTGACTGTTCAGGAATAAATCATGCCTCTGAATTGCCCTGCTTCTTTCAGTGTGTGGAAAGATGATAGAGAGATGTGGAATCAGGAAGTGTTTACCAAAGAAGTTTATGAAAATATACCATCAAAATAGATGCTTTGTCCCTAAACTTCTGCCTCATGCAATTCAATTCCAAATTCTAAATCATGTATAACTGAATCAAATTGCCAAACTCCAAAATTTCAGAAAATAAGTTTCATAGAGGCTAAAGTAACATTTTAGTTTACCAAATAAAAACAATATAAAGAAATCAGAATAGATGTTTAGTAAGTTTACAATACCTAACACAATAATAGTGCATTCTTTTCAGACCATTCACTTTTTTGTATGAGATAATGCAAATAATGTTCTTCAACTTTTCAGTACAATTTCAAAACAATAATTGCTGGCTATTACTATTTCTATTTAGTATTATTTCTCTTAGCTAACTATACATGTTCCTGTTCATTTCTCTTTATAAAGCTGGAGGAAAAGGGCCCTTAAAAATACTACTGTGCTAAAAACATAAGGAAATATGTAAGTGATGGCTGAAGAGGCTACTAGAAAGAAAAATAAAAGATTAAAACCCTGTAATAGTAAACATTTGCCTTTGGACTCCATAAATTTCATAAGCACGATGATTCCTTTACATTTTGTCCTAATGTCCAGCTTTCCTCCACTATTTGAATTTCAAAAGTCAAATTCATAGAAGGAAAATGTGGTTACCAGGCACTGGATAAAGTGGTGAGAAGACGTAAAAAATTTGGTCAAAGGACATAAAATTTCAGTTAGAAAAAGTATTCTCAAGGGATTTTTCATATAGTAGGATAACTATAAAAAATAAACATAGATCATATACTTGAAAGATTGCTAAGAAATGACTAAGAAAATAGATTTTAAATGCTCTCATCACACACAAAAATGTGTCAGGTGATACATAGGTTAATTAGCCTAATTTAGTCATTTCATAATGTAGAAATATTTTTAAAGAGCATGCTTTATACTATTAATATATATAATGTAGATTTGTGGGATTTAAAAATAAACATTTTTAAAAATGGTTGAACCAAGAGGGATGAGTTCAGAAAATTGTACCTTTGTTGTCTTTGCTACACCAAAACAAAATCATACAGATTTCTTAAGTTGTTTTAAACATGGATAGCAACACCCAACTCGGTTATCAGAATCAATGAAGGTAACATAAGTTGAATATTTCAATCACAATAATTTTGTTTCAATTCCTTCATTCTCTTACATCTCAAAAACCAAGACTTCACACTAGATATTTTAAATACTTTATTTGTCAATGACTAGAGAAATTCATTTCACGTATGAAGCTTACCTAGAGTGTTCTCCTACCATTCAATCTGCCTTTTGAAAGATGTTACTTCTTTGATATTTGCCTGCAAGCACAAAGGTCTGATTGCTGCCTTTAAACACAGAAACATGGTTCCACGTGTGTGTATCTAAAGGGTAACTATAGTGCCTGCCACAACACTTCATGCACCCATGTAAACAAGTAGTAAAAAGGGAATTGATAACAAGATTATTAATAGTTACTAGTGACTACTTAAAACCAGTTGACTTTTACTCATAAGTACTCTTCAGGGATTATTTCATCCAACTCATACAAATTTTGTTGGAATACAATTATTTTTATCCAATGAAGAAACTTGCCAAAGTTGTAAATAAATGATGACATCAATGTTGCAAAATAAAATTTAAACATCAGAGGCATTATTAACTAATACTCTACATAATATCCAGTATAAAGATACACACACATATGAGTCATAAAACTGACTCATTGTTTTGCACTTAAGTATATTTAATTACATTTTGATATCCAATTTATCATCTACATCTTCAGTGAATATTTAGATTTCCCCAGCCTTATACATAGCCTCCTCAATCAGAATCATTAGAAATAGAACATAAAAATCTGAATCCTAGGAATTGTTATTACTGAAGATATTTCTGGAACAGTCTCTTAAATTTTAAATTCTAGAACACTATTATACATTACACTGGATCAAAATCCTCATATCCCTACTTGCAGCAAAGCTACTCAGGTATTAGGAGAAAAAGCA
This sequence comes from Hydrochoerus hydrochaeris, assembly GCA_004027455.1. Lineage (NCBI taxonomy): Eukaryota > Metazoa > Chordata > Mammalia > Rodentia > Hydrochaeridae > Hydrochoerus > Hydrochoerus hydrochaeris. The sequence continues at coordinate 252,163 of PVLA01000333.1, read as the reverse complement.
GAACTCTGAGCCTTGGCAAAAATATTTAACTGTGAACCTTGCAATGTGCCAGTAGACTTCATCACTGGGGCTCCACATCATGACCACGGGGAAGAGAGCAGAGGTGTCCTCTCCTCTTTATGTGAGTGCATTCTAAGCTGGGGCCTTAGAAACTCATGTTAAGTGGACACTTGGGTACCGGAGAGGCCTGTGCTTCCACAATTAACTTGTGGAATAAAGCTGAAAGTCAATTTTAAAAGCATATTAAACATTCCTTTCCAGATATAGAAGTAAATAAGCAAAAGAACAAAGGTAATCAGCTTGAGAATACATTACCATGAGAACCAAAATTCACAAATGTTACCTAAAACTCCTCCTTTTTACAGAGGAAATTTGTAGATTTCATTCAATAGTCTCTGTATTTTCTAATTTTTTTTCTCATTCTTTCCTGGAACTAGATTATGAATTCTGTGCTTTGCCAAAATGTAACAGAGAACATGCTGATAAAAATGGACTTAAAATAAGAAGGTAGATTAATAAAAACTTTGAAGCTTTGGTTCACTGTAGACTTCATATTGTGAGAAGACTCTAAGTACATTTTGGAAATTATGCCTTATTTATAATATTATAAATCAAATCCAACTTCAATTTCTTCGTGGTTAGGAAGGAGAGGGGAAAGTTTTAGATTTTGGCTTAGGAGTAAGTGAGCTACTCATAGTTTTGTAGTTCTAAAGTAGAAAAAGTAACAATATAGAGAAGATTTCTAAAGTACAAAAAGTGACAAAACAGAGCAAATCACTTCATGAATTTTGTATCCAACAACAACAACAAAAAAGCATGAATAATGCATACTATCACCTTCAAGATAGACACTAGGCAAAGTGGGGAAATGGTTCACTTTCAGTTTAGTAGTCCTGTCTCCTCTCTTTCTCAGATTTTATGTTACTTCTGGGCCACAAAGTTTAGGAAACAGATTGATATTTAAGGAGTTCGTGTTTGTCATGGTAAATAAGTGAGTGGAGAATTACTTTGACTGCTGGATCTGCCTTACAAGAAGCTCTAATTATACAAGAAATACATGCATAAATTCTAGTCTTTTGATGGTGATAACTACTCACTACTTCTTCTCTAATAATTATTCTCTCACAATACTTTCATAATTCATAATAAGATCTCTGATTTACATACATTATAATAGACAACCTGGAATATCTCTTGAGATGTGACTCTTTTGGTACCTTCTCTTCTCTTGAAACCACTGCAAAACCCAAGCACTTGCCTCTCTGCCTCTGACCGCTTCTGTCTCTTGGAGTCTTAACTCATTCATTTTAATGCATTTTTTACTGTAATTCAGATTTTAAGTATAAAACAGTGAAAAAAGATAAAAATATCTCATTACTGTTCATTCTAGAAAACTGTCAGTAAAAATATAAGTATGCAAAATATACATAATATTTTTGGTAAGAACAAAGGAGAGAATCCAACGAAAGAAGATATGAACAATGAACTTGGGTGTATGATAAAAAATTTGAGAAAGAAAATAGCCAGGGTTAGATTTTTTGATAAGCTAACTTTTTACTGAAGATCTAAAGAAAGTCACAAATGAAGCCACATAGAAATCTGAGTAAACTTTACCACACGTATAGGAAACAGCAAGCTGAAAGTCCTTGAGACAGATTCAGCCAGAACAAAGAGCAAAAGGAAACAGTGGTTGGAGTGGAGTGGGTGGGGTGAGTGGTAAAAAGAGTTGTAGAGGATGGATTGGCAAAGACAGCAGTGTAGAGTTTTGTGGATAACAAACTCTTTATTTTTACTATAGATGACAGAAGCCGCCCACTCCAGAAAGAATGATGTCACCCATTGGACATTACTCAGGGAGTCCCTGGCATGACTCTGTCAACCTTTTACTCAGAAAATTTTACTATTTGATAGTCCAGTTATGACTCTTTGTGTATGCATCTTTCTTATTGTTTGGCCACTCCTTTAGAATCCTCAGCTTGCTTCTTTCTGATTCCTTCTATTCCTCTTTCATTTGAATAAGTGTGTCTGCGTTAGCCAGTTTCTATACGCACACATTTACAAATGGCTACATATAAACTTGTGAATCAGCTTTCTCTGCTCGCTTTCTGAGTAAGCAGTTGGGCAGATGTTCACAAGGGCAATTATTGTGTCTCTCAAATTAGTGATCAGCTTTGTGATTACAACTGGATGCAGATTAGGATGGTTTCTGTTGGAAAAGGAAAACGATTTTAAAAAATACATTTATAATAATGTTATTGTAGGTGCTGGTTAGTCACAGATGTTGGTGGAGAAATGTTTTGTTTATATTATATATCAGAACTGAACTTCTCATCTCTTCATCTAGGAGTATCCTGTTATTCACTGAGTCTAATAGACTTCCCATGTAGCAGTAGTAAATCTGCTTGATTTAAATTATTCAGCACATGCTTCTGCTCTGGTCACAGTGAAGACTGTCCAGTGGCATACTGTGAGGAGCTGGTTTGAAATTGAGAGACAGAAAAGGTATCTCCCCTTCTCACTATGTCTTTTTTAGGTCCCATGTTTCCCAGTTCTGCCTGTATAACACTAACTATGAAGAAGAAATTTTTACTTTCTAGATTCAAGCAGATCAATGCTGTTGCCTGCTACAGTCTGGATATGGTTTTCATGTGTTCCCAAAGGGTCATATTCTTGACCAGTTCTCAGTGTAGTAACATTGGAAAGCTATAAATCCTTTAAGAGGTTGACCTAGTATGACATAATTAGGTTAAGAAATATGATGTTAGAAGAGATGGATGCTGGTCTTCCAGAGTGAGTTCCTGAGTTAGCAGCTTGATATAAAGTCAGGTTATGTTGCATACTTGGTCTGTTCTGATGATGGCTATTTCCCTTTCTACTTTTCTACTTTCTGTTTTCTGTTTTTCTGCTATGCTTTGACATAACCAAACAGGCTGTAATAAAAGACTGAACCAATAGAGTGCTTTCATTCTCTAGAACTAGGAGCTAAGCATGCTTTCCTTATAAAATATCTAGTTTTAGGTTTGGGTTATAGTAACATACACAGATGAAGGTACTACTTTACAGACCATAATAGCAAAAGTTACTTATTCAAAAAGCAGATTTCTTGTTCTTGTTCATTAGTATTCAATTCTCCTTTGACCTGAACTTGCTGTGCTTATAAGATGTCACTGCCAGAGGAACACAAATCACAGTATTTTCTTGCAGCCTCCTTATATTATACACATACTTTACAGGGATCAGCTTCCCACTCTGAAAATGAATTCTGACAGTTGTCCATTCATTATTTCCTACTTAGCTAACTATTCACATTTTGATTTCAAATTCTATATCAGTAGGACATTCTCATTTATATATGTGGCTCCCTCTCCACTTGGATAAACAGGAAAGGAATTTATTGGCCCACATAACTGGGCATCAGAGACAGAGTATCCTTTAAATTTTAGGTTTCAAGAAGCTCAATAATGTTACGAAATTCTAATTTCTTTCCTTCATTTTTTTATCTGCAAAACCAAATAGCTGCATCTTTCTAATTTATCTTATGATAGACAATAAATATTCATATCTTAGAGCTATCTGTTACCTCTTCATATCTAACAAAGGAAATATTTTTATCAAGCAGTTCAGAGTTGGAATAGCAATTGAAATTATATTCCTACTCTTAAGCCAGACCTGATTGTAGAAGTAGAGCTAGAATGTATCGACTGAGCTAAAATAATAATAAAAAACCATAGATTTAATTGAAGGTAGGGTCAGCTTCAAAGTTTCTATTGACTATATGAAAAATCAAGGGCCACAGGAAAAGCATTTTAATACAATTTGGAAAGAAAAAATGAAAATAAAAGTTGGGCAGAAAATAAATAAATGTATATGTTAGCAAAATTAAGCTAATATTATTTAGTGAAAATAAGAAATTGCCTGGAAGAGACTGAGATATGATAACAGAAACAATGCATACCCAGTAAGAAGTAGAAAATCAAGATTCAGCAAAGATCAACAGGGTGCTTGAAGAAACAGCTCCAGATTCAGGCACTGAGTGAGTCAATGCTATTTTATTGACTGGTATTTCTGGACCAGAAAATCTGTTCATAGAGAAAGTATCACTAATGTAATATATATGATGTTAGCTATAAGAGGCATTGACTGAAAATCACTGGACATGTTCAAAATATTTAATCAAGGAATGAAGGCATCTAAAAATTGAAATAATTCCACCATGCATAATGAATGTAAGTCAAGCTCCAGAGGCAGACTGATGAAATTCTAGTTTCAAGTTATTCCTTACTAATCATTTGGTCTTCCAAAATTATTTGTTTCTAGAGAACTTAACACTATAAATCACAAATGGAAATAAATGTACTAACCTTGCCAGATTTTGTATTTATATGAAGAATGGAAGTTCTCACAGTAAGTGTTTAATCAGTGGTGACTATAATGTTGTATTTTAGTTAAGATCATTTTTTTTTCTATGTAGTAGTTAATTGTGCTGCATACAGTTTCACTGTGACTTTCACAAACCACCCCCCATCCTAACTTGAGCATTAATCATGCCCATTAGCAGATCCAGGATTTTGACATAAGGCTGCTGAATGCTCAGTGGGGCTGATAATGAGTGCTCTACTGAGGTTTTCTTTGAGGTATAATTGTTGAGGGATTTGAGAGTTTCCTAGAAGTCTCCCTGGGATGACTTCCCAGTTCCATTGTTATCCATAGTACCACTAAGAGCTGTGTCAAGTTATCTGAGTCATTTATGTGCCTGAAATTGATGCTCCATGAAGGCCTTCACCAATGTGATTCTTAGAAGGCATTTTTAACAGGTAGTGTTATGGAACCAATGCACAGGAATGAGACTGAGAAGTAAGGCAAATGAGCAACTCCCCAAGCAGCAGGAAACCTGGCTGTCTCCTTTGTTTAAATACATCTAATGCATCTTGCCTCCTTGGAAGTTGAGCCTTTTTCTGACAGCACTGTGGAGGCAGCAGATGGGAGGAAGGATTTCTGGTCATATTTCACCCTTCCTTGGAACAACTGTTGTCCTCCTTTGAAAGACTTCCTCTGCATTTAAAGGATATTATGGCTCAGAATCTCAAAGAAAAATACATCCTTAAGTGAATTTCTCTCAAAGAAGAAAAATAAAGTTGAATATTTTTGTGTGTTTTGTAAACATCCTACTACATATTTTTCACTGACTTTCTTCTTCCAGAATCATTTTTTTCTTTGCTTTCTATGGTCTACTGGAAAGACATTGGTCTCAGTGGGGGTAAATTTATAAGGATCTACAACTTTTATGCAACCAAGTGATGGGTAGATATATCTTCATTCTCTCAAGGAAGCCATAGTTTAAAAGCAAAATGAACAAACTGAAATTGTTTCAAATTAAAGGAAATATATGAATTATGAACATTGGTATAGATTTCAAACAGTGCACATGGTGTAATTTCAGGGAGCATCAAGAATATTCAAGAAGAATGGTAAACACAGAACTTTGCCACAAGTGTGGTTTCACATTTTGCAATCTGTGTGGTATCTTCTGAACTTTGCTATGGATTAAAGTGTTTATAGTTCCTTACATCATTTAAGTGAAGTAACTGCCCACTCGTGAACTCTTTTTAAATATATTTAATTATCAAATAAACATTTTATATTTTCAAGATAATGTGAAAACACACAGAGAGTTCTTAGTAATTAATACCATTAAATTCTCATGAACTCTCTACTTATTCAAAGGTACAGATTGTGTGCCTAACTGTTTCTAATACTCCTGTTAGGTGCTTAGAATAAAACACAAAATGAAATAAACTTTAGGCCTTCTTTGATTAGAAAGTAGTTGTAGATAGCTATTTGGATTTTTTTCCACATTCAAAGTAAAAAAGATATCGAACAAATCACCCTGAGCTAAGAGTATGTTATTGGGATGAGAAAACCATAGGTACCTCTACTTTCCAAAATCATATGGTTTATGATCTTCTGTTACCATGAAATTGTAATCAATCATGAGTTCTAAGAGGAATAGACTTTAATTTTCTGTAGTTAGATATACAGGGTTAAGACAAACAAAACAACTGGCATTTAGATTTTTGTCCACTGTGCAGGCAATTTTCACTTTTATTACTATGTAAACATGGACAAGAGACTCTAGCATCTACTAAAAAAAATTTTATAATCATGTTCCTTGAAAAACAATGCACACTAGAGCAATCCTTCATATAATAATCTTTATGCTTTCCTTTACTGATTATTTTCCATACCAAAGACTGTATTTTTAAGTATTTTAGTGGAATTAACTAAAACTAACTTTAGAGAATCCTGCCATCCTTATCAATTATTGTAGACTCAAAAAGACTGATGTGAGGGCAACTAGAATCACCTACCTAAGTCTACAGAAATGATCTTGCAAATCAGGAACATACAAAAATTAACTTTTAGAAAGACCAGTTGACCATGTCTGTCAATTGAAGTCTCTATTCTTATTTCTATACTGGCTGTGCTAGCTTACACTTCCACCAGTCATGGGAGTGTCCCTTTTCCCCCCTTCCATCACGGTATTTGTTTTTAGTTTTTTTTTTTTCTTTTTTCTTTTTCCTATTCTTATAAATCTCAGTTTTACATTTATATTTCCTTAATGGCCAAACATATTGAACATCTTTTCTTAAATTTATTGGTGAGTTGTACTTTTATTGAGAAGAGTAATTGAATATAACAGTATAATTGAGTATAGCAGTAAATGACAATATTAGTAAAATAAAACATTGCAGACAGTATAAAACTTCAAAGGCAAGTAATAATCAAACCATAGTGGATATTCTAGTGGATCTTGTCATCTTAAGTGCAGTTGCCTATGCTCTCAGACTTGATACTATCAATCATAACAGCTTTGAATAAAATCTATCAATACAAGACAGTGATCTAACAAACCAGATTCGATTACGATCAGTCATGGTAAAACAGTGTAGGTTATACAGAGCTTTAGATTAAGTTAATAGGAAATTAAGGATGATTACTGTACTATATCCTGTTATTTTCTGGATTACTGTCTATGCCTGCAAATCTAGTACAGGTAGAATGACTGGAACAGAATATAATACATCTAAGCAGAGTAGTGTGAGTAATGTGTGTTTTATGCCACCGAGCTAACTCCCCAGCGCTTGTATTGTGTGTTTTAAATCCTGGTGCACTATTAACAATACAGCATATCAAGGCCATCTATGTTAGAGTTTCTAGTTATCCTTCTCTGCCTCATTTCTGCTATGCTACTTTTCTGCCTTTGTTTAGTTTTCTCCTTCATTCTACTGCCTGCCCCACTCATTGAGGCCTTTCTGCCACTATTCCTAAAATCCTGGTATTTTTTTCTCTCTCTCTCTAGAATGTCCTTCAGCATTCTCTGCAGGGTTGGATTGGTGGTCACAAACTTGCCCAGTTCCTCTTTGTCATGGAAGCATCTTGTTTCTCCATTAATTTCTAGTGACAGTTTTGCAGGGTACATCAATCTGGGCTGGAGGTTATTTTCTTTCAGGGCTTGGAGTACTTCACTCCAAGCTCTTCTTGATCTGATGATCTGTGTCGGGAAGTTAGCCGTGATTCTGATGGGCTCACCTTTATAGGTAATCTGTTTCTTTTCTCTGATGGTTTTTAATATTCTGTTTTTATATTGGATTTCTGGTATCTTGATTATTATATGTCTGGGTGTAGCTCTGTTTTGGTTGTAGGTGGCTGGAGTTCTGTATGCCTCATACAACTGAATGTCATTTTCTTTTCCCATGCTTGGGAAGTTTTCCTTAATTATTTCCATGAATAGCCTTTGTAATTCACCTGTATGTATTCCTGCTTCTTCAGTCATGTTTCTTATTCTTAAGTTGAAGATTCTCTTGTCATCTTCTAGTCTTTGTATTGTTACTGCCTGTTTCCTTGTTATTTTTAAGAGATCTTTCCATTCATGATCACACATTGCAAACTTATCTTCAAGTTTTGATAGTCTATCCTTAGTTTCTTTTAAGGTATTTTGCCAGCTTTCAATGGAGTTTTTAATTTCCTGGTAGTCTCTTTGAATCTGCTTCATGTATTCTACATTTTCTTTATATTCTTTATCGAATGTTTCTCTCCTTTTTTTGTGTTCCTCCCTTCTTTCATCCATATCATACTGAGAGATGCTTCCTGAGAGCATTTCTTTCATAACTCTACTCATATCCTGCTTTACCTGATTTAATATTTCAGATTTGAGCTCATCTACAAGGTCCCTAAGATATCTCTTAATGTCCATTGAAGCCATGCACGATGTTGCGTGTTTGCCGCCCTCTGGTTCCCTTGTTTTTCCTTCTCTGGATCAGGGCTCTCAGGGTTCTGGGCTGAGGGCCTCCTCCTGCCTCTCTCTCCTGTCATGGCCCTGGCTTCCTCCACATAGGTTACAGTGCAGGTACCAGCCCCTTTCCCTGTTGGCCACATTTCCTCCAAAGCACGCTGGCAAGGGACCTCCACCCTCTCCTGCCTGCTCTTGTCACTGAGGTGTAAGCAGGCTGCATATGCCTGCCCCTCTCCACTGGGCCAGCCAAACTTCAGGGGCGGTCACCTAGTCAGTGCATGCTAGGTGCAGGGAATCGATTTGAGACGTCTCATTGGGTCCCAGCCACGGGCGTGGTCCAGTCCAAGCAAATCACTTGAATCTGCTCTAGGGAGGGAGCAACCAACCAAAGTCACTGTTACTCCCAGTTCAGGCTCCTCCTGCCTGATTCCAACATGTTGCCTGCTTGGTTGCACCCTTCCCATGGGGGGGGGTCTCACTCCCAGCACTGACCATGGATCAATGAAGGTTCCTCCACCACCTCTGCTCTCTGCTCTCTGCTGTGTTGGGCTCACCAACCCCCAACTTCAGCGCTGCTGTTCTTCCTGTGAGTGGTGGCGGGAAGGAGTTTGGGTGGCTCTGCCTGCCGGCAAGGATTCAAACTGGTACAATCTTGGCAGGTCATGGCAAAAGTGCTGTGTCCCTTTAGTTTTTAGCTGTTTCAGTTGTAGTCCTGAAGTATTTGAAGAGCTTTTTTAAGTTTTAACTTCTTCCTGTGTCAAAAGGATCCATCTCCCTCTGTCTGGGTCTCTCCAGGGTGTTTTATTCTGGCATATGAATTGTTTCTCCTGGGAGGCTTTGTATTCTGTTGCTCACTGATTGGCCATCTTTTCTTCTCTCTCCTGAGGCTACTTTTTAATTTCATGTAGTCTCACTTCATGATTCTTGTTATTATTTCCTATGGTATTGGAGTCCTTTTCAGGCATCAAATGTTTCTCTTATTTATTTCTCTCTAGCACTTTAAAAGTTTCAGGTCTAATACCTAAGCATTTAGTCCATTTTGAGTTGATATTTGTTTAGGATGAGAGACAGGGGTATAATTTCCATAATCTATAAATTGATGTCTGATTTACCCACTCCAACTTATTAAAGATACTGTCTTTTCTTCAGCATGGTTTAGCCTCCCTTGTTCAGAATCAAACAGTCAAAGTTTCATGGCTTCAAATTAAAACAACAATGGAATATCATTTCACCCCAGAAAACAATGGCTACCATCCAAAAAATCAACTGATAACAAAAGCTGGAGGGGCTGTGGAAAAAAGGAACACTTTTCCACCATTGGTAGGAGTGTAGACTGGTGCAACTACAGTAAAATCAGTCTGGAGATTTCTTTAAAAACTAGGAATAGAGGTCCCATTCAACCAAGCTCTCCCCTATGTGGATATCTTCCCAGAAGAATGAAAAACATTGTGCCACAGAAGTATATATAAAACTGTTTTAGAAATCAAAGCATAGATCTACATGTTGAAATAATGCATATCAGCTAGAATTATTAGAATACTTTAAATCATTTAGACTTCATGGTTTTAAAAATTTTACAAAATTGGATAGTAAATATCACAGTCTAAGAAAGTGAAATTAAGTTTAAATATTTCCAGATTTTCTAGGGAAAGACATTATTTTCAGATGAAAGTTTGGGTATAAACCAATTACCAACAAGGAAGACAATTTTAAAAACATTATCTTCCTTTGTAATTGAAAATACACAAAAATATATTAACAGACTTTTTGAACAGTTTCTAAATTGTAAGTGCACTTTTAATGTCTTCTGTGACCTCCACAAAATATAGAGAATGATAAGGAGATGTTTCCATTGTAGAAATATGTATTTAGAATTAAACTTAGAATTACACAAAACTTACATGTTTAAAAGGGTAGAAAAAGTTAAGATAAATTATTCTAGAATAATTAGCTCTAGATGTCCTAAATATTTGTATTTAAAAATAATTTATGAGGAATTTATCACAAAGTTATTACTACAGACACAATCCTCTTAACTGTTACAATAATGTTTTTATCAACAGAAAGTTCCTTTCCAAATTAAAAATTTAGGAAAAATTGTATGCAATCTTGCATGTACTCATAGCAACTAGTTATGCTATCAATTTATCTGAAACAAAATGGAGTTGCTGGAGTTATAAATTTCAATGGTGTAAAATGAATTTTTTGAAAGGCTAGTCAAAAACTCTAGGTATTCGTCAAGACAACACAATAGGCACTATCATGCACTGAATTCTTAAAAAATTATGACATTAAAAATAATAATTCCTTAACTTATAATTTCCTTCTTCCATATGTGCTGTTCTACTTTTATTCCATTATGTCTTATACCAATATTTTAAAACTAAAATTCTTATATTTTTATGCTTTTAAAAACACTTTTTCTGTCTTTTGAAAAAGAGACCTATATTTTCTATTTGCTCTGGGCTTTCAAATTTGTGTATCCATATCTTTACAGAATGCAAAGCTATAAGGCAAAATATTATTCAAAAAATCTAGGATTAATGTGTATATCTTTATCACTGAAAATGTGACCTTGGACAGATTTTATGCTCCAACCTGCCTCAGTTTGTCTGACTTAAAATGTATGAATATATAAAATAAACATAAAACTTATAAAGATGATATATGTATAAGCTTCAGCATAGTTGGTACCCAATTTAAAATGGTTTGATTTAAGATTCTTCAACCTCACATCACAATATACATTCAGTAGAACCTATAGCTTAAGTTTTGAGTTTTAGAATTTTCATGGACTGGTAGTATGCAATCTATTACTGTCCTTTCTTGTGATGCTGGTAAACAATAGCAGCAAACTGTAGATCACAATCACTCACATGGTAGTGGGGATAAGCAACCATAATCCAGAACACAAAGCTGTTGGGTAAGGGAGGTTAGATGTGTTAAATGCATGTTTGATTTGATATTTTCAACTTACAATAGATTTATGGGGCTTTAACTCATGATAAGCTGAAGAGTATCTATATTATCAAAATATAAAAGTACCAAATTGATGGACAACTCTCCAGTGCCAGAATAACCCATCGATCATACAAAGCTGAATTATGTACTATTGCTGCAAGATAAAGCACCACCTCAATAGTTTTGTACTATTTAAGAAAGATGAGGAAGAGGAGATTTTGGTGTCTGGTCCCATGACGTTGTTCATTACGGATCACTAATTGGAATTGGTTAAGTGACATTACTGAATGAAGGACACAGAGAGGCAATTATTTGAATGTTAATAAATAAACAGTTATTTGATAAATGGACAAATGACTAGATAAATATTTTATTGTTCTAGCCATCCATTTTTTAAAAAAAATATTTTTTCCTGATTTCTAAAGTATTTAATTATTTACTGGTCTATAGCCTTACATACCCCATGTCCCAATTTTTGAAACAAATAGTACAGTCATGTTAACTTTCATTATTATTCCTCATAGTTAAAATATATAGTAAGAGTATGTATCTCAAATAATATTCCAATTTTGTAGTACAAAACACAAATTTTTATGAATATGATGTAATCTAAAATTTCTGATCATCAGTCATCCAGTACCCTAAAATACAACTATCCAAAACTTATATCACTGAGACCACTATGCTTGTCTTTGTGAGAAAGCAGGTCCATGAAGCCATAGACCTGTCATGAGATATATGGTCACTGCACTGTGTGAGACTACTCCCTGTGAGTTAAAAACCTGTGGGATTATCTAGACATCTGGAGATACATGCTTACATGCAATAGACAAAGAAATGTTTGTTTTTTATTTTAATTCTGGCAAGTTAAGAAGTAATCATTTAATCCTATATTAGCATAATTTCCTATTCACAATTAAGATACTAATTTCAATCATATATATATGAAATAAAGAGATTCATATCCTGTGAGCATCAAAATTCATTTATCTAAATTTAAAGAAATGCAAATGAAGGTATTGAGTCGGTCATATTGTGGAGTTAAAGCATCAGTTTGTTCACTGTCTGCATTGTGTTAAATCTAAGCTCTACATTTATGATATTTATGATGCAAATTCTAGTAGGCAAAGTGCAATTGAAATCAATATGATTTCACTTAGTATTCATGCTAAAGACACCATCTGTACAATATTCTTTGGGATGATGTTTAACAGAGCTATAGAAAGTAATGACTGTTGAAGTATAAATGACATTTGATTTAAACTGAAAAGCAACCCCAGAACACCATAGAAATGCCAATTATATCAGTTTTGAAGAAAGTTCCATGTATTTGAAACAGCAAACCTATCATCAAAAGATATGGTGAATATTTATATTTTTAAAAATTATTACAGTAAACGACACGATGTTATTAAAATACTGCTCTTCCCTTCATATACCCTTATCACATTTTTCTTTCCATTTTCTGAAACAGTTCTGGAAATCTTTTGTGAGAGTTCTTCTGAGGTGTGGTTAAAAAAAAGAAAAAAAAATACAGGGATGCTGCTGCCAAGTCAAAGCCAATGGCAGAGAGGATAAAGTGTGTCCTCATCTGTCTTATTCATTGCATCTGACATTGTGTGACTTCTGGCTTTTCCTCAAAGTCAAAATGACCAAAACACAACACAACAAAACAAAACAAAACAAAACAAAACAAAACAATTTTGTGTCATTTCAGAACATAAGGCAGTCATGATAGCATAGAAAAATGCATGGAAAAGAAATTCTAAAGCGGCTTCAGCAAGTGACAATACTGTGGAGAAAGGTATGCTTGAAGCGAATGTTTGGCAGAGAATTAATAGCAACATGTTTTCTGTTGTATTACGTTTTTCCCCTTAAAATTAAGCATTCACCATATTTTTCTCTCATCTCTCATAAACATCAATTTTATATGAAGAGTGACCCATCATCATTGTGTCATGGGAACTATTTATTTCACAGACTTCTAGAATACAGTACAAGGAATTGTCAGTGTTGAAGAGAATAATTCATATTCATTTCCCATTGGACTGTCAAATGTCTGTCACATTATTTCTAAGGCCCCTAACTCATATCCAGTGGCACTTAAACTAACACTCTGCCACTAAAGATATACAAGGATTTATTTGTTAAAATAAAAAGCTAGACAAATGAAAGCAACCATGATGTCTTTGCCCAGAATACTAATTGTGCTGTTATTTTATGAAACCATTGAAAAGTACAGATTCAGAGCTCTACCTTAAATCAATATTATAATGACATAAATCTCATTCAGAATCTAATGACAGCAACCAGAGGAAAAAGGCTAAAACAACCATTCTGAGAAAGTGCTATCTAGAATGGTAGTGATTCCCATAGTAGAGATTGCTTTGTAGATAGAAGCTCTTAGATGGCAGATATAGCCCCAACTCTAGAATCCAAATGAACTCAGCCATGGGTTCTGTTTACCTTATGCCACTGTAGCATGAAGGTATATAACTGTCTTTTTATTATAGATGCACAAGCTAAGTTTTCTTTGAGTCTCAGAAAAAAACTTGGGAGTTGAATTTTTGAGCAAGGCTGCAACAGTTAAGACTTTTTTGCACAATGGGAGATGGACCAAATGCATTTTTCAGGGTCAGATGGACCTAAGTGGGCATCATTAGCAGAATGCTGTAGTTTGGATCTCAGATGTCTCCCCAGTGCCCATGTGTTAAAGACTTGGTCTCCAGCCCATGGTATTTCTAAGAGTTAGTGTAAACTTTAACAAGCGGACCTAATGGCAGGAAGTTGGGTCACTGGGGGCATGCTTTTGAAAACAATAATGGAGCCCTGACTTTCCATCTTCCTCTGATTCCTGTCTGTCATGTAGATAGTAACTTGCCACACCATGTGCTCCCAGCCATGTTACGGTGCCTCAACACAGGCCCAAAAGCAATGGGCCAACTGCCATGGACTGAAAGATCTAAATATCTACTTGTTTCAAGTTGATTATTTTGTTGCAATATGAAAAAGCTGTCTGATACAAAACAGCTGCAATCTGTCAATCAGAATCACCCTTATGTAGCAGATACTCTTGAAGAGAGAATTGAGTAGTATAGCCCCATGACCACCATGATTACACTTGGTGTCTCATATCAGCTGCTTTTGTTAGTTATTTATCTATTGCTCTCTACTTCTGCATCATAGAGAAATGCCCTTATCTCGCTGATTTTTCTGAGGTAGAAATAATTGAGCATGTGATTTCTCATGTGTTCAGAATCAGTCAGGAACATCTTGAATGAACTGCATTTTTTTTTTCCTTCTCTCTTGCTCCCCTACTGTTTATAACATTATTTGCACTCATCAACTGCTGCCCAGGATTCAATTAAATGATTCCTATAATTTTCACAGTGACAAATATCATTTCCTCATTGCCTAATTTTAAAATTTAGGAAAGAAGGAACATTTAAAAAAATTAGCCAATGAAATCTGGGAACTGAAAGCCTATAAAAGAAATATCTGCATTCACCTTTTAAAAGCCAAAGTCTCTCATACATTTAAAAATACAAGAAAAATGTCTGTATGCTTTCATTACAGTATTTTCTCCAAATATATTTGACTTGCATTTGTTTGATCACTAGATATGGAGAGCTGATTGTATTTAATTTTGCTAATCCTTTATTCCCTCCCTTCTTTCCATGCAGTTAAAATTTTTACATTTAAAAATATTTTCTTACTTGAATAAGTAGCAAAAAAATAGATTTACACAAATTTACAACCTGTTAAAACTCCTGGCTCTTTATATAGCAAGGATAGTTAAAGATGCTAGCAAGTATATTAGATAAATCTGGTGGGTAGTTTGCATTATATGCAAGACAGACACACTAGAAATAAAAAGAGCTGACACAAAACACTTTGCTATTTTCAATCTTGCAACTACTGTAAAATGTTATAAGAAGTTCATCGGGTTTGAATTGTGAACTTTCTTAAAACCATAGCCCCATCTCCCAAGCTGCCATATAGTTATGCAGTGCTATCATGTCAGGAATTAATTATCTATGTTCATAAGAACTTAGATCGCATTGTGTCATTTGAATTTTAGTTGCTTTCTGAAAGTGTCACAATTCAGTAAGCACAAGTGAACTCCTTGAGTTGCTTTAGCTTTCTAATATATTTACCTTTTAGCCCTATGAATGGGAAAGAAATTGCACAGCTTTCTGAATATATCATTGCTTAAGGTACAGAGTTTTAGCATATGTATAAATTTGATAGTGGTCATTAAACAACCAAGACTCCAGCAATTACTCACATATTATTGGTTTCCTTCTATATGCAAAGTGACACTTTTTTATGTTTTAAACACTAGTCATTATCACTTTGCTTGGATTTTAGCACATTAAACTTAAACAGTAGCTAGTGTAGTTAGGATGCCATTGTTGAAAAGACAAGAAAACAAAATCCTATAAATGTACAAAACAATTGAAAAGCTAACATTATTTTATGTCTTTTGGGTTTTTCTATAAAATTATCCCTCAGCATCCAAAAAATATTAACTATGGAATCTGTTTTTTCATGGATGTTAAACCTCACAGATGCTCAAGTCCATGATATAAAATGACAGCATTTGCATGTAACCCCTACATATCCTTATACATACCTTAAATCATCTCTGACTTACTTACAATACATAATGTATTGTCAACAGTATGATAGTCATTGTCATATTGTATTGTTTAGGGAATAACAACAAGAAAAATATCTGTATGTGTTCATTACAATGTTTTCTCCAAATATATTTGACCTGCATTTGTTTGATCACTAGATATGCAGAACTGACTGTATTTAATTTTGCTAATCCTTTATTCCCTTCCTTCTTTCCATGCAGTTAAGAATTTTAGTTATTATACATATATAACTTCCATGTATATTATATAAAATAATCAAATAGAGAGTTATTAATTCATAAATCAAATTAGAGATCAGCTCTGGAAAATCAGTTTAGTTTGAAAATGAAAGCCCTATAACCTGGTTTGTTAGTTTCTATGACTACAAAACAATTTACCACAAATTTTATCTTTACAAGAACTAACATGAATTTATTTTTTCACATTTTCATGCAACAGGTAGACTGAAGATGGTTTAACTGAATCCTATGTTTAGGGTTTCACAGGCTGCATTGAAGATACCAGTTGGGGCTGTGATTTCTAAGTTTAGTATGCCTTTTGTTGTATCTGGGGGAATTATTATTAATGAATATTTAGCTCACAGTTCTGTTGGAGGAGAAATTCAAGAATATGAGACAAGCAACTGGTGAGAGCCACATCATGGTATGGAGGACATCACATAGCCAAACATAGCAAGCATGCTAGCTCGGGGTTTTTCCCCCATCTTCACACAAAGACCTCAATGCTGTGATGCAGGGTTGATACTTACAACTTTATCTAATCCTAATTATCTCCTTGAGGTTTCACTTTTAATACAGTTCCAGTGCCAATTAAAACTCAACATGAGTTCCCAACGGGACAGATAATCAAACCTTCACATTTTTGTGCTTTGTTCTAAAAATCATGTGCTTGTTGGGAAAATTTAGTTGGCCTTAGTTGTAGAATTGAGAACTTACAGCCTATAAGTTCCTTAGCAGCCTTTCCATGTGATGTTCCTCACAGGAATTTCATTTCATGACCGTTTCCTTCTTCAAGGCTACTAGATAGCCTCTTATTGTAGTCTGGTAAAAAAAAAATTGCATGTAATATAAAATGTTAAAGGGAGCAATATGCCATTACATTTTCCACATAATGTAACGTAGTCAAGAGTGACATTCTATTGCTTCGTTATATTCTTTTGACTAGAACTAAGATTCTCTATCAAGGAATAGAGATGATGGAATCTTTTGAGACTGTTTATCACATCAAATAAACAGAGTAATTAGAGACTATGAGTACAGGATTAGATTGTCTATGACAACCTCTGTAACTAGAATAAACACTGATTTCCTTTTTTTTACTGTGGTTTACAGTTTACTCTGATGTTTTCCACTTTAATTGTATATTTTTGCATAAGCAAAACATCTTTTTCTATGTTTTTTATCAATATTGTGTAGAAAATGGTTCTGTTATTCTCATTTTTACAAGTGAATGCACTGAGCTTCAGAGAAATTAATCATTAACTCAAGTTCTCATAAGTAATAAAAGGCAGAAATAGTTTTGATTTTCTGACTTCTGCTCGTAATTTGATGCCACATAGGATGAGTTTAATAGCTGTATAAAATGACCTTTACATGCCTTTATAGAAACCTCAGAATATATATAGGATGCCTTAAGATTCCTTAATTCTCTAAATAGGAAACTCATTGATACTCACAGGAGGCAAATTGGGCTTTGTATCAACAAATATATTGACATACAAGTATTTCTAACTGATACAATTGAATGGTAAGAAAATCACGGAGACATTTTCACTTTTCTCTCCATCTCTGAGACTTGTAAGAATTTCTCTTGGGTAGCAAATTCAGATATTAATGTTCTAGAGAATTTCTACTAAAATTTCTGCATGTCATATTCACCTTCAGAACCTACTCACCAAAACTGTTTTATAAACCTCAGAAAATATGATGGAGTTTCAAATCTTGAGGCTCAGATTAGTGTATAGTTAACCTTCCCAAATCATAAACTCCAATCCAAATTAAGTATAATTGAGCAAGGGGCAGCCAGAGACTAGATAAAAGAGCAAAAAGAACTTCTCACCTTAGACTATGGATTTCTGAGAGAACCTAGTTTCCAGAAAGGGAGCCAACTCATTGCTACTGAGTAAGGCCAATTGGATTAACTCTCTTTAAGAAGCAAAGTTTGGGATCTCTGTTCCTAGGCACAGAATCTGCCCTAATAAAGGACTGAAGAGAACATTTTCTCCTTCAAACATTAAAACATTTTTACAATAGTGTTATATCAAATATATCAATATCTGTGTAACACTAGGATCAATTAAATCATTTAAAGGACAATTTTGGGGAAAAAAGTTATATTTTAAACAGTGGTGTAGCAGGCAGCTGAGTTAGTTAAAATATTTTAGGCAGTAAGATAGGGCTGGGTCCTCAATAGAAGCCAGTACAAACACCTGGCAACTGCCAAGGGAAGCTGATGCCTCCTGCTGTGGAACAGGCCTCAAGACAAAAGGCCAAACAAATGCACCATATCCTGAGGATTGATACCCTAAGTAGTTCCCATCCCCCTGGGAAAGAGTCACTGCTCCATAAGAATGCCCACTTTCTACATGACTTGCTTCCCCATTTGTCCCTAATGTAATCAATTCTACCTGAACTATTGCTCTTATTGGCTAACTATAGTTATGTCCCACCTTATGCCCACCTGCCATGTGAGCTCCTAGTCTTCCTCTTGAACCCAAGGTTTTACTCTAGAAAAGTCCCTGGAAAAACAGTCCTTGGCAACCTGCCTGGAACCCCTTCTGTCTTTCTCCAGACAGATGCTTTCCTTCTTTCAATAAATATATTCTGCACTTGCCTCCGTTGTTCCTAAAATTCATTCTTCAACTTTAGAGAACATGAGCTCATACCAGACATAGTAGGTTTATTCCTCTATATTTGAAACAAACTTAATTGCAATTGCTCTAAATATTCTATAAGGTTTATTAATATCCATTTGTTAATACCTATGAAATTAATTTGTATGAGTAGGGACTATTTAAGAATCAGATCAATATCTTACTAAATATCAGCATGCCAGCCAAGTAGTCTGAGAAGCACAAGCTGAAGAATAATTAGCAATGCAAACATTTTATTTGGGTGTTAATACTAGTGACAAAACATCAAACAATGAAAATATGTCAAATGCTTTAATAAGCAAGGAGCTCTGAAACAAAAATTACCTGATAAACAGATAAGATTGAGGAATATTGGGGAAAGTAGTTTTATTTCAGTGTCTCCTTCTGTTCAATAATTTGGTTAGGAGCTTCCCAAGAGAAATTTACTGCAGCTTTGCAGTTGAGGTGATTCTGTGTACAATTAGAGCTGGAGATGTCAGCTACCTTTACTCCTTTCACTAACTGGCAAGTTTCTGGAGATACAAGTGGTATTTCTCTCTGGCTGCCACAATGGGCATTTTAAAAAGCAGATTATGAAATTCTGACAATGACATATTCATATGAATAAGTCCAATCAATTATTTAAGCAAATTTAAATACGTATTTGTTTTCCTTTTTTCTTGTTAAAGCAGCAGCAAAAGATGTCAGCTATTATTTCTCAAGATTGACAGTATTTTTTGGTTTCCTCATTTTTTACACTTTCATCTGCAGAGTGAATATAAAATCATGAATTCTCCCTGAGTACCTTCCAGAGGCATCAAAATGATATCTGAATGTACAATGGTGTTTAGCTTCTTGGTCTCATGAAAGTAAAGTAAAGCACTGTGAACCCTGTTGCACAGAACACCAAAAGGGTATCAGAAGAGATAAAGAGCCCACAATACCCACCCAGGAAGATACATAGTATATCAGAAATGCTACCTAAGCAAGGATATTTCTGAAAATCAACCCACACTTTCACAGACTTTTAAGTTGTGCTATGATCACAAATACATTTGTTACATTCTAGGCTCAGTTCAAGACAACTCTATATTACATTGATTTTTTTGGACTGAAGAAGATGGATGAGTTACTTTCTCAGACTAGCCCTTAATTTTCAGAGTTTTATTTGTAGTGACCTGTGAGTCACTCTTGGTTTGCCCCAGAGTTCCCACAGAAATATCAATTATAAAACGTAATTATTTAAGTGAAGTAGGCCATATGTTATAGGAATTTTATAAGAATTTGACTTTGATTTTTAACAAGAGTCACACACACAGAATATAAATCAAACACTATTTGTGTTTACTTTGTTCTATATTGTATTTATTATGAGCATGGCAGAAGCTCCGTCTCTGTTGTTATCTATAATGACATGGATGGAAACCTTGATCAGTAAAATTGAAAAAAAATAATTTGGTGCAGGAAAGATGTGATCATTTGGTGGTCTCGCAAGTAACCTGCATATTCTAATAAAACTCAACTTATTAAAAGGAGATAGTAAGACAAATTTGGCCTGTTGGTGACAGTTTGCCCATCCTTTTGGTGAGTAACATTAAAAAGTGTGCAAACTGCTGTACTCTAACTCTTAGCACCGCCATTCTGTTCTGTATGCACCACGCCCCTTGGCCTTTAAAAAAGGAGAAAACAGGATGTCCCATTTCCTCAGGAATGCACAAGTGTGGGGCCCCCACATCTTTGCAGGTTTTTTCCCTTTATAAACTACCCCCCCAAATCTTAACCCAGTTGCACAGCAGTGTAAATTCCTCATGCTGTGTCACTGGATACCAGCCTAAATAATAAAGCACTCTTTTCTTTTTCCTCCAAGATGTCTTGGCCTTTTTATTCTTTTTGCCTTTATTACAATTTTCATTTTATTTTGGGGTGCAGCCTTTTGGGGTACAACATTTGGGGGCTCTCCAGGATTAACCCCAAGGACCCCCAAAAGGGCCCCCCTTTTTCTTTTCTCAAGTCATTTCATTGGGTCGGTACTCTGTAAGTATCTTTTTAATGTATGTTTTTCCTTGGTTCGTTTGTATTTTGGCGCGCATTTGCATTTGGTAGAGGAGCCTGAGTGCTCTTTCTACACCGGAGCGGGATGCCCTCCGGTTTGGAGGCATTTTGCCCATTTGTATGGTCAGGTATTTACCTGTTCGTAATTTGTACTGTTGGGTATTGGAATTTACCTGTTCATACATTGGGAACCAGGAACTGCTTTTCAACTCTGTTCCACATCTAATATTTCTTTCTAGGACACTTGAGAGGGGATGGAAGAGGGTGTGTGTGCATTGTTAGTGTTTTTGTATCTTCTGTGTTGCTTTATTGTGTGTGTGTTTAACCGACCATTTTTTTACTAGTCACCATGGGACAAGGATCTTCATCTGTGCCTTTAACTTCTCTAACTCTACTTCTTAATCGTTTTAAGGAATTTAAGCAAAAAGCCCAGGGATACGGAGAACCTGTTCTTCCCAGGAGACTTCCCGTGCTCACTTCCTTGGAGTAGCCTTGTGAAGTCCCTGAATGGCCATCTGTCAGTAGCTTCAACATGGCTATTGGGGAGGCAGTCCTGAGATACTTCTTCGGCCCTCCGACTCATCCTGACCAAATTGTCTATATACAGATTTGATCTTATTTTTGATTCTCCTCCCTGGTTAAGAAAAGTTTGTTAAGGCTTCCAGGCAGCAGCCCAGTAACCCTCCGTTGCTAGCACTGCTAAGAGAAAAACCGAAACCACTGGTCCTACTGGAGGGAGATGTGGAGGATCTGCTACCGGCCACTTACCGCCTGTTGGCTCCACCCGTGGCACCACCAGCACCGCTGGAAGAAGAGGAACCTCCTTGTCATCCACCGAGCCCTTTTCAGACCAGCAGCGGACCACACCCAGAGTCACCAGACTCCTCCTCCACAGCCCCCACTCTGGCATTTTGCCCCTTGTGTGAGGTGCCCAACTCTAAGCCCCCATTTTTGTCTATGATCCTTTCTCTACTTCCTATCTATTAAATATCTATATAATTGGAAAGGGCGAAACCCACCATTCTCTAAAGACCCCCAAAGTCTCATTTCTCTCTTAAAATCCATTTTCTCCACCCATATTCCCACTTGGGATGATTGTCAGCAGATACTGTGGGTGTTATTCACCGCTGAGGAGAGAGAGCGCATTTGGGCATTGGGACTAAGAGCAGTGCTGGATCCAGAAGGATATTTGTCCTCAGACCCAGATCGCCTGAACCAGAATTTCCCTTTATCTCAACCTGACTGGAACCCCAACATCAGGAAAGGTAGGGAGGCTCTATCCCAGTATTGCCAGTTGTTCCTTAGAGCCCTCAGAGGCGCCACCAAGAGACCCACAAACAAATCGGTCCAAAGTTTCAGAGGTAAGACAATTGGCTAGTAAATCTCCATTGGGTTATCTAGAGCGGTTATTGGAGGCCTATCATATTTATATACCCATAGACCCCGTCGTGCCTGAGAATGCAAAAGCCATTAATATGGCCTTTGTTACTCAATTGGCCCCAGATGTTAAAAAAAAAAAGTTGCAAAAGCTTGAGGAATTTAAAGGGATGCCCCTTAGTCAGCTTGTAGAAATTGCTCATAAAGTATTTGATAATTGAGAGAGCTGGCAGGAGATTAATGGTAAAAGGTAACCAAGGTCCTGGAAATCTTAAATATAAGAGTTATGCCTCCAGATAACAAAGACAAGGTCTGATAAAAAAGAAACTGAAAGTATTAGGAGCCACTGGTACTCAAAAGGTCTATCCAAAACTGCAAGCCTGGCTTGCCAGACCTGGGCAGAAGACTATCTCTCATGAGTTTCTCTGGGTGCCTGAGTGTCTGGATTCCCTTTTAGGGTGGGACCTTTTACACAAACTAAAGGCCCAACTCAGTTTTGAAGCAGAGGCTCAAACCATGACGCTAGGCTCTGAAGCACCTGCACTGGTTTTGCCTGATTTACACAAGCCCTTCTCTCTAATGTTGATAAAAAAGGGAACATAGCTAAAGGAGTATTAACTCAAAGCTTGGGATCTTGGCAATGTCCAGTGGCCTATCTATCCAAGAGACTTGATAATGTGGCCGCTGGGTGGCCTCCCTGTCTGCAAATAGTAGCTGCAGTGGCCTTATTGGTAAAGG
Source organism: Hydrochoerus hydrochaeris (assembly GCA_004027455.1). Taxonomy (NCBI): domain Eukaryota; kingdom Metazoa; phylum Chordata; class Mammalia; order Rodentia; family Hydrochaeridae; genus Hydrochoerus; species Hydrochoerus hydrochaeris. Next base: position 229,227 of record PVLA01000333.1, on the reverse strand, counting down.
AAGCCCAAAAGTTGACTTTTGGACAAAAGCTTATGGTTGTTTCCTCACACTTGCTGGAAACTCTAATCAAGGCCCTGCCAAGCCGATGGCTGTCCAATGCCAGGATTATGCATTATCAGGCCCTACTTCTAGACCCTGCCCCCATTGGTTACAAGACAACTGCAGCGTTGAATCCTGCTTCGTTGCTGCCCAATGGTGATCCTTCCGCATCTCTCCATGACTGTTCTGAGATAATTGTTCATCTCCAAAGTCTCCAACAAGATTTGACTGACGAGCCCTTGCCTGAGGCCCCCTCATACTTCTCTGATGGGAGAAGCTATATCCATCAAGGTAAGAGAGTCGTGGGCGCAGTGGTTATTACTGAATCCCAAGTTTTGTGGGAGCAAGCCCTGGAGCCAGGTACATCTGCTCAAAAGGCTGAGCTTATTGCTCTCACCGAGGCTCTCAAACTGGGAAAAAGGAAGTGGTCAGTATCTATACTGACAGCAGATATGCATTTACAATGGCCCATGTCCATGGGACCATTTATCAAGAACAAGGCCTGTTGACCTCTGGGGGACAAAAGATCAAAAATGCCCCCCAGATACTTGATCTACTGGCTGTCATCTGGATGCCAGAAAAGATTGCAATTATACATTGTAGGGCCCATGATCCTGTTATAAGGGGAAACAACTTGGCAGATGCCAAAGCCCGAAAGACAGCTGCAAAATCAGTGGGGACCGAGACGGCCCTGACATTATTGTTGGTTCCTCCCACTTTGTTGGAACCTGTGTATACTCAAAAGGACCTCCATCTAGCAACCCAGCTCCAAGCCAAGCCTAATATCCCTGGAGGCTGGTATCAGCTGCCTGACAAGTGAGTCTTATTGCCAGAGGCACTCGGGAGGGGACTTATTCCGCAGACTCATAGATCAGCTCATTTGGGAGGATCAAAACTGGCTGATCTCTTTCAGAATGATATTTTATTCCTCAGTAGTCCAAGCTTTCCCAGTCTGCAAGCCTCAGATGCCCACAATGTCAACTTGTAAATCCAAAGCAACAACTGCCGAATGAGACAAAGCGTTTTTGAGAAAGCATGCCAAGAAAACATTGGGAAATAGACTGTACTAAAATGGAAAAGCCAGGGCTACAAGGACATAAATATTTGTTGGTAATGGTAGACACTTTCACTGGATGGGTAAAAGCATACCCTACCGAGTCAGAGTCAGCTCTCATAGTAGTTAAAAACTCTTGTATGAAATTATGCACCGATTTAGCTTGCCTTTATCTATGGGGTCCAATAATGCCCTGGTTTTAATAGCCCAAGTGACCCAAAAATTAACTCAGACTTTACAGATTGATTAGAAACTTCATTGTGCATACTGGCCTCAAAGTTCAAGACAAATATAAAAGATAAATAGGACTTTGAAAATGGTGATAACTAAAATGGCCTTAAAAACTGGCGAAAACTGGGTGAGTCTCCTTCCTTTTGCCTTCACACATGCGTTGTACTCCCTATGTTGCTGGAATTTCCCCTTTTGAAACACTATATGGGAGACCTCCACCCTTCATCCCTAAGATATCCGAGAAAAAGCTTGCTGATCTTGCTAACCAGGACCTTATTAAGTCCCTCCAGGCAATTCAGCTTATTCAGACAACAGCACCCAGCACCTGAGGCCTCTTCAAGGGACGACCAACCTGCTGCTGACCCCAGAATGTTAGTCCTCATCAAACAGCAACACTGGGAATCCCTCGAGCCTCCCTGGGAGGGATCCTATACCATGGTCCTCAGCACCCCAATTGCAGTCAGGATCACTGGAAAACCTGCCTGGATTCACTACACGCACATCAAGCTGGTCCTGACATCCAACAATGACCACCCTCCAGATAAGTGGACTGTGCAGCCCTAAGGACCCTTTAAAGTTTAAGATAACCAAAAGCTTTTAATGTTGTTGCTTGTTTGTGGCTTCCCTTTGGGAGCCCAGTGAGCCCCTGTTCACAACACTGTTTATGGGACCTGATTAATAACTGACTATAATACTGGTGAGGTGTTGGCAACTAATGCAACTGTCCAGGGTGTTGTAACCCTAGACGTTTGATTTCTACTGAATAGGGCCCCCACTGATGGTTTATGATTATCCACCAGAGTGTAAAGGGACATTGAATGCAGTCCAGCTTCCAAAGATCTGGGGTTGTTTTTCCTTTTTATTTTATTTTTTCATAGCAGCTAAAGGTACTCAGATTACAGTTAAATTGTGGCCTTTTAAAAGATATGTTCTTAGATTATTTAGAACATGCAAGCCTTGTATTTTTAATCAGATAAAATATGTATGAAATCAATGAGTTTTTCTGATTATAGATTCATCATGACTTTTCAGTACAATCAATTGTGATATTAACAGTATATGCTAAAATTCAGAATTTTCCAAATACTGAAATTCTACCAGCATTCTTTGTTAAGCTGTACATGCAAAATTTAAAAATTTTTTGTCACCTAAAATTTGCATAAAATATGTTTGAAGTATTTCAAATTTACAGTAAAGTGTAGCATTTTAAGGTAGTGAAAATACATGGAATGATTCATGAAAGAAAATCACTTTAAAACTTTCAATAAAATCATAAGGATTTTATTGAAAGTTTTAATGTTGTCTGAAAAGCAAGAGGAAAGAAATTGACTGGTAAGAAGTAAAAAAAAAGGGAGATAGAAAGTGGTTTTGTCTTCAAGTAAAATGTCTGGCTGTCCCAAAATGTAAAAAAGATAGGAAAAGCTCAACTTAAAGATGTATAGTAAGTTACAAAAATATTAAAGAGATATAAATTTTATTTGCCTTGGTTTATAGTACCTGCCAGTAACAGATTTAAAAAGGAACAAATCTGTTCAGAATTTGACAGTATTAGATAAGTTTTGGCAGATTTATTCATAAGACTGGTGAACCTTTACTGCAAAATGTTTCCATTAAAATGAGATTATACTCTCAGTATTGTTCATAATCACCTGAGAAGAAATTCTTCTGTTATGCTTGGAAATGTGTTACTTAAAATTGAGATGGCTAGATCAATAAGATTAAGTATATCTAGTTTCATAATAGGAGACCAAAACTATAGACACCTCACTACACTCATTAACCAAGACCTAGATAGCCTTGGGAACTCTATATCTAAATTAAAAGATTCTCTAAGCTCCTTAGCTGAAATGGTTTTACAAAACTGCCAAGGCTTAGACCTTCTTTTTCTAAAAGACGGAGGTCTCTGTTTGGCCTTAGGAGAAACCTGTTGCTTATATACAAACCACTCTGGAGTTATTAGACCAAATGTGGCTGCCCTTAAGAAATGCCTACAGGAAAGGGAACAAGCTCAACTGGCAGAACAAAATTGGTTTAAATGTTAGTCCTCATTCTCCCTTTGGTTGTCCACCCTCATATCAGCAGCCATAGGACCCCTAATAGTGCTTTTAGTTGGTGTAACTATTGGTCCCTGTATCATAAATAAACTGGTATCTTTGTAAAAGGCTGAATACAGACTGTCAAGCTGATGATCTTAGCTACCCAGGGTTATGAGCTAGTACCTGTAGATTCAGCTATGAGCCAGTGATTTGGCTCACTGACAAAAATCAGTGGGGAATGTTGTACTCTAACTCTTAGCACCACCATTCTGTTCTGTATGCACCATGCCCCTTGACCTTTAAAAAGCAGAAAACAGGATGTCCCATTTCCTCAGGAATACACAGGTGTGGGCCCCCCACATCTTTGTGGGTTTTTTCCCTTTATAAACCACCCCCAAATCTTAGCCTGGTTGCACAGCAGTGTAAATTCCACCCTCACACTGTGTCACTGGATACCAGCCTAAATAATAAAGCACTCTTTTCTTTTTCCTCCAAGACGTCTTGGCCTTTTTATTCTTTTTGCCTTTTTACAATTTTCATTTTATTTTGGGGTACAGCCTTTTGGGTTACAACACAAATGTGGAAGACACATATCTAAACTTTCCTAGCTTCTAAAAATTTATCCTGAAGTAAACCCAAATCCTCATCTTTTCAGATGTTAACATGTTTCTAATCCAACAATGTTTAAATTTTTTTTTTTGTCAGTGGCTGAAATCTGTTCTTTGGTTTGTGAAAAGTAGAAATCGGTTGACTGATTTCTATCAGTTGGAGTAATCCTGTTCTTAGCTTTAATTCATATTTCTCTATGCTGATCCCAATTTTCCAATTGCCCCCATCCTTGCAGATTCCAGAGATCTTGTGATATTTGTGGTACCCCAAAAGGCTACACCCCAAAATAAAATGAAAATTGTAAAAAGGCAAAAAGAATAAAAAGGCCAAGATGTCTTGGAGGGAAAAGAAGAGAGCGCTTTATTATTTAGGCTGGTATCCAGGGACACAGAGTGAGGGTGGAATTTACACTGCTGTGCAACCAGGTTAAGATTTGGGGGTGGTGTATAAAGGGGAAAAACTGCAAAGATGTGGGGGCCCCATACCTGTGCATTCCTGAGGAAAAGGGACATCCTGTTTTCTCCTTTTTTAAAGGTCAAAGGGAGTGGAACATCCAGAAGAGAATGGTGGCACTTAGAGTTAGAATACAACAATACTCAAGTATGAATCCTTGTCTGATTTGCCAGGCAGAGAAGAACATATATTCATTGAGGTCTGAATACCATGGCATGTGGCTAGTTGAATTCACCGCGACATAAAACTATACCTTGAAATCTCAGGAACAGCATTCCTCAGAATTCCATTTATAAACCAGGTGTGAGGGCATACTCCTGTAATCCCAGCACTCAGGAGGCTGAGATAGGAGGATGACTACGAATTCAAGACCAGCCTGGGCCACAAAGTGAGCTCAAGGCCAACTTAAACTACATAGTGCGACCTTGTCTCAAAAAGACACACACACACACACACACACACACACACACAAAGAATTCCATGTATAAAATCTAAAAAATCCTAACAGAACTTTATTGGTAATAGTGACTTGGAGAAAATCTAGTATGTGCCATTTCTCAAATACATAAAAATGAAAAAAATGTAAGAGTGTTTCAGCACATGCTAATAGTGGTAAGCAGAATTTTAGATTCACTGTTTCCCTAAAAGAAATTTTATCCTTTTCATATGCTAATATTTCTGGGTTTAAATTCATATTCTAATACCATTCTTATTTTGCATGATTTATCAGTTTCATGTTATTAACTTCATCACCAAAAGGTGGGATTTAGCCAGCCACGTTGATCCTTAAGCCATCACTCATTTCCTAAAATTTCTGACCAGAAATGAGAAGCTTTCAAGCCCAGTATCTTTTGGTTTTTAGTTACTATGCTTTTGGTTTTGAATAAAATTTCAGGACTTTGTACACATAATGCACACCTTGGAAAAATCTAAGAGCAGTTTCAACAGATAATAGGGGCTGAGACTTAGACCCTTTCATCAGAAGTGTCTAGAACAGAAAGTAACTTCTTGTACAGCACTCTGAATATACTGGTTATATATTCCTTCTTCCACTAGTACTTTTATTTTTGACAGAAAATAGCAAAAAGGCATTATGTGGACAGGGAACTTATTTTTACATGTTCCACATGTATTTCCAGGAGTTGGCACTAATTTTGTGCATCAAGAGATGCTTTTTAAAATGTATAAATACATGGGTAATTGTGAAGTGCTACAATTAGGCTCTTTCTATAGTAATCATAGCAATTAACTTAATAGGTATCATATATTGAGTAAATTCTGTTACACCCAGTTGACCTGGGTTCTAGGGAGTCCCCAGACTCAGCTTTGACAGACTTGTAGCTCTCTCCAATGTAGAAAGGATGTGGAAAGAGCCAGAGGAGTTAGAGAGGACAGTGCAAAATGTAAGCAGTTTTATGGTAGATATTGCAGCAAGTGATACAAAACCTTTCCAGGGGAAGGAGTGGGGTTGCTCAGAGTTGAGACACCACAGAGTCTAGGGCTGTGGTCCTGTTTTATGGTGTAGTGGTTCACTCTCACCCCTTTGAGGATGGACACTTGATTGACTGGGTGTTGGGTTTGTTGCTAGGGGTTTGTTCTAGTGGGCTAATAAAGGGAATCTGGGTAGGCATGGCAACTTGTTCTAGGATAGACAGTGTTGTCATTAGAAGCAGGTGGCAAAACCACAGACTGTCAGCTTCAAACCACAAAGCTGCTTGAAAACTGGTTGCTGCTCATAGCCATAAAAAGCCTACATTTTATATCTTCAAAAAAGACCCTGGGTCTGTCTTTACAATTCTATATGAGAGCAACATTTATAGTAATCTTTAATCATTAAACTTGCCCTCTAAGAGAACATAAATGGAGTCTACAGTTTTAAAAATACTGACCTTAGCTGATTTAAAGGTTTAACTGACTTATGCAGAACCTATAGCTATGTGTGCATGTCATATTTTGTTCCTATGTCTATTTTCAAAATTTTTCATTTTTTGTTGTTGTTTTGGTTTTCTTTGCCTTGTCATTCTTGATTACCTAGACATGGAAGAAAGTTACCCTTCCAGGTTTCATTTTGAACCATCCTGTCTGCTAGCCAATGATTGCAGGGTTGTCCTCTGCCTTCTATTCTTTAGCAGAAAAGTTCACACTTACAAAAGGGAAAAATTGTGTCTCCTTACATTCTTGTCAGAATTCCTGTGCTCTGTAGATTGTACACTAATAGTTTGGTCACTTACATGTGCTTGTCTCAGAATTCTCTGATTTTTAAAAACCTCTCAACTAGAAAGTCATGTTGATAGACAAAATTTCTTTGCCTGTACATAAGGGTTTGTTGAGTATCTTGTATAAACTTTCAAAAACTTGCAAAGTGAGTCTGTATGAAATAAGTTCAAAGAAATAAAAGGAAAATTAACTTGTATTCAAATGAGAAAATAATCGTGTAGATCAAAAACTATGGCAGCACCGAAGAATTGTAGAGATGTCTAATGTGACATATGAACATGACAAGAGAATTGAAGGATGATACTAATCATATTTTTCCTTACATTTAATGCATATATTCATATTTACTGTATAAATATGGCCCTGGCTCTCACAGGCTGTCTTCCATTTATAGGAAGACTGTCTGAAAATTCATTTATCACCATGTCCAGAACAGAATCTGTAGGTCCTTTTCTGATGAAGTGATATCACCTGAGCAGCATATATAAATATTACAAGTCTTTTTATATGAACAGTATGATTCTTTTGTTTTGCCTTTCTGCAGTTATAAAAATAACTGAGTTCAGAAAGCAATAGAATAAATTTCAAATTTGCTTAATGAATATTTTCTGACAGTAGGTTTTTAAATACTACATCGAATTATTATGGTTCTTGTGAAATTTATTTTTCCCTTGAGAAATTTAATAGCCAGACATTCTTATACAGAATACCTTAGAGAAAGATCTACTAGGAGACAAAATTTTGTATTCTGCTCTTTAATTACTTTTAGTCACAGAATTTCCCTGTAACAATTAATTGGACAAGTGCAACACATCTAAATAACCATATTTCAAACTGGTTTCAAATTTGTATTCAAGTTTGTATATCAGTTTTTTATTTATGGCTTGGTAACCATTTTGAATCCTCTGAAATTCACTGCAGACAGTTTAAGTCATCTACAGAGTATTTTTACGTCTCTTTGAAACAAGGTAGAGTATAAATAAATGCATTGATTAAAGACTAGAGTAACATTCTGTTTGGTTAATTTGTCACATTTTAACTAGTATCAGAAATGTCTCTACATGGAGAATTTTGACAGTAAAGAAAAACAGGTTGCTAAAAACTTTAAAATACAAGACTTATAAATGTGTAACTATTTTTAAGTGTGGAAACATTGCCCATGTTTTAGTAGCATTGCAATGTACATCAACTTTATTGGAAAAAGTTCAAAAGAATCTTGGAAGCATTGTTAGTTCAAACATTTATTACTGCAAGTGGGTAAACTGGTTTTCTGTATCTCATGTAGGAAATGTAGTTTTACTGACCAAATTAATATAATCCTTGCACTAGTAAGCATTCAATGAAGCAAAGAAACAAGAAAAGATAAAATGATAAAAAGAAAAATCTGAAATAAAATCTCAACCTCAAAGAGAAATTTTTTCTTATCTTATAAGAGCTGACTTCTTTTCTTTAAGGATTCCATTTTAATAACTACCCAAACACAATTAACAGGGGGAAAAAATGACACAAGACCAGGAAAGAGAAACCCAGAATGAATGCTTTTGAGAAAAATCATACCGGTTGACATTATAAGGCAAAGTTATGTGTGAATTCTCTGGTGATGGGTCATTTTGAAACTGTTACAAACCAAGAGGAATTATTTTGCCAGGCTTTTCCACTCCCTCACAGTATCATTTCAACAGTAAGGCAGAAAGAGTTAAAGAATGCCCAAGTAATGTTGACCCCACATTATTTATTCTACTCCTGATAAAACAACACTCCCTGGAAAGGGTAGTCCATATCAGCCCTAGGTTCTGCTTACTTCACAAAATTAAGAGTGAAAAGAGGCTGTATATGTTTCTATAAAGATGTGAATCAAAAATCAGTGTTATTTCCACTGTCAACTAAGCCATTAATGTTCTCTTCAAGATAGAGAAAAACTCTTACATTTGAAATCCACTGTTTCAAATTTTTCCTCTTTTTTGTTGTTTCTGTTTTCACTCAGGAATAATAGGCTATATCATTCAGATCCTTAAGACAGTATGAGTGTCTATATTAGTTTCCTCATGAAACAAAAATATGAAATAGCAAAAATATTCACAGAAATCTAATTGTACTTCATTAAACCAAAAATTCATTCCCAAAACTACAACTTTACCCACTCTGAATTATCATTAACCAAGTTCAGTGTCTAAATTGTTTAACAAAACATAGAAGAGAAATACACATTTAACAGACTGAAAAAACCAAAAGGTGAAGATGATGTAATATAATTCTGATCACTTCAATCATTCAAACTTCTCTCAGTATAAGCAAACTCCTTATGTTAATAAACATAGACATGATGATACTAACAAGAGGTTCCATTTACTTGAGCTTGAACTTTAGACTACACATTGCAATATTATTTATGGTGAATATGAAGAAGGGAAAATCAAATGAAGCAAGAGAGATCCAACAAAATATATATCAAGCATTTTCCCAAACCTTGTCTTGTTTATATCACACACCTCCACTGCATCTCCCAACACAAAGATGCAGTTTTACTCATGACCATGTAATCTCTTTTTTTCCCCCTAAAGCAATGGAATGAAAGAATAAGGCCATAAAGACAGATTATGGCTCTTGGGTCAAATCTGACCCAGGGCTAATTTATGCGGGCTCCACAAAACAAAGAGTGGGTTTTACACATTTAAAGCATTATAAAATCTAAATCAGGAAGAAAATGCATCACAGACCTTAAGTGGCACACAAACTCTAAAATATTTATTACCTTACACTTTAAAGGAAAATTTTGTTTCTCTCTGGGACAACATACTGCCTTAGTTTTCAAGTGCAAGTGCAAGATATCACCATATATTTGGTGCTTAAAACGACAAAAATACATTTTTTCATAGTTCTAAAGTCCAAAAATTTGAAACCAAGGTATCAGTAAATTGGTTTCTTCTGCAAGCAGTGAAAGACAATGTGTCTAACAGCTTCTCCAGGTTCCAGTGATTAACAGCAGTCCTCGGTGTCGTGGGAATGCAGAAGCCAAGCACCAGTCTATGTGTGTCCTTTTCCAAATGAAATTCTTTTGCCTTTCAGGCACTGTTTTCCCATCAAGGAGGACACAGGACATGGGAGTAGGATTCATCCTCTATCTTATGAGCACATATAATTATTTTTGCAAAGACCCATTTCCATGCAAAATCATATTCTGAGGGTCCAAGAACACAACACATTTAGAAGGAAACATTGTTCATTCAAGTACAGACATGTAGAATTTGTAATTTCTGATTGGTTTAAGGATGTAGCTAATGCTCTTCACCATTAGCCTACGAAAATTGGGACAATGCTCTGTACCTTGACTTTTCCATGAACAGCACTTTGGTCTGTAGAAATTATTTTAAATGCATCCTTCTCTAATCACTGAGTATGAAGTAGTTCCCCAGTCACTGTCACATCACCTGAAAATGTGAGGTGTCCAGTAGTTTGCTGAAGTAATTACGTGAATCATATTCTTTGCACGAAAAACATGCATATAAGCTTGAATACATGACAGGGAGCCTAGCCAAACTTCCAAATACCAAATACCATGTTTATTGGTGTTTTATTAAGTGTACTTTGTTCACTTCAGTGAGAGTGCACTTCACAAAATCATTAAAATATTCACTGTAAGAAAACCTTCTAATGCTACATCCCATGGGATAATCAAAGGCATCATGAGAAATCAAGCAAAGTGTTAAAAATTAAGAATATAATCATTTTTCTATATTAAATAATGAGAATTAGTTAATATATCTCAATGAATCATTTGTAATTATACAAATCCTGTAAAAGGGAAAAACATGAATAAACATGATGTGAGATAATCATTTTCACTAAGACTTTTATAAGCACTGGATAAAACAAATATTATCTTGAAAGCTGGGGATTATACAGACTAGAAATTAAAATCACATTTAATAATATATAAATATAATAATGTGTTTGTCAACTTTTAAAAGATTTTTTGGCTAAATGCATGGGATATTCTATTTGTATCTTTTAAGATTATAGCCTGACTCAAGGGCCTCAAACACTGAATATGTTCTTTGAAAACTATGGAAACTTCTGGCATTTCTGATTTTTATAGATGCCCTATGTTTTTCTTATTTCATAAGTGGATTCACCATTTTCTTTTTTATGTACTGGGGACTAAACTCACAACCTCATTCTTGCAAGGCAGGAGCTTAAGCCACTGAGCTAAATCCCTGGCCCCAGATTCACCATTTTCAAAACAAGGAGTATACAGTATAAATATAAGAACAAATAGAAATTTAAAATAAGAGGCATAATTCTCCCTCTTAAAAATGAGGAAAGCAACCCCATCTCCTTTCTTTAGACTATCTACTTTGGAAACTTATAATTTTAAGTTATTCCTTCATCTATTTAAAATGTACAGGTACATTTCTGAAACATTAACAAATCTATTTCCATCTTTTAATGGCCACAAATATCTTTCTCAAGGACCTAGGAACAGTCTCTTTGAAAAGCAACCATTCAAACAAAAAACACTCTTTTCTACCAGTTTCAATGGGAGGATAGGATCCTAATTTCAGATAATACATAGTTTCAAAGGTACATACTATCGTAAAGAGATGGCCATACCCACTATCAGGTGAATGTAGGATTAACTGTATGTGCCAAATATCTTGGTTAGGTTTTCTTTCACGAGGATTACTGTTCTCCTAAGAGCATTATTTATTGGTTTGTATTTACTTGACTACATAAGAGTAAGACCTTGTTCTCTTTATAATCTCTTAGTAAATTTCCTATGATGAAAATGACATTCAGGTTTAATGCTTATGCAATAATAAAACCAATTTTTTCCTCTTCTACCTTTGTAAAGAGGAAATTTTGTTTTTAATTACATTTTCTCAAAATAGAACACACTAAGTAATCCAAATATTCTCTGAGTCAGCAGCCTACTTCAAATTTGTCTGTTTCATGCTCTTAGATATTTTCTATATTAATAAATATGCTTTTCATACAAGATTTCTTTAAAAAGTAATAGCTGTAATTAAATCAACTATTTTATAAAGTTAACTTTTATCATTCTATAAAATTAAATGTGAAGTTGATAATATAAGCAGGATTTTATGAATAATATTTGAGGAAATATTTTAAATATATTTTATGTTAAAATTACAATTTTAATAATTTATTGTTGTATTATGAATGTTGAAATAATTTATTGTATATACTTAAATTGGAAAATATTCTTACTATTGCATAGTTTTATTAACTGTTTAATATATTTGCCTTTAATTGTCATCATTGTGATCATAGAACAGTGAAGTTAATATGTAACCTAGCATTCTGATAAATAGCATCTCAGTGACTAAAAGCTTATCAAAACACCAAAGGCAAGAAGACGTGGTACCTGCAGTACCACAAATACAATTTTCTAAATATTGTCCTGTCTACTATTTAAATAATGCTGTGCATTCATTGACTATCAAAGGGGAAAAAAGCACAATTCATCTTAAGCTTGCTTCAGAGAATTTCCAAATTTTGTTTTTAGGTCTCAGTATAATCATTATAAGGCTTCTATTTGTTAGAACAATAACTGGAAAGCCAGGTGACAGCTTGTTGATATAATTAGCAGGTTCTTTTATCCTTACTGACTTCCAATTGTCACCAAAGTGGCAGATTGATTAGAATATGTGTTTTTGATTTATCATAAAGATGCCTAAAATGGTTAAGCAGCTAAGTATGCAGAGTCAGTGAAATGTAGTTTAAATCTCAGCTCTGATAATGACGTTATATTATCTAAGACAAGTTTCTTAATTTCTCCTCTTGTTCATCTCCGTAGGTAAAAGGTTCATAATAACAATTATTTCATAAGACTACATGGAGGATATGTTCTAGTCACAGCTTTCATGGTAAAGGAATTAATACAAGAAACATAATTTGTAGGATTATTTTATAATACTCGAAGAGTCAAATACAAAAGAAAAAAAAAAGTGCAGGAAGTCTGTCCACACAGTAGATACCCCATGAATTCAGCCCCTAGGGTCTGGATTCCATGGTAATGTCCTGTACAAGTCCAGCTGAAGATCTAGAACTCATGATAATATCACAGGCAAGTCTGTTTCATGAGTTTGCATGAAGGCCCAAAGGTCAGAAGTGAAAGCTTGAAAGTCTGCACCAGTGGGATGAAGGATCTGTGCCAGAAGGCTGGGGGATTTGCACTGGAGCCAGGAAGCAGTGCAAAAATTAGGGACCAGAATTCCCCCTAGAAAGTACCACAGCTATCGTTAGGACAAGTCCCAAACTCCCCCTACAATGAAAACGGTCAAGTTGATATCAGGCAAACCAATACAACAAGCTTCTCTGGGAGACTCAACAGCACCCCCTCTTCCTCTCCAGTTCTCCTTCTTATGTTGTTGGCAACAATCCTCAGGTGGCTCTCCACACCCAGCACCACACTGATTCTGTTCAGCTGGGTGTTACAAGTTAACCACCAGTTGTCAACCCTTCACAGGACATGAGATAATTCATGTTAACGGGAAGTGCAGATGTAGGTTTCTTCCTAATGATATGTGATGCCTATTGTCACTTCATGTTGAGGGAAAAAGGCTTAGACTATAGCACATAGGTGGATCTTAATTTCTTACATAAAATGCCTATGTGACACTACTTTGGTTATATATTTAAAGGAAAAATAGAGGACATTTAGGTTACTAAAATAGAAAGAAAATTTAAGATAATTTTTTTAGTGTTACTCTAACAACTTGGTTAAGTCTGTTAGTATGAATTTTGTGATTTTTGAAGGAAAAATCAGTAGAAAATTTCACCTTGTCTCCCTCTAGTTAGTGTGGTCACTGCTGTTTGTCCTAATCCCAGACAATTGTAGATATAATACAAAACGGCCTCCTAATGTACCATACTGTGGGAAGTCATACTGCTCTACAGAACCTGTCTAAGCTTAATGTAAGCTCCTTTATCTTGAAAAAGTATGTGGAGAAAATGAATTCTGAGACCAGGTCATAAGAAGTCTTGTGGTTTCTTTCTGGGTTTCATAGAAAGCTTACTGAGAGAAGCTAGTGACCATCTAAGAAGTTGGACTATCCGCTACTATCATGTTGTGAGAAGTCAAAGCTAGTCATATAAAGTGGAAATCAAGACATGTGCATCAGTTTCAAACTCTTATTCCATTCCTTCATAAGCATAAGGAATGTGAGACAAGAATTGACCTGGGCATTTAGCCCATTAAACGTTCAAGTAACTCCAGCACTAGCCTGTCATTTCCAACTTAAATTCTGTGTGAATCATGAATGAAAACTGCTGAGCCTAGCTGAGGCCAATCAGTGTATGAACTGTGAGAGACAGTAACATATTTTAAAAGCTATTTTTTTGAGATGCTTCATTCCATAGCAATACATATAGAAATCATTTTTCACACTTACTTTGGAAAGAACAGAAAAATATTTATTAGTTACAATATGTAATTTTAATTTATACATATTTTGCTTGATTGTGCAAAAAACATTTAATGATATGGCTGAATCTGGCAGTTACACTCTAAAAAATAAACTTCAGATAAGCTGGACATTTTGTCTAAGGTTTTGGAGTTTGTAGCAATGTTTTGGGCTAAAAATATCACCAAAGTCCATATATTGAAACTCTTAACATCTAGATAGTACATCAAAATGCTACTGCAGTTTGGCAACATTGGCTTTAAAGAGGGGATTAAATTGAAACGAGGCCTTTAGGGTGGGTCCTAATCCAATTCAACTGCTAGCAATAAAAGAGAGAGAAGTTGGACACACTAAGACACCAGTGTTCGTGACCAAAGTGGGAAGAACATATAATAAATCAACAAGAAAATTCCATCTGCAAGCACAAGACAAAGAAAGCTCAAAAATCAAACCAAAGTTGCTGACTCTTTGATCTTGTTCTTTAAGACTCTAGATCTATGAAAAAATAAATTTCTGGGTTTTTAGCCAACCAGAATGTGGTATTTTGCTATGACAATTTTAGGAAACCAATATAGATGAGAAATCAAAGTTGAGATTAAAAGCATTTCTACGGCTGATGCATAAGTATACACCTGGCTATAGATAGAACTGAGTGCTGGCTCCTATTTCACTCCATTGTTATATCAACTTACACATTTATTCATGCACAGAATTCATCGCAGAATTCAGACTGTTGTTTTTAGTGATTCAGATTTGCAACTTCCTTAAAATTCTTTCAATAAATTCTCTTTTAAATTCTTGTGATTTAATTTCTGGAGTTGGCAATTAAGATTATAAGAGCTCTATGGTTGAATACTCTTCTCTACATGTAGATGAGAGATGTTTTCGACAAAATGCCCACAAATGTCCTTACTGAAGGAGTGTACACTGTCACAAAAGCCCACAGATTCAAGAAAAAAAAATGTTGTACTTAGTAATAATATTCAAATTTTGCTTAGTGTGATGGTTATTTTAAAACTTTTGCCAAGACAGATATTTATAGCTATCTAAAATAATTTAGGTGGTGCTACAAAAAAATAAAAATTATTATTAAATAAGTAACTGCCAAATCCTGAAGAATTTTTTAAAATAGGAACTATTATATATAAAAATCTCTACCAGTTTACTGTCTTTGGAGTACACTAGTGCACTGTGACATTTAGAAAGGCTACATATAGAAAGACAAATTTCTGCTTGAATTATGAATTTGTTATATGATACTTCACCTTTCTACTCTGTTTAATTGTTTGCCTTGCTTAGTATTTTTTTCCTATGTCTGTCTAGAATGTCTTTCAGTATTCTTTGCAAGGTTGGTTTGGTGGTCATGAAGTTCTTCAGCTGTTCTTTGTTGTGGAAGTATCTTATTTCTCCATCCATTTTGAAGGACAGTTTTGCAGGGTACATCAGTCTAGGTTGGAAATTGTTTTCCTTTAGGATCTGAAGTATTTCACTTCATGCTCTTCTTGACTTCATTGTTTGTGATGAGAAGTCTGCTGTGATTCTGATAGGTGATCTGTCTCCTCTCTAGCAGCTTTTAATATTCTGTTTTTATGTTGGATTTCTGGGATGTTGAATATTATATTCAACATCTGGGTGTAGTTTCATTTTGGTGATGGCTATTTGGAGTTCTAAATGCTTCACTAATCTGTATGTCAGTTTCCATTCTCATGTTTGGGAAATTTTCAGCTATTACTTCTGTAAATGGCCTCTTGATATCATTTGTGTTATCATGTTATTTTTTGTTTACACCTATCAATCTTATGTTGTTTTCTTTGCATCATCTTGCAGCTCTTCTTGAATTGTTTCCTGATTCCTTGTTATTTTTAAAAGATCTTTCCTTTCCTATTCACTAGCTGCAATCTTGTCTTTGAGGTCTGAAATTCTATCTTCACTTTCGTTAAGGCGGCTTTGTCAACTTTCAATTGAATTTTTGATTTTCTGTATATCTCTTTAAATCTGTTTGTTTCTTATATTGTTCATTCAGGGTTTCCATCTTTTTACATTGATGCTCTAATTTTTTAGCTATGTCTTCTTTAGATGTGTTCAGCATTTCTTTCATTACATTTATCATTTCTTCTTTTGCCTGGGAGGCTATTTCTGATTTGAGTTCTTTTATAGCTTCCCAGAGTTGTTTCTTTACTTCAGTTGTTATCATTTCAAGTGAATGGCTTATGTTTTCTTCTCTTTCCCTGTCTCCTAGGCTTGCTCTGGCTGGAAGTCTGAGATCGCATTTTGCTCTTTCGTTTTGTCATTTTCCTGTATTTCCGGGTTTTGAGTGATGTTTGAAAGCTTCCCCCATGTTCTGAGAATCACCTGGCCCACTTTTGGCTCCTGGGGCAGACTGCAAGCAACTGCTAGCGGCTTGGAGTTCGCTGGGCATGGGCCAGTTAGGCCCACAGGGACTCCTGTGCATCCTCCTGTGATTTCAGAAGCAGGGTATGGTCTAACTGAGTAGGAGACACGTTCCAAGGCTTCCCTGTGTGCTGGGATTCAACCTGCGCATGCTCAGAGCCGGGTCCCGAATTCATGCCCTGCCAGCTGCTTGGAGATCACTGGGTGTGGCCCAGTTAGGCCTGCAGAGACCTCTGGTGCATCCTCTCTGAATTTATTACATGATAGATATGATTTTTAGTAAGTTATTGTTCTTAGCTACAAAATGGGAATAATTTTTATATAGTATTATTTTAAAGAGAAATTCAATGTCAAGTTTCAGTGACAGTTTGTAAGGAAGCCTGTATTTTTTATTTTCAAGCTCATATTCATTTCAGAACTTGCAAAAAATTACCTTAATGTTTATACCTCCTGAGAAAAAGAAATTTAGTCTTTTGTAATGTAAACAAGATGTTCTCTGTAAAACAATCACTTTGAAGCAAATATTTCATCAATTCAAAACTAATACTCTATAACAAGTATATTTCTTTCCTATTAACAGATGATCTTTTTATCTTCTTCTTACTGAGGAAGATTCTTGGATAAAGTACTTAGACGACCTTTTGGTAGAAGGATTGGGTGATTGGTGCTGCTCTGGTCCTTGTCCTAGCTCGACTATTGTCTTTAATGCCAGCTCCCCAAGAGATGTATATTTTCCTATGTGGTCATTGCATACATTCCCCAGGGCTGATTTTTGTTGATAGTTCACCATTGCTGGAACTTTGGAGGAAGCAGTCCACCTCCTCATTAGTCTTGCCATAACACAGTGTCCCTGATACTCTTTTGTGACCTGAGTCCCATTCATGGCTGGGCTGTCATCTGCATGATATCACCTTCCTTTCATCACAGCCACTCTTCAGCAGGCTGGCTGACTCTCCAGCCTACATTTTTTGTTTGTTTGTTTCTTATGAGAAACAAAGGTATTTTAAAGGCCACAAAGAGCCAGTGGGAAGTAGTGGAGGCCAAGAGAAAACTGATAGGCTTATTTTTTCTGTGGAATGCAGCATGATCGTCTTTCTTCTCCATAGTGTTCATAGTGCCCATAGAGTAAAGTAATCTACACAACTTGAAATTCAAACCTGGTGAACTAAAAAAATGATTAAAACTTTACTTCTGCTTTGAACCATTTCCCACTCTAAATTCTATATTCTTCCTACTGCTATTCTTGATGTTCAACTTGAAAGACAGGAAAAGGAGAAGAAATAGGACCCTGTCAACAAACCATTCACCTTTCCCTCTCTGGTGTGTTTGTTGTCCCCAAATCTTATGAACGTTCTCTTTTCTCTTTGAGTGGCTGGGCAATGTCATATGTCTCAGCCTGAGTCTGCCAATTATTTAGACTTATACTTCTTAGAAGCATAGCTTTTGATATAAAATAAGAATGCCTTTTAAATTTGAAAAATCTTTTTTCTATACAAGACATACTTATCAAGGTTATTATCTTGTTTTATATGCACATACACAATTCTTGTGTGTTAACATCTGATTATTTTTTCCCATGTTTTCCTATCAGAACAATTCTAGTCCCTGAGGTGTTGACTAAATCAGGCCAAATAGAAGCAAAATCTACAAGGAAGAACAGAAAGGTAAAATCAAAGTAATGTATTTTGTAAAATATTATTCTGTTGAATGAATAGGAGAAATATTATAATTGATCCAATAACTTCAATATATTCTGTTCAATCACTGAGTAAATGTCTAATGACTCTCTCCTATGTGCAGTTGCCAAATAGAAATTGGAGAAAATCTCAGGGTACAAATTGGAATTAATATAGCAAGATGCAGATGTTTCTTTGTAGACAAGACAGTTATGTATTCAGTAGTCAAAAGTGTAAAAAGAAACATTGAAGGTGACTTTTAGGAATCACTGCAAACATTGGATAGGAGGTACTCACTTGAGCTGAACTGTCAACAAGAATTTTTCTCAAAACATATGCTGGTAGGGCTGTGGGGTAAAAGGGACCTCTCTACACTACTGGTGGGAGTGCAGATTAGTACAACCACTGTGGAAATTAATGTGGAAATTCTTCAAAAAACTAGGACTGGAGGTTCCATTTGACTCAGCTATTCCCCTTCTGGGTATCTTCCCTGAAGAATTAAAATCATCATACCACATATGTGCACCCATGTTTAAGGCACCACAATTTGTAATTGCTAGATCTTGGAAACAACACAAATGCTCATCATGGATAAAAAAGAAGTGCTATTTTTTACAATGGAACACTACTTGGCTTTAAAGAAGGCTAACCATAAGGCTTTTATAGCCAATGGATGCAACTTGAGACCATACTCACAAGTGAAATAAATGATTGGCATGTGTAAACAACATATTGTCTCCCTAGAGTAAAAAACTGAAAGAGTAAATAAGAGTCAAGAATTATGATAGGTATTGAGAAAGTGAAAGGGGAAGAAACTGCTCAAAAAGAAAGAACAACTGGGTTGGGACAAAGGATGAAAGAAAGAAGGGAAAAGATTATAGATAGATAACTATGCTACTAATGAATTTTAATTTCATCAAGAAGAATGGTTTTTGCTTTCATTGTTTATTTTTTCATGCCTATATTTTATAATCTACTTTGAACAACTACTTTGAAGATAACTATGTGCAGTATATTAACCTTTGTTATTCTCTTATTTCGTTTTGACATTCTGTACCTTTTTTTACTACTAGAAAGGACCTTGTTCTTTTTTCATTTTAAAATTAAAAAAAAGTGAAGTAGTCTACCTGCATAAATAAAAGTTTAAAAAAAGTTGCTTGTGTTTCTATGTGTGTACATTTGTTTGTCTACATTTATATATGTACCTATACAATTTATTTCTAATGAAAATGATCATTTGTCTTCATTTCTTCTTAATGACTCTCATTTGATAAGATAATGTTTGTATTTTTAGATTGATAATTCAGTATTTTCTCCTAAATGCACTTTTAAAAAATTCAAATAGAACTTTCTGACATGCAAGTTTATGAGCATAAATTATTAAGTAATTGAACTGTTCTACTATTTTAATTTATGTATTTTAATGCACTTGTTTTATTGAAAAAAGCCAATTATAAAAATGATGACAAGTAGACTTTCTTTCTGTAACTAGAAAGGTTTTTTTAAAAAATAAAAGCTAGTTGTTACCTAAAATTTTATTTTAGGTAGTTATTACTTAAAATAAAAACTAGTTATTAACTAAAATTTTATCTTAAAATTTTCTTAATTCATTGGATTTAAGTGGAACATAAACCACTTAAGGTATGATTTCCCTAAATTGAATTAGAGGCATATTGAAGTCGATTGACCAAATTTGTTGCAGCTAATGTCTGTATTTGCATTTTTATTAACATTGTCACTTAGAGTGGGACTAATGAGACTCTCTCCAGTTGATTTATACATTTATAGTCCATCAATACTGTGACTTTTAGATGCTTGGGCAAAAAAAGAAAAAACTATGGCAGCAATTCTCTTCAAGGTCAGAGAAAAGCTGGGGAAAGAGAGGGCCAGCTAAGTTCTCACTGGAATGAAAAAAGCACTGTGTTCCAATTGTCCTTTGCCTAACGCTGTGCAAAAGTAACAAACATGAAATGATGAGATAGATTATAGGAACAGAGTCCAGCATGTTCCGTCACCTCTACATGACAAATGATGTGGCAGTGTGACAAATAATATCAAGGAACAGAAATAATTTTATGCATCATTGATTTGACTGCAGGATCCTGTGTCCTGAAGGAGTTTTACATCTCTGCTCTGGTTTAAATACGTTCCTCAACATTCATGTGTTGAAAATTTAATGAGCGGTGCTAGAACCTTCAAGAAATGAGTAGGTCATAGGGCTCTACACAGGATACCATTGTTAATATAGGAATGATTTTGTCATCACTGGATTCATTTTGTACAGTGAGAATTGACTTTATAACAAAACCGAGTTTGGGTCTCTCTTGATCTCTTTATGTGCCCTTCTACTTCTCCCTTTACTGTATGATGCAATAAAAGCCCTAACCAGATGGTGGTCTTTAATCTTGGAATTTTTATTCTTGAGAACCACGACCCAAATAAATTTCTGTTACATATAAGTTTTCCAGTCTGTGTTGTTCTGTTACAGAAAGACAAAGTAGACTAAGATGAAGTCTTGATATTAAGAATTGGGGCCATTTCTGTAATAATACATGAAATGTGGAAACTGAATACGAGCTTTGGAAGTGAATATTGAGTAAAGGCTGGAGCAATTTAGAGAAGCAGGTAAAGTAATCCATGTTGCTACAAATTGGAGTGTTTGGTGAGGGCTCAGGGGAATGCAAATACTATCAAAAAGGTCTGGAATTTCTAACAGATCACATTAACTTTCATGATCAGAATGTTGATGGTGAATATGGACAGTTAAGTCTGTTTTAATGAAACCTCAGGAAGAAATGAAGAACAAATTGGAAATTGGGCTGAAAATCTTCCTTGTTATGCAGTTGCAAAGAACATGACAGTATTGTGTCTATGCCCTAGGGCTTTAAAAAAAAAGTACAGTGGTACCTTGGTTTATGAACTTAATTTATTTTATAGTTTCGGGGAAGATGACTGCATCTATGTGTGTGGGGGGAAGATGGCTGTGGTTGTTATTGTCACCTAATGCAGAATTTGAGCACAAAAACATAATTATGGCAAAGATTTTGTTTGCGAGCCAAATTGTTTGCAAACAGAGGAACTTGTGAATTCAAGTATTACTTACGGTAAAATTTAAGAGTCAACAATTGGAACAGATGATAGAAAAAAACATCTAAGTAACAAAGTGTTCAAGTCACTATGTAGCTCTTTGGGTAAAATGAAAAAATAATAAAATGAAAAAAGAAAAATGATATAAATATAAAATTTACAATTAAATAGAAATTAGATTTGGGGAAAGAACAATCTTCTGATCCTTAATGTTTCCCAAAAGGCTCATGGTCAGAATTGGGTTCTAGAAAGTTCATTAGAGCATAATGACTCTAACTGCATCAATTGATCAATCCACTGATGAGTTCATAGATTGATGCTATGAAAAATGCTGGAAAACACAGAGGTAGGTCTAGCTTGAAGGGTATGAACTTGAAGAGCATTATTTTATGCCATATTCTTTCCTCTGAGTCTCTCTCTCCTTTCCCTCTTCCTCTTCCTCTCCCTTTTCCTCTTTTTCTCCCTCCTTCCCTGCTTCCTGTCTGTCATAAGGTAAGCAGCTTTCCTCTTCCATGCCATTTCACTATGATGTTCTGCCCCTCCACTGACACAGAAATAATGGAGCTACCAGACCACTGACCAAAACCTCCAAATGATGTCCCACATCATTTGATGAATTGACCATCTCTGGTATTTTGTCACAGTGACAGAACATTAACATAATTCTCATGTAAAAAATGACAAGGCTCTTTACCAAAGTAAACCACAAATGTAGCCAAGGTCAAATTTACTAGAGAGATCAGTACTGATAGAATACAGAGAAGTGCTAGTCATCAAGACAATGAGTAGATGATCCCCCCCCTGTTCATTTCATATATCTTCGTGGAACCCTTAAGAGCAAGACTTACAGAGTCACCCACAGCAGCAGCATTCACTGCCCTGCACTTCCTCAAATCTCCAGGCTACATATTCTGCAACAGTGCTCTTTGCCTTCCTCAGTTATGGTTCAAGCCGGTCAAATGCAGCTCCTGCCATTTCATCTAAAAGTGACAATGGTAAGTCTTGGCAAATGGCCATATCATGCTGTCTCTGCAGGTGTAAAGAGTGTGGAATCCACATACTTGACTGGCCTTCATCCAAGACTCGAGGATATATTGCACAACCTGAGGACCCAGGCAGAAACTTGCTTGGTGCAAAGTGTGGGCTACAACATAGAGTCCCCTCCATATCAATGACCAAGGGAGTCATGGAAATGGGACTACCTAGAAAACCCCAAAACTGTAGAGATACCAGTATGTAAATTAGCTTGGAAGAGCTGCAAGCATGGGATTTCAACTGGTACAGCATGGGAACTTCCTGTGTAAGCTAAGCCAAGACGTCGAAGGGACAGAGTTGTCTGAGACTTCTGAGACCCAGGACCCCTTCTGTGTATCAAAGAGTTGCCACACAGAATGAGATTATTATGTACTGTTAAGGTTTAACATTCTTTTTGTTGGGTTTTGGGATTACTTGGAGCCATTTACTCCTTTTTCCTTGCTTCTTTCCCCTTTCCCAAATTGCCATGTCTATCTTAAACCCATCTCACCATTAAGTTGCGATAGTAAATAACTTGTTTTTATTTATCAAGATCAGAATTGGAGGGAAACTTCCTCAAATGAATTATTCTTTGAGTATCAGTCATAGTTGAGTGAGATAAGTCTTTGAATTTGGAGTTTTTGGTTGATATTTAATAAATTTAGACTTTTGAGGCTATTTGAATTCTGGTAGATGAAGTTTGCATGTGAGGAAAATAAACATTTTGGAGGCTACAGACAACATAATTGCTTGAATGTAAACCTCAAAATTAATGTGTTGGAAACTTAATTCCCAATGTATAGTTTTGAGATATAAGATTTTAAAGAGCTGATTAATGCCTTTTCATGCAATTGATTTATTATAAAAGTGAGTTCACTCTCAAGCATATACTCTCTTGCCCATGTCCATCAAACCATGATATATCAAAAAAACTCCCACCAGATATTGGCCCTTGATCTTGGATTAATCAGCTTTCACAATCAAAAGTCAAATTTTGTTATAAATACTCAGCCTGTGGTTTTCTGCTATAGTCACATGAAACAGACTAGGACACTCTCCAAAACATGGAAATATTTCTAGCTTAACTTTGATGTAAAAATTTAAAATATATAAGGCTTTGTGTTATAAAAATCATTTGTATTAATTAGAATATATATTTATATATATATATTTCTTTGGAAGGATTAAAAACTCTAGGTGCCATTTATTGAAGGCTTATGCTAAGTATCAGACATTATACTATCTATATTATATACATTATTTTATGCTATTCATATTTTATGCTATTCATATTACTACATTATTTCATGGAAACATCATAATACTCTGCATGTTAATCACTGCATGATAATCACTCCTTCATAATGAAGAAGGTGAAAAAGTTAAGAAAAGTTAAGAAAATTGTTACATAGCACCAATTTAATATTTACTAGAAGATGTCTGATTTCCAAGTTCAAACACTTAGCTACACACTTTGATTATTCAAATTATAATTTATTTCAAATTAACCCTTGTGGTTTTTCAAATAACTTATGTTCAATGTCAGATATGCTTTGAATGTGTGTCTCAAAGTTTGTGTGTTAAAAATTAAATCCCAAAATTCATATGTTGTTGATATTTGAAAGTAAAACTTTTCAGAAATAATTAGGGTAAGGTAAGGTCATCAGGGTAAAGATGACCACGAAGTGATTAGTAGTTTTAAGAAGGAGACATATCCAACCACAAATTCCCTTGCGCTTGCAGTGAGATCCCTTTGCCATGTTATGAAAGAAGATAAGAACCCATCACCAAGAGAGAGAAACCTTGACACTGACCTTTCCAACCTCTAGAACTGTGAAAAATAAATGTATTCTTCTTTTATAAATTACTCAGACTATACTACTATTTTATAATAATGTGAAAGAAGCTAAAACATCATCTTCCTCAATTTGCAACAAAATTAACTGAGTTGGAGTGCAGTTTATCTCTATTATCTAGAGATGAAAAACTAAAGATAAAAACATACACATTGTTCAAAATCATAAAGCTTATTAAGTGAGAAAGGATGTACACAAAGTCTGGCCTTTTAACATATAAATTAGAAATACTCACTTTCCTCTTTTGCAGTACTTTGCCTCACACACATCCTCTTTGGTTAGAAGAAAGAGCTCAGTCACCCTAAACGTAGTCCCTGAGGTAAGGTTCCAGATTTCAGGTGAGAAGAATTGACATTTGATGCTCTTTGAGCAGATTTAAAATGAAGTAAAAGGCACAACCAAATGTAAGCAAAAAAGTTTTTATTGTCTGGGTTGTTATCTGAAGATCTTTTACACTACTTTCTCCAAAATTATAATCTGTTTTCCTGGTATGTGATCCAGGTTGTCTCAGATATCTGTGATGTAAACATTACCAAAAGCCTATATCGTTCTGTATCACTTACATTTTTATAGATGGAAATTCCACAGGTTTCTGTCAGGGATTTTTTTTATGTTTTTTTTTTTTTTTTTGCTTTTGGAGGATGTTTGTTTGTTTGTAGGATATCCTCCTGGTAGTATGAAATATCTATTTAACATTCTAAGTTCTTAAGTAGTCATTAAATTAAAGGAGTAACTTAAAAGAGAGAAAACTTGTGGTTGAAAGTATCTCAATGTAGCTTTGTTTCAACATGAGGAAAATTTATTAGGACTCTATCTCATTTTATAAGAGACAGGCATAGCAGTGAGAGGCGTGACCTGGTTACTCATTGTAAACTGAAAGAAGTTTTGAGCAGGTGACCACAGTGGTTTTACTAGTTATTGCTGATATGTTAACTAAACAATCCATCACATGACATTTAATGTATGTTGAAGAGTGAAATGGATGACATCACTTCAGCCAGGTTGAAGAATAAGCTTACATGAGTTCAACCTACTTTTTTTGATCTATTCTCAGGTAGCAAGGCATAGAGGCTTCATATGAACGCTAATAGCTCAAGAGAAGTTGTTCACTGAAGATATACTGAGCTTAAGCTGTGAGTAACTTTACCTAGCCCAGAATTTCCTTTTAGTCACCACCAAGGAGTAACATTTTTGGAAATTTAACACAGGATAGGAAGAAAAAATGGAAGAAAAAAATCCTTCTGAATGGGGCAATACCTTCTCATTTTTTACCTGAAAGTGTTTATTGAAATTACAAAAGCTGGCTAAAAGTAGGCACAGTAGTTTCATTTGTTCCCTGTTCAATATTGTCTGAACTAGCCCTATCTCTTTAGAAAGCTTAGGTGGGTTGAGCAGTTCCAACAAAGCTTGAAAAGATAAAAAACCTATTTCAAACACAGCAGACACTGGTAAAAGTCAATATACAACACCCCTGATACAATTCATGTAAGTTACTGAAGAACTATGAATGTTTCTGGTAAGTTATTAACCTCAAAAGATTATGAAGGGCACAAAAAATAACTTCTATTATTTTTACAGTTAATGAAGCTGGACTTTCTCATTGACAAACAGATGTCAGGGGAAAAAATAAGACATGAACAACTGCCAAACTAATTATTATTCTTGGATCCTCTATTTCAGTATATGAATATAAGAAGACCTATTATGTAATGAATCATTATATCTGCCAATAGTGACATATTATGTCTTTTGCCCTAATTATATATTTTATATTTCAGTGGCAGAGCATAAAATATATATCCTTTACTGAACTTTCATTCTTAAAGTTGTTTAGACATAACAAATGTAAAAAATACAATATAGAAATCTAGTAAATTTTCTTGCAAACTTTTTCATAAGAATTATTAATAAACCCTACACTCATACCATGCATTTAAAGTTCAAAATGATTCACTGTTAAATGTTGTAGCAAATCTACTATACATATACTAAGCATACCTGCTTACATTACCCATAACTAGAATGTCATAAAGTTTAATGTAATGCATGCAGTATATTTGTTTTTAAGTTTATATTATAAATGAGTTTATCAGGATTCAATTTCTTTCTCATGTAAATAAGGTAATATAAAAATTTTAAAAATTCTTAGTGTTTTTATACACACACACCTCAAAATACATTCTTCTTTTATTTATTTACTTATTTCTTTTGAGACAGGCAGTCACTGTGTAGTCCAGGCTGGCCTTGAACTCACTATGTAGCCTAGGCTGGTCTGAAACTTGTGGCAATTCTCTTGCCTCAGCATCCTGCCTGCTAGGATTACAGGCATATACTACCACAATGGACTTGAAGTAAATATTTAACTTGATATTTCAACATATTTCTAAGTCTTCAAAATAGATACGTGTAATCTGGAGGAAAACATTCAAAGGAATTCATGCAATTTCACCTTTTAACTTCTAAATTTTAAATGTCTGCAAAATATCAGCGTACTGATGTCACAGTCTTCAGACCATTAAGAATAGCCTTTTGTTTGTGAATGGAATCTTTAAGTAAACAATCTCCTTGTCCATAGCAAAGAGGGATGCAAGCTTGCACAAATGCTAGGGATTTATAAGACATAGGATAATATGTGAACAAAGTCAGTGTCTCTAAAAGAAGAAAGAGATTCTCTGTCTAGACAGCAAATTAGTGCTGCTAGTAAGAGAGTGCATTGTAGACCCAGAGGGTCTTCACTTGAATCCTGGCTTTCCTGCTCCATAGGATATTTTTTAAGTCCTTTGGTAGGGGGGCAACATGGTAGCTCTTTCTATCCCAATTTTCCTCTTATGAAACAATGATACTTAACTCCTGTGATTATTAAAAGTAAATAAATTAATGATAATCAAACTTTTAAATCAGCATAAATCATCTGCTAGGTTAAAACAAATAAAATTGTCATCTTTATAATTGAAAAATGATTATCAGGAATTTTTTACATTCCAACCCCAAATTAGTGTTATTTGTCTAATTACTATTCCTTATTTAAGATTCAGAAACACATAACATTTCCTTTCAGGAATTTCTTTAATCCATTCTTTTTTTCTGTTACTATATTCAGTTCCTCATTTTTCCTGCTTCCACTGTGAAGAGGATATAGAACTATCAAACCTTGACCCTGCGTATCCTATTTACTTCTCAGTCTAGAAATGTCCTTTTAAATATTGTTTTTATTCTCATAGCTCTAAGCATTTATCATACATTTCATTATAGTAGTATATCAAAATTATAATAGCAATGTCAATAGCAATAATAGTGTAGAATTTTCCTTCATACATTGTCATGGTTTGCACCTATTTGTGAGTCTACCCAGAAGCAACCCTCAGCCAAAATCCTGGCTTTACAGGATGCACTAAGGGACTGCCTGTCAAGCTGATTTGGATGCTGAAACAAGGCAGAGAAAGCCACCCAGCACCTGCACTGAATAAAGAGAAGGGATTATAAAAAGAAAATTGAACCCACCCTTAGACCTACCTGCATGACAATCTTCCAAAATGAATTTGTTGTTTTGAAAAAGTAACTTCCCAGGTATGAACTTACAGTGATAAGAGTAATGAGAGATTTCATGTAAGGAGAAGGAGCTCAGGATTTCCGTAGAGATCTATTGTCACATAGTGATAAGCAAACCCCGCAGTCCTACAGACTTTGAGTGTTGAATGCATTGTGAATTCTATTACTGAAAAAAGGAAAAAATTAAGGGCAGATCAGAAAAAGGAAGGAAGGAAGGCACAAAGGAAGGAAGGAAGGGAGGAAGGAAGGAAGGAAGGAAGGAAGGAAGGAAGGAAGGAAGGAAGGAAGGAAAAGAGATAGGAAACAAGGCAGGCAAGTGGTGAGGAAGACAGGGAGCTGGAAGAGAGGGAAGAAGGCACTGAGAGAGTTAGGAAAGAACTAAAACAGGAAAAAGAGAAAGACAAGAAATAAATAGAAAGGACTGTTCTAGCCACATGAGTATGCTTAAAAATGCAATAATCTTTGGAAATATTTTCAAAACATTATACCAAAGATATCTGAAATGACAGTTTAGAAAAAAATCCCAATAAATACCATTTTAATGTATTTTGTTACAATGTACAGTTGCAAGATTTTAGAAAATATGACCATCATGGAATTCAAATTCAAATTTGATAAATGACTCATAAGGTAGTGTAAACATTCATATATAAGGCCATCAATGGGACCTTATATATATAAAGATATGTATTTATTTTTCTCTTACCAAATTTTATAGGAGACCCAACACATTCAGTAGCTCTACAGTACTGGAGACCTAAGACTCTTCAAGCTTCATGATCTTCTTCCTAGAATGTTGGTTTCATTCATTCATAATTCAGGATAAGCTATGTTACTTTAACAAGTCATTTCTTATACCTCAGAGGATTCATAACAAAAGTTTATTATTTACACATATTAGAGTGTATCACCAGTGCAGTGCTTTCTCCTACAAAATCACTCAGTGAAATGAAGTGATTGACACTCTGCCATCATGCAGCACCATTAGGAGGAATCTGAATTTCCCTGATCAGCATAGCTGAGGAAAAGAGAAATTCATATTTGTACCTGATATTTCACAGTCCATTGGGAAGTGATTAAGGTCATATCAATTCATAGTTTATTGGTCGGAAGTAGATTTGGGCTGTAAATAATGAGATAGGCTTGGGATATGTTTGGTCTACATGGAATATTTGGTGAGCATTTCTTCCTAAAGTTTCCTAAAATATCTTACCATTCTAGCTTTATTTCAGTCAAAGGGAAGAAATAAAAAAGGAAGTGGAGGGTATTGTCCATTAGGAAAAAAGTCCCGAACTGGACGATAGACTTCTACTCACAGTCCAGTGGCCAAACTCAGGTGGTTATTTCTACTTACAAAGATGGAGAACATAATCTTTATGCAGATGATCGCTTAGTTTTCTCACATGGAAGATTTCTATTATACAACAAAAATGAATGGGCATCAAAAGTCAAATTTCAGCCTCAGTCACAAAGTGTATTAACAAAATTGTAATGCTAGTTATGTTCATATTTAGAAAATATTTGTATTTGTGGATATATATCAAACTTCGGAATTCAAAACACACCTGAATCATTTTCTATGTGTTACCAAAACAA
Source organism: Hydrochoerus hydrochaeris (assembly GCA_004027455.1). Classification (NCBI taxonomy): domain Eukaryota; kingdom Metazoa; phylum Chordata; class Mammalia; order Rodentia; family Hydrochaeridae; genus Hydrochoerus; species Hydrochoerus hydrochaeris. The sequence continues at coordinate 199,992 of PVLA01000333.1, read as the reverse complement.
CTTTTAAAATCTGTAGTCAGTCTCTTGATGTTATTGAAATAACATCTTTCCTACTCAAAAAAAAAAATCTTCCAAATTACTAAGGCATCTTGATGGTTTCTCATGTTGTTTGTGGTTTAACATCTTTTGTAGTTACATAAGAAGAGTTATTCATTTATGTTGCCTAGCAGAGTTTTCATGGCTTTCTTTCCCTAACAAGAAAGTCCCATTTCTAAGAACTAATGTTCCAGTTCCATAATTAAATCAAAATCAATTTAAGCAAGACAGTCGTTAGGTCTTTTCCTCCTCTTCCTTTTCCTTTGCATTAAAAACAAGATAACCAATGTCTCAGGCCTTTTGCCTATTTGAAATTCATACTTCAGTAGCATTTTTAAAAACTCCTTATTATTGGTCACCTGAAGATTTCTTAAGAGCAAATTGGTAGAAATCCTATCATTGTAATGATCCTTAAAACCCAAAAGAATATTTCAGGCAAACAGTGCTTGCAATTAGTTCAGCTGGATATAATCACATAGTTACTTTTTCCTGTTACAGATAACTTCTTTTCAGACTGGCTTGAATTTTACTGTTATCTTCAGAAAATTCATAAATTAGAAATATATGCTAGTTAACAGAATAGTAATATTGAGGCAAAGTGCAGAAATAACTTCTTATGCCAGGTGTTGATCACATTTAATGTAACTCAGCAGGATTTTTTCATCCATTAATTTCTTCATCACAGTTATGACAAGCTTCTGTGAAGATCCCATGATAATACCTTTATTCTGTTAGGTTTGATGCTCTTAAACAGAAGATTCTGTATCCAGCTACCCTGATGAATTATTTTATTACATCTAGTAGTCTTTTAATGGAGTTTTTTGGGCCTTCTATATATAGTATCATGTCATTGCAAATAGCGATAGTTGAACTTCTTCCTTTCCTATCTTTATTTCTTTTATTTCTCTCTCTTGTCTGATTGCCCTGGCAAGTGTTTCCAGAAATATATTAAAAAGGAGTGGTGATAGTGGACGTCCTTGTCTTGTTCCTGATTTTAAAGTGAAAGCTTTCAGTTTTTGTCCATTTAGTATAATGTTGGCTGTTGGTTTGTTATAGATGGACTTTATAAGGTTGAGGTAGACACTGTGTATTCTGAGTTTCTGAAGGCTTGGACTTTATCAAAAGCTTTTTCTGCATCTATTGAGATGACCATGTGGTTTTTGTTTGTGGCTCTGTTGATGTGGTGTATCACATTTATTGATTTGCATATGTTAAACCATCCCTGCATTCCTGGAATGAGCCCCACTTGGTCATGATGTATAATCTTCTTGATGATTTACTGCATTCTATTTGCCAGTATTCTATTGAGAATCTTTGCAACAATGTTCATTGGTAAGATTGGCCTATAGTTTTCCTTTTTTTTGGTTGGGTCTTTCCCTAGTTTTGGTATGAGAGTAATATTTGCCTCCAGGAATGATTTAGGGAGGGTTGTTTTCTTCTCAATTTCATTGAAGAGTTTAAGGAGTATTGGCATCAAATCTTCTCTAAACTTCTTGTAGAATTTAGCTGTGAATCTATCAAGACCTGGGCTTTTCTTTGTTGGTAAGTTTTTAATTACATTTTCCATTTCAATAGCTGATATTGGGTTCTTCAAAATTGCTTTATCTTCTTGGTTGAGCTTTGGTAGTTCATATGTTTCTAGAAATCTGTCCATTTTCTCTGTGTTTTCTACTCTATGTGAGTAGAGATTTTTCAAAGTAGATATTTATGATCTTTTGAATTTCCATGGAATCTGTAATAATTTCCGCCTTTTCAGTTCTTATTGTGTGATGTTTTGTAATGAAATCCACCTTTCAAAAGTAATCTACCATTATGGTCATCCTAAACCTCCACCCAGAACTCTGATTTGCCATAGTGTTCATTAATTTGTGCAGGCACACATCTTTAGCTATGACAGATGCCTTCTGCATGAGTTTTCTTATTGCCTCAGACACATGACAATATTGCAGCTCTGCAAGGTCACCTCTGCTACTTGGACATCATGTTTCCTTAAAAGTGCTCAGTAAGATAGAAAGTCAAAAGCTGGAACACTATATATAAGGAGCTCTTTGGAGTGAAGTTGGCCAATGAGAAAAAAGGAGACAGAATCTTTCCATAATACACTGCTTCTCTCAGTAAACGCACTCACAAGAAATGATTGGCTGGGTTATAGCCAATTCAGAAATGCAACCACTTGTGTGGACTTTTCTTCCTCATCAGTTGATTTTCTCAGTTATCTTCTTCTGAAATTTCACTCAATATAAAACATTATCACTAACTTATTATTATAAATATTTCATATCTTACTTATAACTCTTTGTTTTTTTGGGTTTTTTTGAGGGGGGTTGTTTTGGTTTTTTTGAGATAGGGCCTTGCTGTGTAATCCAATGATTCCACCAACTCCCAAAATCACTACAGGTAGGAACATTCGAGATGTCAACTCCAGCATCCTCTTCTTCTTTTTTTCATTTGAGACTCTGGAAATAGCAAGACAAAAAAGTCCATGTTTGGAGGAAATATAAGAAATACTATATTTCCCTTTAAGTGAGGCAATTCCTTAAACAACCTCCATATTAATGTTTATTAGCACTTTCAACAAAGACAAACATCTGAAAATCTCTTAGGAGAGTTGCTAAATTATAGGTTATTCCTCATAGAAAAGCACTGAGAATGAGTTTCTGGTAGACAATAATTATTTTTAATGTTTCCATAATCAACACATTAATCTACATGAAGATTTATTCTTTTGAAAATAGGAATTAAGTTGTAAGTGTTTCATAAAATACAAATTTAGAAACTAAAAAGAGCTCATCATTGGTCTGATCTTAAGTTGATTACATAAGGCAAAGAAGACTCTCAGAGAGATGGAGTGACTTTTGAAGAACTGTACCTTCTTTCCCATTTTCAGAGATCCAGAATCAAAAGTTAAGTCTACCAAATCAAAGACTTATGTCCATACATCACTTGTATCAATTTGCTTTATACCTCTGCTTTCATACTTACTTACCTTGATATTTTTTAAACAAAAACAAGAAGAGAAACATTTTTAGCATAGAATTTAATAAAAAGCCCTGAGGAGCTGAACATCAGACTTTGAATTTTAATACTTTTAGATAAATAACACATTAACTCTCTATTTTAACTGTGTACTGCAAAGCAGAAGACTGTGGATATTAAATTATTTAATCTCCATCTTATCAGAAGATCAAGCTTTAAAACCATGGAAAACAAACTTGTTTTCAGGGTGTAAGGTTTTTCTGGCTTATATTTCCTTGAAATGTTTAACCATTCTTTATAATCCATCCCTATGCTCTCATTGGTAAAAGGTTTCCAGAAATTCTGCCCTCTGTTAGTAACATGTCACCGAGGTTAGGATACACTAACAAATTCCTGCTTACCTGTACCTGCCCTCTAGTTACAATGTGAAATCTTAGCTATATTTCTGTATATTTTAGTTTTTGTTTGCTTATTTTTTAATCACTAATTTTGCAATCTTGTGCCTTGAACCCAGGCCTCAAAACTGAGCTCTATCCACAGTCCTGTGTTTATATTTATTTTGTTACAAGGTACACTCCAGCCTCTAAATTTGCCTAGGCTGGGCTCAAACTTGCAATCTTCCTACCTGAGGCTTCTACTCATTTTTCTTCCTAAAACTAAGTTTTGTTTTTAATCTGAAATATAAAACAGATCAATGATGTAAGAAATAGAAAAACATAAATAAATAAAAAGAAGGAAATGACAGGAACTCACACCTTGAAATTAGCTAATACTAATATTTTGGAGTTCATCTTTCCAGACACTTTTCTATTCATGTGTATTATTATTTTTATAGGTATGAATTCTTACTATAGAGACAGTTTTTCTTCTGATTCTTTGTATTAAAAAATAAAGGAAATATCTTTCCTTTTCTGACCATTTTCCCATTCATATTAAGGATTATGATTTCGTTTGGCTGAAGGAACCATTGTTATGCATATTATCCTTTATCACTGGTGATAATCCATGTTCTAACCACTGTCTTTTGAAAACACAACATATCTAATTTTCATTATTGTGCATAATGAATTATTCTCTTTGTTTTATCTTTAGCATCTGTCTTCATGTCTCTATTGATTCTAGACAGGAAATAGTAATGTATTGCTTTTATAGCCAATTTAGCAATCACTTTTGTTTAATCGAAATATTATACTATTTATATGTTATGCAATTAATTATTAATACGTGTTTTTTCCTCTTCCGTGTCCTTTTTATTTCTGTGTGGTACTGATGACTTAAACTAGGGCCTTAGCATGGTTACATCCCTAGCCGGTTGTGACAAAATGTTTATTTTAAAACAGGGTTTAACAAGTTGCTAAATTGCCAGGCTAGGCTAAAATTTGAGATTCTCTTATCTCAATCTCCCAAAGTGCCAGGATTTCAGACATGTGACACCACTCTTAGCTTGTTCTTTTTTTTCATATGTTCATTGAATAAATTCTATTTTTTCATATGTTCATTGAAGAATTCTGTAACAACAGAATTCAGTTGGCTCTACATCAGAAAAAAAATTTGTTCCTAGTATGAAATAAGACAAATTGTTAACAGCTGTAAATATTAGGGACTGATAGCCGGTCTTATATTTACATTTGTTCCAGTTTCTTATATTTATTATTATTAATCAAAAATTATCTGATACATCAGTTTATTGGTTTCTTTTGTCCTGTTAAGTTTGTTGATAGAGCACATCTTCTAATCTCTCTCTTTAAAATAATCATTTGTTCCTAATTATAATTAATAATATAAATTTTGTTTTATTTTAAAAAATAGTTGAGGCAGTGACTGTGCCTGCCTGGCAAGCATGAAGTCCTATGTTCGACTTCTAGTACCAAAAAATAAACTTCAAATTCTTAAGCAGCACATCTAAGGTATGCATAATAGTTTCAAAATTCATAAAAATATTCCAAAAGATATAAAATATTGTAAGAATAGGTAACAAAGAGTACTTAATGTACAGTACTTTTGCACATATGCATAAGAAAATTTTAAAGACTTCGAAGTAATATAAATTGGATAATAATGAAGTATCAGGATTATGACAAGTAAAACCCAAAGATAGACTTGTAGAAACACAATATAAGAAAAAGGTGAGATAATTCATGAGAATGTACATATACTGACCCGAAGTTTTTATGTGACAAACTGCAGAAAATACAACACACACACATATGCAATACATTAATCCCACCTGGCAAGTTTAGTGAATGCTGAAGAGACTCCTGTGAAGGTCGGGGCTATGCTTTCTCAGAATAAGACCCTTTCCTTTGGCTCTAGTCTACATGTGTTATAGTATCACTGATCAAACTTAGATGATGAAAAACCGTCCTGTATATTCTTGTCAAAGGGCTGATGCCTAATTTTCCTTTGTTTAGTCTTTATTATACACCCTAATGAGTGATTCAAAATGGCTTAATTTGTTCTGAAAAAAAGGATATTTGGAATCAAGTGTAGACAAAGTATCTACAACTTCATTTTATTTCTTGAGCCTCAAATAATTTGTTTGCAATGTGGAAATAGCACCAAACTGCTATCCATCTAGATATTTTTAGTTCAATGTGTTAATATGTTTGAGACTGTTTTATAACTTTCAAAACTTTACAATCCTAGAATAGGATTTAGTCAGGATATTTACCTTTGTATTATTTATACTAAGTATACACAGGTACTAATCAATGAAAAGAAATGAAAATATATTAAAAGTTCAAGATTTTAATCAATTATGTCATACAAATCAATCAAGTAGTTGCTTTGATAAATCTAAATCTTTGCAATTTTTTTAATTGTATGTGTGATATTTGACATTACACTCAGGGCCCTTGCACTGAGCTACAGCCCCAGACTATCTTTTGCACATATGTTTTTGAAATAAGATTACATATGCAATGTAAGAGATAACTTTCATGAGAAATAAAACTTTTAAAGGTAACATATGTGACAATATGAATAAATTATTTAAACTTAGAAACAAATGACAATCGTTAATGTTAAATTCTTACTGATCAGCCAATATTTGTGCAAAAATTTGAATACATATTGTTATAACTTTTACTCAGACAATTTAATTACACAAATGTCATGGTAATACTTGTTGTACAAATAAGGCAATTTGGTCTAAGAACTTATTTTTCCTCAAACAAGACAATATCTCTCAAATCTTGAATAGAGTTCAGAGACTTTAACAATTCAGAATACTTAGTCTTAGCAACCTAGCACTGTCCATTAACATTGTAACCAGGAACATTTCTGGGGAAGATGTCTCTCACAGAAAGCCCCCTGCTCTGACTCATCTCTCTGATCTTTTTAATGACTTCATTAGAAATGTATTCATCCCAGTTGATGGAGTATCTGAGTTACCCAACTTACAGTAGAAGGTTAATTAGGCTCAGGATTTCAGAGGTAGAAATGGCATGGCTGAGGGGGCAGGCACAGGAGGGCCGCCTGAGCACAGGAGTCAGGAATCAGAGAGAACAGAAGGAGCAGAAGACAAGAGTAAACGCTTTCAGGCCCTACAGGACTCCACTGAGCCACCTCCTCCCACCAAGCCCACTTCCTACTAGCACATTCGGCTGTGGATTGACTTAGTTCTCAGTAACGTGATGTTTAAACCATAACCATGACCCATTTCTTTTGAGAATGATGTGTAGATTCCAGAGAGTCCTCTATATTTCCCTCTTTTCTCCTCAGTTCATAAAAATTGATGGGCAGAAAATTAATGCATCTGTCTTGAAGGAAAATATTGATCCTGGACCCAGGAAGTTCAGTTCTGGTTTGCTTTGATGAGGTAAAAATAAAAGTCCTTACCCTGAAAAGAAAAACCTCTTCCCAGCGAGATTCCCTATCCACTGTCTCTCCTGGCATCCCCTTTTGTCCCCTGAAATGCCTTCAAGACACTAAGCCCCCTAAGATCGACATTTGTGGTAACAATGAATTCCCACTGATTTTTCTCAAAGTTTTAACTAAAACTATGTCTTTTTACTAATCTTTACTTCTCAAATGTTTTTGCTTGAATGGTGAGCAGTAAAAATTTTAGCTTTTCCACAGGGTGTACTGACTTTGGATTTTTTATGGCACTTTTCTATATCTATAAATCGTAATAGTACAATTTGATTTCTTAAAACAAGGTGCAAAGCAATGAATTAGTTTAGTGAGAAGTAACAGAAATCGTTTCTACTCTACTGTTATATTTAATTTAAAATCTGTAAAATCTACTGTACAAGTTATAATTTTTATCAGCAAAAAATAATATTTTGGATTCTTTTTGTCTTTGCTAAAAAAACATTTATACAAATAGATATTTTTAAAAGTCAGTTATTTTTCCATAGATTCAAATGCACAACCCTCAACTTTGAAAATACTGAATGATTTTAAGACTTCTGTATTGCTGAGAAGAATGCTCAATCCTTTTTTCTTTATCTCCAGTGTAAAATGAATCCCAGGGTTCTCTATTAATCAGCAATCATCCTTTATTCTTTGGAGAATCCGAGCCAGCCTGGCATACACAAAAAAGAGAGTTGTTTTTTGCTCCTGTAGCTGTGACGTTCAGAGTTGGGGCTGCCTTTAGGCACTGCTTGATGTCCAGGCATAACTGACATCCCAGACATCTGTTTTCTCCCACACCCAGCTCAGCTTGACTCATCTTCAGGCTTTGCTCATCAGCAGACAACAAAACAAAACAAAACAAAACAAAACAAAACAAAACAAAACTAGTTAAAGGCCACCAAGAATCCCTTAAAATAGTACAACATTTTCTCCAACAGGATTTTCAGGACAATCTCATTGAATCTCAGTGTTTAAAATTGGATACTAATCCTAACTTATGCCAGGAGCATTTGAATCAATAATTATTTCTGGTCTAGGTGCATGACCCACTCTGTTTTTTAGCCAATTTCCCCAAGACCGTGAACTCTGAGACAAGGATTTTATGGAAGCAATTATGGTGGTATTTCTAAGAGAACTGAGAAAGAGGGATGGGAGGGGAAGAGAACCAAGGAACAGTGTGATTTGAGCAGTGAAATGAAAAAAAAATGCTTTCAGTCTTCTTCCTCAGAGAAAATTTTACTCCTATATTTTTAAATGATTGGTCACAGGAGATATGAATTTCTGGCCCTCTGTGCACTTCTACATAAATTTAGTGCATTCCTGAAGCCTTGAGCTGCTTTGCATACAGACCTAGGAAACCAATGCATATGGAAGCTCAGCAGGGAGTACACAGAAAGTGGACAAGATTGGGGTATCTTTATTACTCACCACCTGCAAACCCTAAGCTCAAGGGGTAGGTAGAGATTTCACCCTAATGAAGTCCAGGGTGCATTTCACCAGAACCTGGACTAAATTACTACTGTATAGTACACACTGAGAAACGTCCACCCACTACATTCTCCAAATTCAACATGAAAATAAATGAAAAACATATTAAATATTGGTTAAGTAATAAGTTGCCCTTATCTGTGGAGTCCACATTCACCAGTTCAGTCTCTTAGAGAAAACGTTCAGGAATTTTTTTGCACCTGTACTAAACATTAACAGATTCTATTTCTTAAATGATATATATCATAACAACTATTTACCCAATATTTGCATAATATTTGGCATAATAAATAATCTAGAGATGATTTAAAGTTCTTGTGAGAGAATATGTGTGAGTGTATGTTATTTAAAATTCTATAACTTTTTATATAAAGGAATTGAAGATGCACAGATTTGGTATTGGAAAGGGATCCTGAAAACAATACCTTTCAGTTACTGAGAATTACTTTAGTAGAAATCTTAGTTTTCTACTTTAAATGGTAGTGTTGTTGAATTAAGCAGCTGTTGTGCAGTTGAATGAACATAAAACTTAAAGTACTGGGTTTAACCACTTATTTAGAATGTAAATTTGGACAAATTAACCTTTATGACTCTCAATTCTTTGTCTTCAAAGTGAAAATTCAGACCTTTTAATAATTGCAGGGAATGTCAGATGAGCTAATGAATGCAAAAGAGGTTTTCTAACTGTAATTTTAATGTATCTATCTTTTTAATAGTGTATACATTTCTAAATGACAAAACCTTATACTCCTGAGCTATACTCAGTGTTTAACTTACTACCTACATTTAGTTTAAAATTTCTGGAGGTTTAATAAGGAAACTAGATTTGACAGGTAAGAATTTTATGCTTTATATGCATGACCGTTTATATATTAATTACCATTTTTATATAAATATATATAGTATCATCTCTATGTTTTATAATGAGCAAAGTATGAGGATTATGAGGCAAACTGGCTTTGTGTCCTGTTTCAACTTTTATAAATTTTGTTTTATTGAGTATAAATTCCAAACAGTCAAAGTGGTTCTGGTTTGTGTTTATGATTACTTTAGAAAGTTAAGCTTATGTGTCTCTCAAAGATTAAAAAAAAAAAACCTATTAGTGCTTTTCAGAATTAAAAGTAACAACATTTTTCTTTATGAAAATTGGGTTACATTAGTGATGTGAATGAAGACAGAGATAAAGCTACAAATAAAATTTTGAGAATATTATAGAAACTAATTGTCCAGACTTCAAACTGGATTATTTTGGTCTATCATTTCAGCACTTTACTTTGATGTCTTTAGCTTTGAAAAGGAATAATAGCATTGCCCTCATGTGCTGTGATGAGAAAAATGTTCTGCACATGTTAGAAGCACATTTTCTGATTATTGTTAAACCTAAAATCTCAAATAACTAAGAACTCTGTAGGATATCCATGAACATTAACTACAAAATAGATTAGTATCTATTTGACCCAAGACAAATTAGAAATAAAAGTTACCTATGTCACTCAGAGTGATCTACAATCTTTATTGATATATTAGTGTTGTTCTTCACAAATTACAAAAGTTCTAAAATGTATAGGAAAACCAAGAAATAACCAAAATAGCCAATCATGGTCACACATCAGAATCATTTGGTCCACTGATTAAAATATGTTGATGCTGCACAGGGTTCATCACATCACACTGCCCCGAAACACTGTGTGTGTGTGTGTGTGTGTGTGTGTGTGTGTGTGTGTGCTGGGGATGGAATCTTAAAGCATGTGAGGTAAGCTCTCTCCCAACAACTACATCCCAAGCCCAGCACAAATAATATTTGACCTTCAATTACCAACTCTAGTGTAATCATCATTAAAATATAGATGATAATAATACCTATCTCACTGGGTTGCTGTGCAAAGTATACTTTTCAGTATAGTATAGTTAATTCACATTCACTAACATTGTATTGTGAATTTGTTGTTGTTAATCTTTTTGTTTTAATCTTGGTAATATGTTATTATCAGCTTTCTTGTTTTCATTAAAGACATTTAGTAATGTGACTTGATTAGATAACAGGAAAATTAATGATTTAAAAATAATATAAAAGTGAATTTTAATATTTTAAATGAAGTATCTACAATTAATATTTAGCATGGTAAAAGAATGGGAAAACACAATGAACCCATTAGGAAAAAAATAGACAAATAATATAAATAGTCAATTTACAGAACAAGAAATCTCAGTGACTGAAACTACATGAAGAAAACACGATTCACCAACCTTACTGGTAATCAGAAAAGATCAAACTAAGAACACAGTGGTATTCCTTAAGTCAGGCTGTCAAATACTAGATAATCATCAAGTGTTCAGTATCATGTAGCAAAATATTAACCTGATACAGGCATTTTGTAGACTGCTTTAACAAGTTATAATATAGTACAATGTGTATATTTATAGCACCCACAATCTATTCCCCAGAAAGACACATACATGGGTTAAAAGAGAATTTTGCAGTGTTTACTGAAAGACTGTATAAAGAAGAAAGTTTGAAATAATCTGACTGTGAAACAGATTCACTGTATGTTGTCTACATGACCTAGTAGATTTTTCTGCCCAGCTCTAGCCTTAGCTTGCCTACATACACTGCTGTAATCTTGCTTTTCTTTGAATGCAGGTGACCTGAAGGCCAGAAGTTCCTTTTCAGGTAAATCAGTTAAAACCTGAACTAAGCTGGCTGTCACCATGATCACCAGGCAATCTCTAACTCTATTATAATATCATCAGCATATTAAATGGCTCTTGATAATAGATGACCATCAGAAAAACTTACAAAGTAACAAAAATGTGGCATGAGAGAATTCTTAAAATATCTCCCCCACTCCCAGAAAATAAGTGGCTATTTCTCAGCTGTGTTAATCTATCTATTCCTTTCATTTCTTTGATTCTATATTTAAAACTTTTCCATTCTTAGTGGGTAGAGAAGTTGATTTTCAAGTCTGTCTCCTGCTTCTTCTATTCCTGGCCAGTAATAGATTAAGCCTTCATGCTCAATCAAAGCTCAGTCTTTTTATTAGTGCTGCAATTCTGAAAGGGACAAAATATTGGTAATATGTACTTTGGTTGCCATTCAGCCCACTGTATGTAGACCATGCTTGTACCGCTTATCCAAGCAGGATGAGACACAACACAGGCATATATACAACAGTCAGTGAAACTTCAAGTTTTATTACTTGTAGATAGGCCATAAGAGACATAAAAAACCTAGGATTCATAATAATCTGGTACCAAATGATCAGGAAATTTGTCCAGAATGTATATAGTCTTGCATGTACATGACCCGTATTTGTCACAATGGAAAGACTGTAAATCAGTCTCCCTGATTTCATCATGAGGACAACCTGACACAATGGGATAAAGCACTGAAGTATGTTCACTGGAACATGGAGTAGTCTGATCTGATCGTTTCCTCCTTGTCTCAGTATGTAATATGTGCAGCACATTCTATAGCTATCCTTGAAATCTACAAACAAAAAACAATGGAGGACTAAACTGGTCCAATGTCAACAAGAGGACTGTCCTACCTTAGTGTCATCTGGACTAATATCTTTGCTTTATTAAAAAGGAAAATTAATGTTAAAGTACAAATTTATAGGGGAAAACAAAGTTTAATTAGAAAGTTGGATAATAGGGAAGAATTCGAGCTTAGGTAGTTGGAAGGGTCACATTCTAACACAGGAGTTCACAGAAATGCTAGAGACAAATTTCAAGAATTATATTGTGGGTTGGGATCAGGATGGCCATTATTTCCACCCTTGTATCACAGTCTTATACTCTTTATGGCTGAGGAATCACTTTGTTTCCAAGGAAGCCTTGTTTCTGTTTGTGGGGTGTCTCACCTATATGGTACTTCATCTTTCCTGGAATCCAGCTGATCACAGGTTTAGGGCAATGGCTTCAGGCTTCTGGGTGTTGCTGAATCTCCCATAAGCCTCTTATATTGGTGTTCTCAGACCTGAAGACTTAAATTCAAGGCTAATGGCCCCTGTGTGACAACTCCTAAACAGATACTTGCTAAATCGCACACACACACACACACACACACACACACACACACAACCCTATTCAGAGCTAAAAGATTTGACCCAAGGTTTATAATAGAAAAAGATACAATATGAAGGTCAAGTTTTGTTCTGCATTTAGTTATCTATTTGGGCATCTATAGGCCCAAGCGAAGTTTCATAGTTTATAGAACAGATAATTTTTAAGTCTCTTGCTATCCTAGAAGTAAACATAAACCCTTCCTTTAATGAGTAATAGGCACAGGCCCAGGATTCTGGTTATTCCTCATCCCTATTATGGTCTTTCTCTAAGTCATCAGATGTTTCTAACTAGAACACTTAAATTAAATGTTGTTCATATAGTATCAATTATCAGCAAATAACATGCATACAGTAATATGGAGATATCTCAAAATTATAATAATATCAAGCCAAAGAAATACACAGAAATATTCTGCAATGTAACAAATCCAGAAAAGCTTGTAAAGTTTCACTCTATATTTATTTGAATGTGACCCTCTGTTTGCTAAGTAGCCATGGACAAATCATGTAATTTGCTTCTCTACGCTCCAATTTCTTCATATATATGCAAATGGAAAAAATAATAATAACATCATAAAATTGTTGTCATGATTCCATCATTTAATACATTTAATAAGCTTTGAAAGTGGGCAAAGACAATGTAAGATTCCTACTATAGCATTGTGCATGCTCATTTTATCCAAAAGTTGTGGGAAGCTGTGACAACTCATTAAACTCTGTCAGACTCTGTCCATGAGTGGAAAGACCTTACTATGACATCAATATTCCCCTTCATCTGAGCTGAGACACTGCTGTGATGAATTCTATCTTCAGACACATGTTCATAGGTAATTACTGGGTGTGAGTCAGACAAAATTTGTTTTATATCACATCTGTGGATGTAATATTCTGATGTCTTCTCTTGCCAACTTCCTCAAAGTTTTCTCTTGTCAATATCCAGGCTATTCCCTTCTCTCTTCTTGCCTGATTTCCATATTACTTTCTGATTGAGTGGCAGCATGTTAACATGGTAAAGTGCCTGTGTAAATGAGATTGCTAAAGATTTCTTTTCAATTATCAAATATGAACAATTTTAACAGTGCCATTTATTATTAAAATCATATGTACACCAGTGAACAATTTTACCTTGGTATGTAATATAATATAAGTAGCATTTTTTCTAATAAAAATTATCACTGTCCTCTGAGATAAAAATTCAGAGATTTTTCCTACTAAAAGTCAGTTCAATAATATAAAAATAACATGGTTATGATGCACTGTGTAAAATGCATCTCTTTTTCTTACACTTTATTGAAAATATAAAAATGTTTTTAATTCCTTCAAAGCATAAACCTGACTCAGTAATTTAATTTCCTTCATTTAATAAAGCAAACTTAATATGTACTTATATGTTTTAGACAATAATAGTGGTTCTGAAAATAAGTTAAAAAAATCTCCTACGTTGTTGAAGAGGTAACATGTGAATAATAAATCCATCAGAAGTTAAAAAGCACAGGCCAGAATTCCAACTTGCCAGCACTGGCCAGGGGAGAGTTTGGGACATCACTCCCAGTGCTTGGGTGCCCACCCAGACCCCTAGGACACTGCACTAGTCTGGAGAGTTTTCCCGGGCTTGATTGGACCACAACCAGTGACCTTTGTTCAACCAGGGGACCAGGCCTGCGTGGAGGGAAGACTTAGGCCTGCGTGGAGCCAGGCCAGCACCATGAGGGGAGCCAAGGATGCCTGAGTCCCGAGACCCAAGGATACAGAAGGTGATTTCCAACACACCCAGGGAAAGTTTTGTAACATCACTCAAAACACAGAATATAGGAAAATGACAAAACAAAAGAACAAAATGCAATCTCAAAATCCCAGCCCATCCAATAAAGCCTGGGAGCCATGTACATAGAAGAAAACACTAGTCATACACCTCAGATACCTGAAACGATATCAACTGAAATAAAGAAGCAAGTACGGGAAGATGTGAAGGAACTCAAATGAGAAATAATCTCCCAGATAAAAGAAGAAATGATAAAAGTAGTAAAAGAAATAGTGAACACATCTAAAGAAGACACAGCAAAAAAATTAGAGGAACAAAGCAAAAAGATAGAATCCCTGAATGAACAGTATAAGAAACAAACAGAATACATGAAGCAGATTCAATGAGATATGCAGGAAATCAAAAATTCTATTAAAAGTTGTCAAAACCACCTCAATAAAAGTGAAGATAAAATTTCAGACCTCGAAGATAAGATTGCAGCTAGTGAACAGTAAAGGAAAGATCTTTTAAAAATAACAAGGAATCAGGAAATGACAATTCAACAGCTGTAAGATAATGTAAAGAAAAACAACATAAGATTAATAGGAATAAATGAAAAAAAGAAGGGGACATCACAAATGATATCAGGAGGCTATTTACAGAAATAATAGCTGAAAATTTCCCAAACATGAGAAGGGAAACTGACATACAGATTAGTGAAGCATTTAGAACTCCAAATAGCCATAACTGAAATAAAGCTACACCCAGACATATAATAATCACCATCCCAGAAATCCAACATAAGAACAGAATATTAAAAGTTGTTAGAGAGAAAAGAAAATATCACCTATAAAGGAAAACCTATCAGAACCACAGCAGACTTCCTAACACAAACAATGAAGTCAAGAAGAGAATGGAGTGAAGTATTTCAGACCCTAAAGGAAAATGACTTCCAGCCCAGACTGATGTACCCTGCAAAACTGTCCTTCAAAATGAATGGAGAAACAAGATACTTCCATGTCAAAGAACAGCTGAAGAACTTCATGACCACCAAACCAACCCTGCAAAGAATACTGAAAGACATTCTATATACACATAGAAAATACCACTAGGCAAGACAGACACTTGAACAGAATGGAAAGGTAAAGATACAACAGCAGAAAGATAACATGTCTACAATAAAATGATATATAACAGTTATAACCATTAGTGTGAATGGCCTCAATTCACCAATTAAAAGAAATGGACTGGAAGAATGGATCAAGAAACAACATCCAATCATATGCTCTCTGCAATAAACCCATCTAACCCAAAAGGAAACTCATAGAATGAAAGTCAAAGGATGGAAAACAATACTTAATGCAACAGCAAACCAAAAAATCAGGGGTAGCTATTCTGTTTGCAGACAATGTGAACTTCAAACCAAGAATGACCCAAAGAGATAAAGAAGGTCACTACATACTAGTTAGGAGAAAACTTCAAGAGGGAAAGATAACAATCTGAAATATATATGCACCAAATTCCAGAGCATCCAGCTATACAAAGCAAGTATTAACAGAAATGAAAGATCAAATAAGCTATAATACAGTTATAACAGGAGACCTTAACACATCATTGAAACAAAGGGACAGATCAATCAGACATAAAATAAGCAAAGAAATAACAGAACTATATCACATTTCTGATACAAATGGACTTGATAGACATATACAGAGTGTTCTATATCACACTGTGAACAAATGGACATGATAGATGTATACAGAGTGTTTCAACCAACAACATCAGAATATACATTCTTCTCAGCAGTACATGGGACATTCTCTAAAATAGACCATATACTAGCCCACAAAACTTATTTAAGTAAATGCAAAAGAATTGAAATTATCCCATGCATGTTATCAGATTATAGCTCCATGAAACTAGAAATTAGTGATAAAACAAACTGCAAAAATGACAACAACACATGGAAATTGAATAATACACTCTTGAGCAATCAATGGGTCACAGAGGAAGTTAAAGAAGAAATTAAACAATATCTACAATCAAACAAAAATACAAATACAACTTACCACAATCTGTGGGATGCAATGAAAGCAGTCCTCACAGGAAATTTTGTTGCACTGAGTTCCCACATTAGGAAAACAAAATGAACACAAATAAACAACCTGATACTATACCTCAAACATCTAGAAAAAGAAGAGCAAGCCAAGCCCAAAGCCAAAAGAGAAATAAAAGGAGCAAAGATAGGAAAAACCTTTATCTTAAAATCAGGCACAAGACAAGGATGTCCCTTATCACTGCTCCTATTCAGCATAGTACTGGGAATACTAGGCAGAGCAATTAGACAAGAGAGAGAAATAAAAGGAGCAAAGATAGGAAAAGAGGAAGTTAAACTATCATTATTTGCAGATGACATGATACTCCACTTAGAAGACCCCCAAAACTCCATTGAAAGACTCCTAGATATAGTAAATAAACTCAGCAATGTAGCTGGATACAAAGTCAATACTCAAAAATCAATAGCATTCCTATACACTAACAACAAAATTACCAAGAGAGAAATAAGAGAAGCCACATCCTTCACACTAGCATCCAAAAAATGAAATACTTAGGAATTAATCTAATGAAAGAGGTAAAAAAGCTACACAGGAAAAATTATAATGCCCTGAAAAAAATTGAAGAGGACCTCATAAAATGGAAAGACATCCCTTGTTCATAGATAGGAAGAATAAATATTGTGAAAATGGCCTTTCTCCCAAAATTGTTGTACAGATTCAGTGAAATCCCAATGAAAATACCACTAACATACCTCAGAGAAATAACACCTAAAATTCATGTGGAACCAAAAGAGACTTAGAATAGCAAAGGCAATTCTAAGCAGCAAAGGCAAGGCAGGAGGCATCACAATCTCTGACTTGAAGTTGTAGTACAAAACTACTACAATAAAATCAACATGGTACTAGAATAAAAACAGATCTTAAGATCAATGAAATAGATTAGAAGATACAACCACAACTACAAACACACTCAACCACCTTATCTTTGATAAAGGGGCCAAACATGTTCACTGAAAGAACAATAGTCTCTTTAATAAATGGTGCTGGAAAAAACGGGCTATCTATATGCCGAAAACTAAAACTAGACCTATGCCTATCACCATGTACTAAATTAAAATCTAAATGGATCAAAGATCTAAATATTAATACAGAAACACTAAATCTGTTGGAAGATGAAGTAGGCAAAAATCTTGAAGACATAGCAGTAGGTAGAGAATTCATGAACAAGGAAAAAACTGCACAGGAAATACTTCCCAGAATCAATAACTGGGATCACATCTTATTAAAGAGTTTCTCTAGCATAGTGAAAAGAAAACCCACAAACTGGGAAAAAAATCTTAGTGAACTATCCCTCAGACAAAAGACTTCTGTCTAGAACTTATAAAGAATTAAAAAAAAAATCAGACCCTCAAAATTCAAAGACTCAATCCAAAAATGGGCATCCAAGATGAACACACAGTTCTCAGTGAAGAATTAAGTAAGGCAAGAGATCCAAGATGGCTGATTGAGATGTAGAATGATAGAGAACCTCTCTGAGAAAAACAACTCAAATGCTGGAATCTGACACCATGGAGAGGACCAGATGAAATAAGAGGAATTTTCGTGACCCAGGAAGAAACCAAAGAAAAAGAAAAAAAAAAAAACTAAAAGAAGAAATGTGGATGGAGGGCTGGAGCTAGGCATGCACAGGTAGCTGTGCTGGGTGTGTATTGCAGTCTGATGACTCACGATTGAGCTGGGGTCCAAGCCCTGCTGAGAGAGGGGTGCTGCTGAGCTCTAGATCCTTGGTGGAAGGAGGTGCTGCAATGGGGAATAGAGACTTTGAACGGAGCTGCATGGACTTTGGTGAGTCCTGGGAATTGGATTCCCCAGAGTGAGATCACAGGCAGGATGACATATTGGATTTGGGCAAGTCAGGCTTGAATCTATGGCTGAGGCAGCTTCAGTCAGTGGCTCCTGGCACAAAGTGGATTGGTGGGATCTGCTTAGGCTGGGCTATGCCCCTGATTGGGACCCAATAGCCAGGAACGAGGTTGTCCCAAACCTATGACATCAACAGGGCACAGTTTAATGTGCTGAAGTCACCCTCTGATTGAGAGGGAAGGGTGAGCCTACACTGTCACCCCTGTGTGCACCTCACAAATCAACAGCAGACAGGGGAGAGCAGCACTGCCCTAGCTAGTAAGCTGCAGAAGGACTGAAGGCAGTATGTAAAGGTCCAGACACCTCCCCCATTCACCTGTCTGAGGGAAACCAGAAGCATGACAAGACAGAGAAACAGCAAAAGGCCTTCAACTACCTACCTAGGGAAAATAAGCCCAGGAGGGGTGAGTACAGAGGAGATTGAGGGCAGTGGACATGCAGTATCAGACACGGCCTTATCAGAAATAAAGAAATACTTCTGTGACCTCCTTGATGAATTTAAATCTGAAATTCTAACTCAAGTGAAGCAAGATATAAGAAGATTAATAAAAGAAATGTTGGATACTCCTCAAGAAGACACAAATGGAAGAATGGAGGAACCCAGAGAAAGGAGAGAAGCCTTTGATGAAGAATATAAACAAAATCTTGAATACATGAAACAGATCCAAAGAGAATATCAGGAAATTAAAAACTCCATTGAAAGCTGGCAAAACTTCTTAACAGAAACTAAAGACAGACTTTTAAAACTTGAAGATAGGTTTGCAATGTATAATTGCAAAAGGAAGGATCTCTTAAAAATAACAAGGAACCAGGAAATAATGATAAAAAGCCTAGAAGACAATAGATAAGAGGATTTATAACTTGAGAATAAAAAATGTGAATGAAGAAGCAAGGATAAATACAAATGAAATAAAAAGTCTATTCACAGAAATAATTAAGGAAAACTCAAACATAGGAAGTGATGTTCAGATATATGAGGCATACAGAACTCCAGCCAGCTACAACCCAAACAGATCTACACCCAGACATATAATAATCAGGATCCCAGAAATCTATCACAAGAACAGAATATTAAAAGTGGTCAGAGAAAAGAAACAGATTACCTATAAAGGAAAACTTATCAAAATCACAGTGGACTTCTTGATGAAAACTATCAAATCAAGAAGAGTTTGGCATGAAATAATCCAAGCCCTGAAAGAAAATAACCTCCAACCCAGATTGATGTACCCTGCAAAACTGTCTCTAAAAATTAATGGAGAGACAAGATATTTCCATGACAAAGAGGAACTGGGGGAGTTTGTCACCACCAATCCAACCCTGCAAAGAATACTGAAGGACACTCTAGAGAGAGAGAAGAAAATCACCAGGATTCCAGGAACAATGGCAGAAAGGCCTCAAAGAAAGGGGCAGACAGTGGAATGAAAGAGAAAAGTAAACAACAATGACAGAAAAATAGCATAGAGAGATGAGGCAGAGAAGACTGGCTATATTGCTGTTTTGTCTTGACTGATTTTATTTGAATTTGGTATGCCTGAGGGTGTCAAGTCTGGGGGTAGGGGCAACTACTCTGGGGATGGCAGGATTCAATAGGATACCCATTGTTGTTTGATTATTAACTGCCTTTAAAATCCTACAATGTCTCCAATGTTTGGTTTTTATTGATAGTGCTATGTACCACTAAGTTTAATTATACTATGCCTGATGATATAGAAAATTTTATTGAAAATAACAGGAAACATCATGGTAACAACTGTAGATCACCTAGTATTATATGCCCTTCTCATTTCGTGTTTCTCTAGGAATTTGAATTGTTGACTTCTTTGGGTTTTTTTTTCCCTCTAATACAGAAAGGCTAGGTATGCATGTAAAGACTTATACATGTGTAGATCTTCTAAACAGTTTATGAGAAATGATTATAGCTATTGCAAAAAAAGAGAGAGGAAAGGAAAACATTCTAAAGGATATAACTACATGTATGTTTGAGTGTGTAGGATTGATGACAACAATAGTAGGTTTTATGTTGGACAGGTGAACAGAGCTGATTTCAATCTCACTGTTTAAATGTCTACTTTGTATGCTTTACTTTTGTAACTTGAACAACTACTTCTAGGAGGAAAATATGTAATTGTCAACTAGTGATTTCTTACTGATTTTTGTTTTAATTTTTTTTGAAATTTTGTATTTCTATCCTCTTTCTGTTTAATTTTTTTCTCTAAATAAAAAAGAAAGTCTAAAAAAAGAATCAAGAATGGCAAATAAATACATGAAAAAATGTTCATTATCATTCATCATTAGAGAAATACAAATTAAAACCACACTGAGATTTCATCTCACTCCAGAAAGAATGGCCAGGATCAAGAAAACTACCAACAACAAATTCTGGAGAGCTGTGGGGAAAAAGGAACTCTTCTGCACTCTTGGTGGGAGTGTAGACTTGTGCAGCCACTGTGGAGATCAGTCTGGAGAGTCCTCAAAAACCTGGGATTGGAAGTCCCATTTGACCCAGCTATTCCACTCCTAGGAATATTCCCAGAAGAACTGAAAATTTCATATCACATTGATATATGTGCATCCATGTTTATAGCAGCACAAGTTGTAATAGCCAGATCTTGGAAACAACCTAAGTGGCCATCAACTGAGGAATGGATTAAAAAATTGTGGTACTTTTATACAATGGAGTACTTACTATTCAGCTACAAAGAATGATCACATTGAGATATTTATAAATAAATGGATGCAACTTGAGACCATACTCATAAGCAAAATAAATCAAACTCACATGTGTAAATACCATATAGTCTCCCTAGTGTAAGAAATGGTAAGAGTACATAAGATTTTATAGAAATCATGTTTCCCCACTATGTTGGCTTGAAGTCTTGTAATGCTTTCATTCATTGGTTGGAATGGTTTCATTCTATTTTGTTTGATCTTATTATGTGTGATGGTTATGAACAGCTACTTTGAAGAAAACAAGACATTATGGCAGTGATTGCTGATTTAATATCTTGCTTTGAAGTTCTAACATGCTTTTGTTCTTCTATTACCATTGATTCTATCATGTTGTGTTTTATTGGATTTTAATATGTGTAATATTATAAACAAGTTTTTTATGGAAAATAAAATATTATAGTAGCTATTGTTCATTTTCTGTTATTTGGTACAGAATGTCTTGTAATACTTTCATTGTCTTGAATGGTTTTATTCTATTCTGTTATTTTTTATATTATTGTTTGTGAAGCTATGCTCAATTATTTCAAAGAAAGTGACATTATGTTAACTACTGTTGTTATCCAATTGTCTTGTGAAGTTCTGTGTTGGTTGCATTGTTCTGTTCTGATCTACTTCAGATTTATGTTTGATATTAATGTGTGTGAAGGTATGCTCAACTATTTTGAAGAAAAGAGATATTATGGTAACTACTTTATGATATGCTTTATATTCATGTTTGATATTAATGTGTGTGAAGATATGCTCAATTATTTTGAAGAAAAGAGACATGGTGGCTACTTTATGATATGCTTCATATTTATGTTTGATATTAATGTGTGTGAAGGTATCCACAACTATTTTGAAAAAAAGAGACATTATAGTAGCTACTATTGATGTCTGGTGGTCTGATCATCAAGTGTTGTGTTGCTTGCAAATTGTTCTGTTCTGATTTGCTTTGTTCTGTTCTCTTTTGTTTTACTCTTTAAAATAAAAAAATCACAGACCAAATGCATTTAATATGATTAACTTGATGAATGTTATAGTTTAGCAACCCATTGTTCTTTAATGCATCAGTTGTTTACTTTTGTAGTCACATTGCCAAGTGGGAGTTTTAACTCTTCCCAGCACCTTGATAGAGTGTCATACCAGCTGGAAATAAAGTTCAAAATTTTAAATTCAAAGTATGATTTGAACTGAATGCATACCACTTCTTTATCATTGTAAAGCCAAAATTGCATGTCAAACCATCATGCAAGTCAGAGTCCATTAATAAAGTACTAATAGGCATTTATGTTGAAATATGGAATCTTAGGATCAATAGAAACTACTGTAGGCACATTTTTATTTCTTACATAGCATACAGTTGGTTTACCACTAAGGTTACTATGTGTTATAAATTGGGTACACATCAATACAAAGCAGTTTCGCTGAACACTGGATACCAACTTACCTGCGTCTGATAAGAAAAGACAGTCATACAACACCAAACAATGTGACTAAGGCATATTGATTAGGCAGCAGTTAACAGTAGAAGCCAGTCCCCCGTGGCTTCCCAGCATGGGTAAAATCTCAATTGCATGGATACCATTTGTAATATAGTTTAGAGATGCTAATGGTGGCCTATTCTGGGTTTTATACCCCAGCACATTGTGAGTTGACTATGAAACAAGGTTGAGGGAAACAGGAACAGACCACAGGTCTTTGTGGCGACTTCCCTGTATCTCAGGATCCTGCACACCAAACACTTTCTATAATCAGTCTTGAGAAGTTCAAGTGAGAAGAAGGTGGGTGGTATGCCCCAGTTAAGTGCTCAATACCAGCTGTAGATAATTACTAGGTTAAACTTAGAGACTCTATAATGAATAAGAGAAAATACTGAGGACTTTTAGATTAAAATGTGACAAAAT
Source organism: Hydrochoerus hydrochaeris (assembly GCA_004027455.1). NCBI lineage: Eukaryota > Metazoa > Chordata > Mammalia > Rodentia > Hydrochaeridae > Hydrochoerus > Hydrochoerus hydrochaeris. The sequence goes on along the minus strand of PVLA01000333.1, from coordinate 177,230 downwards.
AGTTTAATGCATTGGTAATTACTGAAAAAAGTAGAGGTGCATCTTGAAGTTTCCAGTAGGTTTTTCTTGAGTTTGGCCAGTTCTCAGTTCACTTTGTCTAGAAAGCACTAATTAGGAATTTGGCATTAACATTCCAGGTCAACATCTCTTAACATGTCCTGGAGTTAACATTAACATTGTTCAAAGAACATGATAATCATTTCAGCCTCTTACAGAAGGAAATATGATGCATTGTTTTCTTGGTGACTTGTTTATGCATTTTGTCTTTTTGTCTAAATTGGTGCAAGCATGTGGCTTACAAATAAAAAAAACAGCTAAATTTTTCTGAGTAATATTAAAAATAATAAGTAACACATTGTAAAAAACATGCAAAATTTTCCAAATAATCATGTTTTATGTTTAATTTACATACAACAACATGGCAAGACGTGAAGTCAAAGAACATAGGCTCTAATACCAAACACTCAGAATAGGATTTGAACAGTGCAACTGCTAACTATTGAATCTCTCTTTGCAGTAATTCCTTGAATTTAAAGGAAGGATGAGGACGACATATAATTAAATGATTGGGTGTGATGATTAATTATGTTAACACTGAGAAAGGATAAGGAAGAGTGAAAATGTTCAACAGGGACCGAAAATAATTATAAATGTCAAAAGTCAACATGAAGAGCAAGGTAGAATGAGCATTTGCAATAAATATTACAATATTTGGTAACGCTAATTTTTAATAAATCTATTTCAAATACCTAAAATACATCAAAGGAAGAAAATAAGGTTAATTCTAAGGGGAGAAAATACCTTGTTATTAGAAAAGGCAAAAAGAGTTCAAAATGGACAATCAAGTGACCAGGTTAGCCACAACCTTGTAACGGAAAATAGTGAGTTATTTAAAAGGAATAGAAATTCAAGAAGTGCTTCACAGCATGTAAACTGCATTTTTGAATGACTGCTTACTTACTAGGATGGAGACTGAATCAAAGAAGGCAAATCTAGAGGCAATAATACTAATGAGGTAGGTATTATTGTAAACAAGGGAAGAAAGAGTATGAGTTCAAACTAAGGTCAGTTTGAATAGAGAAGTCAATTCCATTCAACCCCTCTGAGCCTCTCTTTGTTCTTCAAGCAAATAAAGACATTGACAAAATAAACTCAAGTTACTTTTCTAATAAAAAAGACCCCCATATTATTTAGCACATACACTACAATGAAAAGAGCATCACATCCTTACCATGGGAATTCACAAAGCAGTGCAACAAAAATTTGACTTAACACATAGCTATGAGAGACTAGGATGCATGCATTTGAAAGAGAAAGATAAAAAGCAGGTACAAGAAAAAGCAAACCAAAGCTAATAAACTAAATGTCTGCTGGGAACTGCTTCACACAGGCTCATTTGTGAATAGGGGAAAGTAACTTGAGGAGTGTGAAATTTTCATCAGAAAGCTCCAAACTATGTGAAACTGCTGCCTTCTAAGTTTATGCACAAATTTCATACCAAAGGGATTTTATTTACATCTGAGGAATGTTTTTTCCTTTGACTCAGAATCTTTCATCAAAGCAAAAGAGACCCATTACTTGTCTAGAGAGGATGATTTCTTCAAGGTCAGTTTTTCAGATCTTTGCTCGATGTGTGTAGAGTTTAACAAGGAGTGAAGATGTAAGTGTATTTGTGTGGCTTTCCTGTATCGCTGCAGGGTAAATTAGAGCAATGATTTTTAAATATTTCCTAAAAGGACGTCCAGATCCCAGTGATTTTTAGTGTAGTAGAGAAAGGAAAGAATGTCTTCCTATCTGATCTTCTCATTCTTATGAACCAATATCTCAATGCTGTTCTTTTCACTGTTTTATGTTCTTTTTTCCCCAAGGAGTCAGTGCACTTTTTTCTATATGCTTCTTAAAATTTCTTCATCCTACTGATCATTAAGGCCCTTAAAATCAGCCCAGCCTTTACCTGAATGTACAGCTTTTTCATCCTGACCTCTCTCTATTCAGTGGAATTGTGATTACATACACAATAAGAATGATAAACTTCATGATCTCTATGAATCCCATGACTAGCGTTTTCATCTTACCGCTAAAACAACTGAGTTGGAAATCTATCACATTCTCTTCTTCCGCAATTCTATCTTTGAAGCAGGACTGAAGAAATAAAAGAGTGCTACATAGCAAGACACCGCACTGAAGGGGGCTCCTGCCGGTCCCTCTATCCCGCTGTTGCTATGGATCCACCACCTTTGCATTCACTTTGAGGTTCATTTTAAAAGTTTCAATGATATTTCTGTCCACAAAAATTTCGAACTCACATATTAATGCTTTTCTCGAATTTTAGAATATACTCTGCCTCTATAATAATGTAATTTCAACCTGCACAGTTAAGATGGTGAAATGTCAGAACATCATCAGCTTCTGTAATTATTTCTATGCCTACTATTCCTACATTCTTTGTCTTTTTATGATCCCTTGGACATTTTCACTCATACCTCATTACATGTCAGCTTTTATCTTACACTCTAAGCATCTTGATGGTGGGCCAAGTATTCCTCAGTTTTGTAGCCTAAAAATCTAGCATTACATTTTGTAAAAAGTAATGACTAAATACCTATTTGAAGAATGAATATATACATGTTTAACTAAAAAGACAGTTTTGCTTATATTAAGTAGATGCAATTTTAAAAGTCCAGTAGATAAGTCAAAGAATTGCTTTAAAGAGATCTTAGAGCATTTTATCTTTACTGATACTTGAGAGAAACCTGAATAATTTATGAAGATTTCAGTGTGTTTCAAATTTCTGACATAAAACCAGAAGAGAAGCAGTAAAAAAGACTAGATTACTTAAGTTGTATATCCTCTCATTTAATCATATTACATAGTTCAAAACAACACTCCTTGAACTCATCTGTCATATCTAACAAAAGATATAATATCTTAAGACATGAAAAAATTGTGAATTTTAATGTGTGAGGCTACAGTGAACATGACATGTAGTGACAATTTTATTATATCAACTGACTCAATATCTAGATCGTAAGCTGCTATTTATACAGTTAAGCCTGAAGCAAAGTTTTTAAATAGCTGAAGTAGTAGTTGTGTACTGAATGGAGCTATAGGTATATAGTAAAGCTGGTCACGTAGTAATTCCATCTCTCTATATGTTGAAATCTTTGCTATTATAATAGAGATGAAATGTTTAAGAGTAGAGGAAAGAAGTTTATGTCTTATGGATTTGTTTTTAAAATAAGAAATTCTTTAAAAAAATGTAATTAAGTCAAGGACTAGGACTAACTCATTTAAGACTAGAATCAACATGTTATAAACCCTACCAGCACCCCAGATTAACCTTCTCCCTGCTCTTCCTACAACTTTAGATGCCCCTAAAATTTACACAAATGTGAAAAGTTTATGTTCCATTTAGCTTTGCTCCTTATAAGACATATATCTTAAGAACTGATCTAGAATGGCGTTTTTCAGGCTACATTCTAGTATAATTCCATTTTTGAGGAGAAATGGAGTTTACGACCAAATAGTCTAGGAAATATTGTTAGAGAAACTCCTTTATTGGTGAACATTTTATGAACTTTACAACGTACTGTGCATTATCTGCCTATCTCCAAAAGGAAAATAAAGAATGAAATATTTTCCAAATTGAATGAAAGACAGATTTTTTAACACTAACGTATCTTGCAGGAATAGTGGTCTGTTAAGAGCACTTAGCAAAGTCTCATCTGTATCAATGAGAATGGAAGTAAAAGCATTAATAATATTGTTAGTTGAAAAAACTGAGTTCAAAACTTGACTTCTTTAATGAAAAAAATCAAACTTATGATTTTATATTGATATGTGTAACGTCAATCAGTACTACAAAATTTTTCCTTTCCCCATACTGCATGGTAAAAACATTATTTCCAATAATTATTTTTGGAATATTATTTCCAATAATTATTTCCAATAATTCCAAAAACATTATTTCCAATAATATGATGATATTCACTTATATGCAGTCTTAAGACACACAGCATCTGTGTCCTGAACGAATGTAGGAGCAGAGGAAAGCTAGTCACAATGAACATACCTTAAGCGTACCTTAGTTTCTAAACACTGTTTCGAATTGAAATAAACATAGGAATATTGGAAAAACAGCTTGATTCCACTATAAGTACAGCAAATTCTAGGATATTGTACTATGCCAGAATGTATACAATCACTAAAAATTAATCATATCTACATGACATATGAACCTGTTTGAAAACTCTCCCCTTGACCAAGCTCAAAAGCAAGATCTTCCAAATTAATAATGACAAGATTTTATTATGGCTAACTTTATACATCAACTAGAGTAGACCACAGAATAATCAAATACTTGGTGAAATACTAGTGCAGGAGGAAAGATAGTATGTCAATTGTCAGATCATTTTGTTTTGGTTTTTGGTTTTTGAATGATATGAACATTCGATTTTTAGACTGAATAAAGTAGATAGCTTCTCCTTATTAGCAAGTGGGCCTTATCAGTTGAAGACCTGCAGAGGACAAAATGGCAGGCAACCCATGAGGTAGAAGCAGAACTTTGGTCTGAATGCTTGAGCTGAACATTTTTACTGCTGGTCTTCGAATTTGGCTGTTTTTGTTCTGAGTCACCTAGCTTCTGAGATAGAATTTGTACCTCTTGTTCTGATTTTCAGGTTTTAGAACTCTGAAGAATACAAGTAAGTAGTAAAAATTATGCAAACAAATTAAGAAAAAAAGAAAGCTCTCTCTTATGATAGAATATCGACTAATAATTATAAAAAATAAAGAAGTAAAATAATGGATTTAGAGAAATTAGCATTCTATCATTATTATAGTAAGAAGTTTATATAAGTGCTTTTGGTTATTACTATGGTTTAATTCATTGTATGTGAAACTATGAACAGTAGTTTGCTATGAAGTCAAATATAGAAGAATATTTCCACAGAAATATTCTATTAAATGTTTAAATGCAAAGCAGGTGGTTTATTTTCCTCCAAATTTTTTGAATTCCCAGCAACATTTTGACTGAATATTTAAATAAACAAGCTTATTCTCTACTGCAAACTCTAATTTTCAGTCATTAACTCTTTTCCTAATGAATTTTGATATACCACATGTTCTATTATAATTTTCATTTTGATATCACTTCAGCAGACTGTCAAAGGATCAAAAAAATTAAAATTGAGTGTAAAGTATAGTAGAAAACTCACTTTTTAACACATTCCATGATCTTTGACTCTTTTGCAGTTGTTGTGCAAAAATATTGAATTGTTACCAATTTGATGCACTGTATTTTACATTGATTTTAATCATTTAAAAATTTGTATACCTAATAAATGGATTAGACTCAACTAGATAGTTCATCAGAAACATTAGGCATCTTATAAGAAAGTTTCCTAAAATAGCAGTTTTCTGAATTTACCAACTGTTCTCAAGTTCAAATTTTTGTTACAATACTGAGTAAAAGGGTCAAAATAACTTCTTTTAATAACTTTGTCTTTGTGAAAACCAATAAAATTGTAATTCAACAATTAAGAGGTTTTTTATTCACTTTTATATCTTTCTTTTCTATTTAGTACAGGGAAGTTTTAAGTATAAATTAGAATGCAGAGGATAATTTTGATTAGAGATTAAAAATTAAACAGGTTAGTAGTTCAATTTTGGAAATGTGTACCTCATATACACCTGTGTACATGTGTATGTGTATGTGACTGAAATATGGGTGTCATCAGCTTTTCTGATGTAAAAAACATCTGCTTGAAAATCCAACTTTTTGATACTGCAAACATAAACTCATAAGTATCAGAAACTAAATTTAGAAATTGAACTGCTCTTCCTACTGGATAGACATGGCCAAAATTAAAATTGCTAGATGATTCCTTGATTTATGAAAATAATTTTTATTCTCTGAAATAAAAAAATAAAACATTAGTGCATTTGAAAATGAACTCTCGATAGTTAGAAAATGTGGTATAAAACCTCTTCCTATAGAATTTTACTCTGATGGCCATCTATGACAAACCAACAGCCAACATTATAATATATGAACAAAAATTGAGAATTTTCACTTTAAAATCAGGAATAAGACAAGGATGTCCACTATTACCACTCCTTTTCAATATAGTTCTGGAAACACTAGCCAGGGCAATCAGACAAGAGAGAGAAATAAAAGGAATAAAGATAGGAAAGGAAGAAGTTAAACTATCACTATCTGCTGTAGTCAAAGGTTCACCGCCTGGAGCGAAGTTCCAAGTTTTTTCTGTGCCTGGGATTCCACCAGAGTGCACAGTCAGGGCCTTAGCTGGATTCCAGGTCCTGCTCGCTGCTTGGACTTCTCTGGGCATGGTCCAGTTAGGCCCCCATCACTGTGTGCCTCTTGGTGTGGTCTCTGATGTAGGGCATGATCTTACTGCCTGAGAGAAGGCTCAAAGTCCCTTTCCGTGTGCTGGGATTTCCCAGAGTGCGTGGTCAGGGCCCAAGGCTGTCTTAGTTACTTTTTACACCAAGATACAATGACCAGCACCACACTGACTGGAGCCTGCTGAAGTCTTCTGTTTGGGTGAGGGGTTCCTGAGTCTCTCATCCAGCCAGCACAGTAATCCAATGTAGTCCAAGGTTCGGATATTCCCGGCGGAAGGGCGGGCCCAGAATAAGCAGTCTGGGGCAGTTAAGGCCTGGGGAAGGCTGACCTGATGTTCCTGTTGGAAGGGTGGGCCCAGCAGAAGCTGTCTGGGGCAGTTTAGTCCAGCAGTGGGCTTCAGTGATGTTCCCCATGGAAGGGCAGTCCCAACAGAAGCCTTATTTTCTCTTTAAATAAAATTTTTAAAAAATTTGTAAAAAACATTTTTTTAAAAAATACAGACTTTTGTGCAGATTTTGTATGGACATAGTTTGTTCAATTTCTTAAAAAATTACTTAGCTCAACTGATTGAATGATAGGCCTATATATAGCACTGCTAAAAAATTTAAAACTTTTTAAAGTAGATGTATCATTTCGCATTCTTGTTATCAAATAAATTTTTGTTACAATATATATATATATATATATATATATATATATATATATATATATAGAGAGAGAGAGAGAGAGAGAGAGAGAGAGAGAGAGATGTTGAAGGGTGACAAAGAAAAATTACCTTGTAACTAGATAAAAATGTGCATAAGACTTTATACCAATCAAACCTATGGCACTTGTATGCATTATGCTCATTAGAGTAAGTTTAGAGCTAGAGTTTTTATTATTTCATTTATGTAGCCTCCAAAGCTACAAATTAAAAATAAAACTCAGGCGAGAAAAAAAATGGTTCGAGATAAACTTTTTCTATTATTTCTTTCTCTTTCTCTGTCAATCTGTCTTTCTCTCTTTGTATAATAGATATATATGATACATATATATGAGATAGACATGAATTTAGTCCTCTAAAAATGTAGATCATGAATTTCTGTTCTCATAATTTAATATTTATATCACTATTTCATAAATTTAAGTTTTTCAAATTCAAATTAATCCATTTTAGAAATGCCATAAGTAAAAATTATTCATGCCTGTTGCTGTGGTGAAGTATTAAAAGAATAAATTAATCTAATTCAAAATGGCCCTAAAGTATAAATATAAATGTTGCCATCAAATATCATTTTTATTTTATTACAGAATGATTTCTGAATTTCTAAAAGCTCAGAAAATCATGTAAAAGACAATTAGTTTTATAAAGAACATAAAATATGAAGTAACTTTTTAGTTTATATTTAATTTTTTAAGTTTTTTTGGATACATATTTGCAGCACAAAATGATTACATTCCTCTTGGGGAGTTGGAACATACACATAACACATAATAATTCTTTTCTTTTTCTGCTTCCCTTTCTTTCCCACCTCTCTTCACTCATCTCTTGGGCATCTTCCCTTTTTCAAGAAATAAATATGTGATAATTTTATTTTATTGTTTTTCATTTTATTTTACTTTAAAGAGAATAAAATAAAAGAGAACAGATCAAAGCAGATCAGAACAGAACAATGTAAGCAGCACAGCACTTTACAACAAGGTAACTGGATATTAATAGTACCTACCATAATGTCTCTTTTTTTGTAATACTTGAGCATGGCTTCACATACAATATCAAACATAACAAAGCACTATAAAACCATTCAAGAGAATTAAACAAATACAGGACATTCTAAACAAAATAATAGAAAATGAATGATGGCTACTATAATATCTCATTTTCCATAAAAAAATTTGTTTATGCTATCACAAATATTAAAATCCAATAACACGCAACATGATAGAACCAATGGTAATAGAAGAACAAAAGCATGGTAGGACTTCAAAGCAAGATTATATTAAATCTGTGATGGCAGCCATAATGTCTTGGTTTCTTCTAAATAGCTGTTCACACCATCACACATAATAAAATCAAACAAAACAATAAAAATAGTTCCAACTGATGAGTAAAAGCATTATAAGGCTTCAAAGCAATGTAATGGGGAATCATGATTACCCTAAAATCTTATGTACTCTTACCATTTCTTACACTAAGGAGACTACATGGTATTTATACATGTGAATTTGGTTTATTTTGCTTATGAGTATGGTCTCAAGTTGCATCCATTTATTTATAAATATCTCAATGTGATCATTCTTTATAGCTGAGTAGTACACCATTGTATAAAAGTACCACAATTTTTTAATCCATTCCTCAGTTGATGGGCACTTAGGTTGTTTCCAAAATCTGGCTATTACAAATTGTGCTGCTATAAACATGGGTGCACATATATCACTGCAGTATTATGCTTTCAGTTCTTCTGGGAATATGCCTTGAAGTGGAATAACTGGGTCAAATGGGACTTCCCACCACAGCTTTTTGAGGAACCTCCAGACTGACCTCCACAGTGGTTGCACCAGTCTACACTCCCACCAACAGTGCAGCAGAGTTCCTTTTCCCCTACAGCCTCTCCAGCATTTATTGTTGGTAGTTTTTTGTTGTTGTTTGTTTGTTTGTTTGTTTGTTTGTTTTTATCCTGGCCATTCTTTTTGGAGTGATATTGAATTGCAGTGTGGTTTTAATTTGCATTTCTCTAATAACTAATGATGATGAACATTCTTTCATGTATTTATTTGCCATTCCTATTTCTTCATCTGAGAAAACTGTATATTCATCTCAGATGCCCATTTTTGGATTGGGTCTTTGAATTTCGATGGTCTGATTTTAATTCTTTATAAGTTATAGACAGAAGTCCTTTGTCTGAAGGATAGTTCACTAAGATTTTTTTCCCAGTTTGTGGGTTTTCTTTTCATTATGCTGGAGATTTCCTTCAACATGCAGAAACTCTTTAATAAGATGTGATCCCAGTTATTGATTCTGGGAAGTATTTCCAGTGCAGTTTGACTTTGTTCATGAATTCTCCACCCTCCCCTATGTCTTCAAGATTTTTACCTACTTTGTCTTCCAACAGATTTAGTGTTTCTGTTTTAATATTTAGATCTTTGATCCATTTAGACTTTAATTTAGTACACGGTGATAGGCATAGGTCTAATTTTAGTTTTCGGCATATGGATAGCCAGTTTTTCCAGCACCATTTATTAAAGAGACTATCGTTCTTCCAGTGAACATGTTTGGCCCCTTTATCCAAGATAAGGTGGTTGAGTGTGTTTGTGGTTGTGGTTGTATCTTCTAATCTATTACATTGATCTTCAGATCCATTTTTATTCCAGTACTATGTTGATTTTATTACAGTAGCTTTGTAGTATAACTTCAAGTCTGGGATTGTGATGCCTCCTGCCTTGCCTTTGCTGCTTAGACTTGCCTTTGCTATTCTAGTTCTCTTCTGGTTCCAGATGAATTTTAGGAGTGATTTCTCTAGATCTATGAGGTATTTTAGTGGTATTTTCATTGGGATTGCATTGAATCTGTATAAAAATTTTGGGAGAATGGCCATTTTCACAATATTTATTCTTCCTATCCATGAATAAGGGATGTCTTTCCATTTTCTGAGGTCTTTTTTGATTACTTTTTCAGGGTGTTATAATTTTCCCTGTATATCTCTTTTACTTCCTTTATTAGATTAATTCTTAAGTATTTCACTTTTTTGGATGCTATTGTGAAGGATGTGGCTTCTCTTATTTCTCTCTTGGTAATTTTATTTTTAGCATATAGGAATGCTATTGATTTTTGAGTATTGACTTTGTATCCAGCTACCTTGCTGAATTTATTTATTATATCTAGGAGTCTTTCAATGGAATTTTGGGAGTCTTCTATGTATAGTATCATGTCATCTGTAAATAATGACAATTTAACTTCCTCTTTTCCTATGTTTACTCCTTTTATTTCTCCCTCTTGTCTAATTGCTCTGGCTAGTATTTTCAGTTCTATGTTGAACAGGAGTGATGGTAAGGGACAACCTTATCTTGTACCTGATTTTAAGGTAAAGGTTTTCAGTTTTGGGCTGTTTAATATGATGCTGGCTGTTGGATTGTCATAGATGGCCTTTATCATATTGAGGTAAAGACCATCTATTCCAAATCTCTGTAAGGTTCTTATCATGAATGAGTGTTGGACCTTATCAAAAACTTTTTCTGCATCTCTAGACATGATCATATGATTCTCACTTTTTGCTCTATTGATATGGTGGATTACATTTATTGATTTACATATGTTGAACCATTCCTGGATGCCTGGGATGAGTACCACTGGGTCATGGTGTATAATGGTGTATAATTTTCTTGATGATTTGCTGCATCCTGCTTGCCAATTAATATTCAATTAATAATTTTTTCATCTATGTTAATTAGGGAGATTGGCCTATTGTCCTCTTTTTCATTTGGGTCTTTGTCAGATTTTGATACTAGAGTAGTATTTGCTTCCAGGAATGGCTTTCTACTTCATTGAAGAGTTTGAGGAGTGTTGGAATTAAGTCTTCTTTGTATTTCTTTTAGAATTCCACAGTGAATCCATCTGGGCCTGGGCTCTTCTTTGTTGGTAAGGATTTGATTACGTTTTCAATTCAATTAATAAAATTGAGCTATTCAGCTGTTTTACATCTTCTTGATCCAGCTTTGGTAGTTCTTATGTTTCTAGGAATATGTCCATTTCTTATGTGTTATCAAACATTTAAGAGTAGAAATTTTTGAAATAGGTCTTGATGATCTTCTGTATTTCCACAGAGTCAGTAGTGATTTCACCTTTTTCATTCTGTATTGCATGAATTTGAGTCTTTTCTTTCCTTTTTTAAATTAGGTTGGCTAGGGGCTTATCAATATTATTTATTCATTCAAAAAAACAAATCTTTGATTCATTGATTCTTTGTATTGTTTTCTTAGTTGCATTGAATTAATTGCATTAATTTCTGCTTTGATCTTTATAATTTCCTCCCTTCTTTGGTTTTGGGCTTGGTTTACTCTTCTTTTTCTAGATGTTTGAGGTGTAGTATCAGGTTGCTTGTGTTCATTCAGTTTTCCTAATGTGGGAACTCAGTGCAATAAATTTTCCTCTGAAGTCTGCTTTCATTGTATCCCACAGATTGTGGTAAGTTGTATTTGTATTTTCATTTGCTTGCAGATATTGTTTAATTTTTTTCTTTAATTTCCTCTGTGACCCACTGATTGCTCAAGAGTGTATTATTCAACTTCCATGTGTTTGTGAGGTTTTTGCAGTTTCTTTTATCATTGATTTCTAGTTTCATGGTGCTATGATCCAATAACATGCATGAGAAAATTTCAATTCTTTTGCATTTACTTAAATAAGTTTTGTGGGCTAGTATATGGTCTATTTTAGAGAACGTCCCTCATATTGCTGAGGAGAATGTATATTCTGATGTTGTTGTTGGTTGGAACACTCTGTATACATCTATCAAGTCCATTTGTTCACAGGTGTGATACAGTTCTGTTATTTCTTTGTTGATTTTCTGTCTAGTTGATCTGTCCCTTTGTGTTAATGGTGTGTTAAGGTCTCCTGTTATAATTGTGTTATAGTTTATTTTATTTTTCATTTCTGTTAATACTTGTTTTGTATAGTTGGGTGCTCTGGAATTTGGTGCAAATATATTTAAGATTGTTATCTCTTCCTCTTGAAGTATGTAATGACCTTCTTTATCTCTTTGGATCATTTTTGATTTGAAGTTCACATTGTCTGCAAACAGGATAGCTACCCCTGCTTTTTTTTTTTTTCTGGTTTCCTGTTACATGAAGTATTGTTTTCCATCCTTTGACTTTCAGTCTCTGAGTTTCCTTTTGGGCTAGATGGATTTCTTGTAGAAAGCATATGGTTGGATGTAGTTTCTTGATCCATTCTGTTAGTATGTTTCTTTTGAATTGAGGCCATTTTCTCCAGGGTTAGTTTGTTGATCATGAAGTTCTTCAGCTGTTCTTTGCCATGGAAGTATCTCATTTCTCCATTGATTTTGAAGGATAATTTTGCAGGGTACATCAGTCTGGGTTGGAAATCATTTTCCTTTAGTATCTGAAATACTTCACTCCATGCTCTTCTTGATTTCATTGTTTGTGTTGAGAAACTGTGATTTTGATTGGTTTTCCTTTATAAATGATCTGTCTTTTCATTCTTACAGCTTGTAACATTCTGTTCTTATGTTGGATTTATGGGATGTTGATTATTATAAGGGTGTAGTTTTATTTTGGTTATAGCTATTTGAAGTTCTATATGCTTCACTAATCTGTATGTCAGTTTCCCTTCTCATGTCTGGGAAATTTTCAGCTATTATTTCTGTAAATTACCTCTTGATATCATTTGTGTTGTGCCCTTCTTTTTCATTTATCACTATTAATCTTATGTTGTTTTTCTTTGCATCATTTTGTAGCTGTTGAATTGTTATTTTCTGATTCCTTATTTTTAGATCTTTCCTTTCCTGTTCACTAGATGCAATCTTATCTTTGAGGTCTAAAATTCTATCTTCACTTTCATTAAGGTGGTTTTGGCAACTTTCAGTATAATTTTTTATTTCCTGTATATCTCTTTGAATCTGTTTCATGCATTCTATTTGTCTCTTATAGTATTCATTCAGGGATTCTATCTGTTTGCTTTGTTCCTCTAATTTTTTAACTCTGTCTTCTTTAGATGTGTTCACTTTTTCTTTCACTACTTTTATCATTTCTTCTTTTACCTGGGAGATTATTTCTGATTTGAGTTCCTTCATAGCTTCCTTTACTTGCTTATTTATTTGTTGATATCATTTCAGGTATATCAGGTGTATGACTAGTGTTTTCTTCTATATACACGACTCCCAGGTTTTCTTGGTATGGGCTGGGTGTTTGAGTTTGCCTTTTGGTCTTTCATTTTTTCATTTTCTTATATTTCTGTGCTTCAAGCAGTGTTCCAAAGCTTCCCCCAAGTGTGTTGGATATCACCTCCTGCACCCTCAGCTCCAGGAACTGAATGAAAGTCACTGAGCTAGGCCCAGTCACATCTGCAGGACCTCCTGAGCTCAGCTCAGTGTCCTAGGGAGCTGGGCAGGAATTCGACCACTGGAGGCTATGGTCTCAAACCCTCCCTGGGCCAGCACCAGTGGGCTGAAAGCCTCAGGGACTGAGAGGTCACTGGGCATGGTCCACTGAGGCCCAGGAAACCTTCCAAGCTCAGTCCAGTGTCTTAGGGAGCTGGGAAAGAACAAAACCACTAGGGGCGATGGTCTCAAACTCTCCCAGCACCAGCACCAGCACCGGCACCAGCGCCAGCACACTGGGACTCACATCATGTGTGACCCTGGCTCCCCTGCACAATCTTGGCTCCCTGAATTGAAAGAGGGAAGCTGGGCATGGTCCACTGATGCCTGAAAATCCTCCTGCACACACTCCAGTGTCCTAGGGAGCTGGGTGGGAACTCAACAGCTGGGATTGATGGTCTGAAACTCTCCCAAGGCCAGCCTCAGTGGACTGAAAGTCCCCCTGCCGGGCCTGGCCTCCTGGACTGAAAGAAGGTCACTGGGCATGGTCCACTCAATATGGTGTAATTTTAAATAGTGCTACTGTATAAGGATGGTTTATATCAGCTTACTTTATTGATAAACACAATTATTCTATTACTTCAATTAAGTCCTATAAAGGGAAAATTAAGGAATTTGCTTTAACTTGACTTTATACCTAGAATGACCTACTTCGTATATAAAACTTTGAGATTAAAGCTTTTTCCATATATGAAAGTCTGAACGAATGATATATAAAGATTACTTTATAACATGGTGATAAATTTTACCCCATATATTGCTTTGCTGATTAACACTAGATAGAGCTTCATCTGAAGATCAGGTTTGAACAAAAACCTGAAGAAAATGAGGAGCTTGGTCATGAAGCTATCAGAAATAAATCTGTACAGGAAGAGGGACTGTATGGACAAAGCCTGGCCTTGGAGCATGCATGGGACATTTGAAATAGCTGCCAAGCTGGTACAACCACATCAGGAAGAATAAGGAGAGAGAAGTCCCACAGGTCTGACTTGGTAGTAAGAGGTCATTTCGCAAAAACTGATAGGCCATTTTGAGAATTTAGAATTTTAACCTAAAAGATTTAGGAAGCCATTAAAATATTTCCAGGAGAGTAGTGGAATAACCTGATTTACATATATTCCAAAAGATTTCTCTTAAAGGTAATATGAAGAATTTAGAAGACAACTAAGAGTCCATTCAATCCTGACAAGTTATATCAGGGGTTGATTACCATGGCAAGAATTTCAGGTGTCAAGATATAGACATAATCCTGAAGTGCTTTTCAGTAAAGCAAACAAAATTGATCAAATGTGAAGTCTGCATCAAAGATAGGAATCAACCACAATTCAGACATGTTTAAACTGAACTACTGAAGTATGAAGTTTTCTTGAATTAAGTTGGAGAAGACTGAAGGAGAAATGTATCAAGGAGAATGAAATCCAGATTTCAGTCTATATTTGTGATGCCCATTGGACCACACACACACACAAAAAGATACTAAATTGACATCTGGAATTCATAGAAGAGATCATGAGCACCAGATGAAATCTAAGTGATTTCTTAGCAAGAAAGTGAATTAGTAGGTAAAATAATCTAAGGACAAAGATCCAAATTCATGCACCCTAAAAATTTAAGAGCAGATTTAAATACTTTCACCAGATTCATCAGGTCCCGTAACTGATTGCAATGACTGAAAATAAAGACATAGCTCTGAAAGGAAAATAAAATAACCAAAGATTGTTTTCATTTTTTATGAACTGCCATTCTTTTTACTGTTTAGAAAGAAATGGAAAATATTTGAGCTTCACAAAAAGAATAGCATACATAAAAAGTCTAGGTACTGGTTAAAGAATTGTATGATTTTCTTCCAGGCACAGTTACAGGCAATATCTAAGCTTTTATCTGGCTGGCTTTAGAGCAGAACACAGCCTATACACCTGAAGTTCTGAAGAAAGTC
This sequence comes from Hydrochoerus hydrochaeris, assembly GCA_004027455.1. Taxonomy (NCBI): domain Eukaryota; kingdom Metazoa; phylum Chordata; class Mammalia; order Rodentia; family Hydrochaeridae; genus Hydrochoerus; species Hydrochoerus hydrochaeris. The sequence goes on along the minus strand of PVLA01000333.1, from coordinate 161,836 downwards.
TCCTCTGGGCAGTCACAGTCCTTCTTATGTTACATTCTCACACTCAAGGCCTTGGTTCTTAGGCTCTTTAAAATCTGGACAGAGGTGTATTCATGTATCTCCGCTTTAAACTCTGTCTTAATCTACTTTTTGCTGTTATAACAAAATATCAAGAATGCGTGATTTATCAACAGATTTACTTCTCACTTTTCTAGAGGCTGAAAAGTCCCCAGTACCAAGGTGCCAGCATTTGGTTACAGCCTTCTGTGTGATGACATGATGAGAGGGATCAGTGACAGCAAGTGAACAAATCCATATCTCTTTCCTTTACTTATAATGCTATTAATGCAATCATAAGACTTTATCCTTATGATCTCATGGAGCCCTAATTTCCTTTCAAATACCTCACTTCCAAATATCAAGAGTTTATCAATGTTAGGATTAACTTTGCAAAGCAAGACATATAGGGGAATATATTCAAACCATAGCAGCCTCTTTCAGGGGTTAACAGAAATTCCTGGAAAACAGTTTCCCACACTCTTATGCAAACTTCATGCTTTTCCACTGGAAGTTTTAAAGGCTTAGCTGTTTCATTTTTGGATTGCTTGATCAATGTTCCAACACCTGACAGTTCAGTGTTTCCTCCTAGTTCAGTTAAGCTCTAGGCAACCTAAATTATTCCTTTACATATCTTATCAGAAAATGTCAATGACTTTTTTATTGAACCTGTATGACTTTAATTTTTATTGATGTATAATCCTACATTTGACATTAATTACAATTTTCTTAACATTTTTGCCATTCAAGCAGTTATATACAAAATCTTATTAATACATTTTGTACACAAAACAATCTTGTTTTTATAAGAATGAATTGATATCCACCACTAATTCCTTGATGGATGAATAAATGAAAGAATGAATGTATGAATGAACAAATCACATTTTATTCAATGTATTTTTTTTTCTGGTAACTTCTGACACCATTGTCAAACTATTTTCTCTCAGCTAGCAAACTGTGCTGTGGTGTAAATATGTCCCCATAAAACACATATTAGAAAACAAGCAGTAGTAGAAACCTACTCTAAAATTAAAAAAGAATTAGTTCAGACTCTTTTTCTCTCCTCCTCTTCCTCTGTCTCTAATTCCCTGTACCTTCCTCTCTCTTTTTCCTCCCACCATGAGAAGATGTTATAAGAAAAGCCATGCTAGCAGCTTGTCCTTTAATCTTAGTCTTCCTAACCTCCAAAACAATAAGCCAATAAATTTCTTCTCACTATAAATTGCCCAGTATTGGCATTCTTTTATAGCAGCAAAAATAAACTAAAACACTTATTGTCATAACTACAATGTAAGTGAATTTTTTTTTGCTTGTTCAATATTAAAATAACTAAAGAAAGTTTAATACACATTCAAATGCTTGTTTTAATATACATGTCCTAAGCCTTATTTGAGAGACAAAATACTGAAATTCATAAATTACAATTCTATTTTGAATTTAGATATACAAAAAATGTTGTTTATGAATTTTCATAACTAGAAAAATATATTTAAGATTACTTACTTTTTAGTTAGTACCTTATCTTATGCTTTATTTCATTGCTGCTCAGATATTGTTCACAAATAAATTTTTAATATTCACATCATGGATCAAAGCCAAAATGTTTTAGTTATGACAAATATAGTTCACTGAAATTTGTATAACATTAAAGGAAATGAGAATAGGTGTCAAAATCAGGTTGCATTTTATTCTCTGGAACTTGCTAGCTGATGATTTTTATTAAAGTTCCTACAAGTGTCTGAATTCCAATTTATTCAGCTATAAAATTACTGTACATATCATTATTATGTAAGTCATTTAACTGGTAAAGATTAAATGATCATATATTATCACCTACCCTATTCTACAGTATTAGTTTTATTATAATGTTGAATGTGTTAAAGTATTAGTGGAATACAGTGAAGTCGCCCTTTCCTAAGAGGTAGACCAGGCATTGGGGAGATGGTAACCCTAGACTTTCACCTTGTAAACCTTTGGTGTCTTCACTTCCCACCAAGTTTAATGACTTCAGATATTCACTGTTTTTGTGGTCTCAGCCCACACTATGAGCAAGTATTCTCTGACTCCTTCTTCCTGTCACATAATTCTAGATCACTGAAAGTGAGAAAATCTTTTAGAGCTTTCAGTGCTAACCACCCACTGTGGCATGCATGCCACAGGTTTGCCACCCCAGTCTAGATATATGATTGGTCAGAATGAAAGTTCATTAATCAAAGAAGGATAGTGTAGCAGGAACAACTTTGAAATTATACCTGAAAAGGATCAAACCTTTGGTCTTTATGTGCTATTTATTTCACTTTCAGAAAAGAATTAGCTCCTGTTTCCTCAATTGTATAATGAGCCTAGTGACATATTTTGGATATGTTCTTAGCATTATGAAGACCACATGAAATAAGGCCACATTTCCAAAAATGCCTTCCAAACAGTAACATGTACAGAAGGCAAGTGAGTATTATAGCCCAAATAAACTCATCTAAGTCAACAGAAGGAATTTAGTGATTTCCTGGAAATTTAGCATCATTATGAAGAAGTATATGAGTGCTTAATGGAGACCTTGCAGAGATAAGATATTTCATATGTTGCTCAATTTAAAAAAAAATACCAAAGAAGGCAGAATGAAAGAGGAGATATCTTTACTTAGAAAGAGGCCTTGGTTATCACTTAATGAAAAAATTTATTAGTCTAGACATAAAATTATTCAACTATGGTATTATCTCCAGTTTTCACTAGAAAATCAAGCAAAATATAGATAGTAATAATAGTCCTTAATTCTGTTTATTATGCATTTCCAGTTCTCAAGAGCTAATAATTTTACTACAGTTGAAGTGAGATAGAATATGTGAATGCCGTCTATTCTGTTGACATGCTCCTGCATTACTGAAATGAACATGATTTCCAGGCAATGGACATGGCCCAAACTCAGGTTGCTCACTGGCATACATACCACGGTTTATCCATAATAGTGCAAAGCTTCTACTTATTTAAAATGAGAATACTGATTACAGATCAAGTATGCTATTTGTCAATGTGTACAAAGCTTTTATGTGATAGATATCTACTTCAAACCTAATTATATATAATTCTATAGACTGATCTGTACATACTGAAATGCTGGATTTACAGAGTGATTGAAGCTTGGAGGTCAACCTCAGTCAATATCTGATTTAAAGTCCTTAGGTAAGGGCTTATTCAGGGAAAATCCATGACAAAGATAAAGGCAATGACCAGGAAAGCCTTCAGGTAAAGAGACAATCTGGTATAAAGAGAAAGAAATATCAGAGATGATATTAAAGTCATTGCCTACTAACTTGTTAAATAAAAATAACAAACATTACTCAGTTAAACACACTTTCTAAAAGTCAAAATGAATGAATTGATGAAGTAAATGAGGACTAACACATCCTAGAAAATCTTTTATGAAAAATAAAGATAACTAATTCACATTCTTCCTGCCCTTTGGTAACCTAAGTGTTGACAGGAGTTAGAATTGATACAGTCCATATGGGATTGCTTTATAAATTTTAAAATTAGAGTCTTTTCATATTATAGACTATACACTATGACAGAGGAAGGCATGTTGTTTCATTGTAAAATATTTTAAGAGAAAATATTATTAACAAGCATATTTGGGGAATAAATGAACTGCAATTGGAAGGAAAAGAATATTAATTGGTTGTATACTGCACACACAATAAATACCTACAGAACTTTTGTGAGGAAAATATCAACCTTTCTTAGGTTTCTCGCTGGAAAACTGATATTTGACAAGAGTAATTACTTACATAGCAGCACAGCTATTATTACAAGGTAGAAAACTTTGAGTAGTTCTGTCCAAGGTACTTAAATACATTTGTTTTGACACTTCTTTGACTATGCAAGTGATTATACTCTTCCAATTACACCATTTAAATATAATTTTTATGATACAATATTCAGTAGAGTTAGACTTTATGACTGATTATTATGAGTTTATTGTTCAACATATACATTGAATGAATGATAAAAACTACTTATTTTTTCTGTGAATAGAATATTTCATTTTAAAAATTAGTTTTGATTCTCTTCTTTACATCTTAAATAGTAAGGGATATTTAAAATACAACATGTAGGTTTATATATTCAATGAATTAATCACCAATTGCATATTAACTGAGTTCATTTATAAATCATTCTGAAAAATTATTTTCTTTATACTGTATTTCTGTACATAGACTTCCATTACCAAGTACCATACTTACAGACTTCAGTGTTAATGTTTCTCCCACATTTTTCTTGGGTTTATGACATATAATTTAAATGTATCATTTCAAAATTGAATGTGAAGCTAACAAAGTTATCATGAGCCTCCCAACTTCTTATAAATATATCCTCCAGACAACTTAAAATTAAATATTGATGATTTTGATTTCTTTTCTTGGTCTCAATCTTACCTCCACTAAAATACAAACATTAGCAACTCATGCCAACCTTTCATTTTCAACTCAACTTTGTGTCCATTATTACTATAGTTTTGTCACTTTCATTTTTCTATTTATCTTTAATCTATTAAGTCTGTTTTCTTAGATTCTGCAAACATATTTCATATTTGTGTGGCTTATAGATTCATTTTGTACTTTATGTTACATATCGATAATATAGCAAAATTTGAATAATGAATTTGTCCATGACCATGAATATATGAGATTCAAGTAAATAGCACGTGATTTGTCCAACCTGCATAATCTACTATCTTGATAGATTGCTTAATTTTGTAGAGAATGTCCTCCTTTAATAGTCTTTATAGTACACTCTAAAAGAAAACAGAAATGGACTAATTTTCCCTCTGTAAATTACTTATGTGATACATATAACACATGGCAGGGGACACACATTCATGCTTGTGTGTTGGGACAGGATTATTAGGAAATAAAGAAAAATTTAAAAACTAAGTAGGACAGAAAATAGTTTACATGAAAATTTGAAGATCTTGGGAGATCTAATTAGATCTAGAGATATTTCTGGCAAAAGATCTTGGATCTTTATTGTTAAAAAGCTTAAGTATTCCCTTGTTAGTTCCTTTCTCCTCTCCTTCTCATCTGTGTATTTTTCATAACTTAAGCTTTTGTTTCCATTCTGTCATATTTTATACATGTATGCCAGTTATTTATTTTGTGTACATTTATTAAGTAGTACTTTCTTGTAAGATCTTATAAATTTTCACAATATAATGGACAAATAACTTGCTCTCTTCTCATTGATATTATAATTCAACTAATAGTTCTAAAGTAAGAAAAGAGTGAAATTTAAGATACAGCTGTGGCTATAATGATTGAATATTTTTATGGGAAAATCTGATTTAAATTTTGAAGATGAGATTAGGGAAATTTTTTTCTGAAGAAATTGTTGTCAAGCTGAGATTAAAAGAAAAATGAGTTTTACTCAGTCACATTAGTCTGAGGTCCTCTCAAAAATTCCGAGAGATGCAAAGATTCCAAAGACAGTCCTCAAAGAGTTATTTTTAAAAGGAGAACTAATGATCAGTACCATGAGAAACTGGGGTGTAAAACTACCAAGTTCTTATGAAACATGTGTAAAATGTCTCTCCATTATTTTATATCAGACATCACAAGAAGAATCACTGATCCAATCATTTCTTCTGCCCAATTGGCTAAAAGTTTATAGAGATGTTTTTAAATACCAGTACTTGCAGGTTACACCGGCTCTCATGCTCCTCAGGTGCCACCTGCTTTCTTCTGTTATCCTTGTTTGGGACAAGACTCATCATAAATTTAACGATGCAAACCATAACTCCATGTTAAGAAACTAGAATCTTGAATAGGTGATTTAGCATCGTACATGCATTCTCTGAATCTAAAAATGAAATGAGAGACGTAGCCAGCATGTACTCTGAAGAGAGCCTCAAGAGATACTTGTTCACTCAGGAAAACATTAGAGAAGCAAAATACTTACAGTTGGAGAAGTGGAAATTCATCAGGAATATTTAAAGAAATCAAAGAAGGTTGGTGATTCTAAAGAGAAGTGGGTAAAGACGAAGGTAAAGAAGCAGGAGAGGTCAAATGTATGTTCATGTGAGATGGGTATTTTTTTTCTCTTTTTGAAGCAGTTTCAGGGATTTTGAAATGTGTCACACGAGATATTTAACTAGATTATGATCTTAAATTTTCTGTACCTATTGCCAAATAATTCTTTAATTTTTTTTTTCAAATTCGGGATCTTCAAATTGAGAATTAGAGACTCAAAATTATTTTTTACACAAAAATTATTATTCTAAATGGTCTGACCTGCAGCACAACAGATGGCTTTGCATGAGGAAATCATTTCTGGTCCCCAATCAGCTATATTGACAGAAGTTATAATTGACATATTCATTGAAGATGGTATTGAGAATTTCTGCATACTTATTCTACTAGATAATAGATATAATCCAAACGTTCTTACTCAGTCTCCTTTGAAAGCGAAATGCACCTGCAATCAGCATTAGGTCAGCAGTACAAACTGCATATTCTGTGAATAAAGAAGGGGCTTGAATTGTCTATTAGTAAAGTAAGGAGTAGAAAAAAATCATATGCATGCAATTTAGAAAATGATAAACTAGCCTGATTACCAATCCTTTAGTGCAGAAACTTGGCATACCCCACTTATTGTAGAGGACATAATACCACACAATCCATACGTGTGACTATGCAAAGCACAGGCGACCTTGAAAACCTCACAGCCGCCCCTTTATCTGTCACAAAGTTGACGCTGAAAACACATTTCTCACAAGTTTTCAGAAGTTACCAACACTCCTGCAGGATACTTTTTATTTCATCTGGGAAGTGAATCCTAGTGTTCATGGTGCTTTTTAATTTTTTATTAGCTCATGTTTGTGATACATAGTAATTCAATTCAGCTTGGAGGTTTGATACATATACCATACAACACATTTTGATCAAGTTTACCTCCCCTGTACCACCTCTCCACTTCCAGATCTCCCTCCCAGCTATACAGAGGCTATCTCCATGTGTTTATTTTCTTTATTTTTTATGTTAAAAAGATGAGAAACACAAAACAATAATCTTTGTTTTTTAATATGGGGGATTGAACTCACGACCTCATGCTTACCAAGCACTAGTGCTGCTGAGCTACATTCCCCCCAAAAAAGAAACCGAACCCCTCCTTCTTGTCCTCTTCCCCATTCCAGTTCTTCTTTGCATTTTGGCAAAGAACTTATTTTTTTAAATTCATAAAATCACTTTTACACTATCTCCTTTTCTTAATGTGGTTCTTTGTTTTGCTTTATTTATATTTATATATTGAGTTGTTCATATTAATAAGACAATGTGATATTTAAAATTTTATAACTGATGCATTTTACTTACTATCATCCATTTTCCTTCAGATGACTCAAATGTACTCATTATTTTCTTGATTAACCCAGCAGCTGTTGCTTTACTTAGCTACTGTGGGTTGTGTTGTTATATTCATCAGTATGTATAGATTTCTGTGGCATGGTAACTTTCAGCTCTTTCAGAAAGATATCCAAGAGCATAATAGCTGGGTTGAATTTAATTTTTATTGTTAGCTTTTGAGAAATCTCTCTATTGCTTTCTAAAGTGGTTGTACGAATTTACATTCCCATCAACAAAATATGAGAGTTTCTATTTCTTCAAAACTTCATCAGCTTTTGTTGGTCTTTTTTTTTTTTTGAATCAGTAACAAGACTCATTTTTACTAGAGTAAAGTGGTATCTCAATGTTGTTTTTATTTGCATTTCTCTTATGACCAATTGTGCTGAATATTTTTCATGCATTTATTAGCCATTTGTACTTTTTTCTGTGAGATGTCTGTTTCAATTATGCATTTTTGATTGTGTATTTCTTTTTATGTAGTCTATCTTTTCTATTTTTTTATTTTAAAGAGAAAAAAATCAGAAAAAATCAAAAAGCAGTCAAACAAACAACCAAAAACAAAACCAAGAGTCAACAACAAAAAGAACAAAAAAGTAGTGATACATGCTTTCAAAACAAAATGACAGGAATTTAACAAAGGTTTTTATATTGCTGACTGTTATCTTCAAAATAGTTCCTCATGTTACCAGATACAGGCATGCAAAATTAATCAACATGATTTCCCTTTAAGCAGTTTCTTTCCCTTTCACTATATCTATTGTAACTTTTGGATCTTATTTATTCTTTAAGTTTCTTACACCAAAGAGATAATATGATGTTTACACACATGGATCTGACTTATTTCACTTGTAAGTATTGTCTCTAGTTGCATCCATTTACCTATAAAAGTCTCTAGTTTGTTCTTCTTTATAACTGAGTAGTACTCCATTGTTTAGAAATATCACATCTTTTTTATCCATTCCTGAGTTAATAGGCATTTAGGTTGTTTCTGTAATCTGACTATTACAAATTCTGTAGCTAAAAACATGGTGCACATCTATCACTGTATTATGATGTTTTCAGTTCTTCTGGGAAAATATCCAGAAGGGGAATGGCGGGGTTGAATGAAACCTCTAATCTTAGTTTTTGAGGAGACGCCACACCGATTTCCACAGTGGTTTTGCCAGTCTACAGTCCTGACAACAATGTAGAGGGGTTTCTTTTTCCCCACAGCACTTCCAGAATTTGTTATATGTTGATTTCTAGATGTTAACCATTCTTTCTGGAGTGAGATGATATCTCAGTGTTGTTTAAATTTGCATTTCTCGAATGACCAATGACCTTGAACATGTTTTCATATATTTATTTGTCCTTTGTATTTCTTCATTTGAGAATGATATATTTATCTTAGATGCCCATTTTTGCACTGAGTCTTTGCATTTGTGAAAGCAGATTTTTTTCCAATTCTTTATGTCTTAGATAGAAGTCCTTTGTCAGAGTGACAGTTGGCAATAATCTTTTCCCAATTTGTGAGTTTTCTTCTCACTCTGTTGGTGATTTCTTTGGATGCACAAAAACTTTTCAATATGATGAGATACCGTTTATTGATTCTTTGAAGAGCTTCCTGAGCACTTTGCCTTTTGTTCATGAACTCTGCCTACCCCAATGTCCATGAGATTTATATCTAATTTTTCTTGCAGTAAATTTAGTGTTTCTGTCTTAATATTTAGATATTTGCTCTGTTTTGACTTTTGTTTAGTGCATAGTGATAGGCATGAGTCTAGTTTAAGTCTTTCGCATGTGGAAAGCCAATTTCTCCAGCATCACTTACTAAAGAGGTTGCCTTTCTTCCAGTGAATATGTTTGGCCCCTTTGTCACAGATAAGGTGGTCAAGTGTGTTTGTGGTTGCATCTGTATTATCTATTCTGTTCCATTGGTCTTTAGGTTTGTTTATTTGCCAGTACCATGCTAGGCTATTGTTCTTTTGAGCATATGTTATTGGAAACTTTGTCAAAAATCACGTGGCTGAAGGTACTTGAAATTATTTCTGCAGATTCTAGTTTATTCCTTTGGTCCATGTCTGTTTTTATATCAGTTTCATTCTATTTTTACTATCATATTTTTGTAGTAAACTTGAAATCTGGGATTATAATGCCTCTTGCCTTACTTTTATTGCCTAGAATTTTGTTGGCTATTTTGAATTTCTTCTGGTTACATATAAATTTTAGAATTATTTTTTCTCATTCTATAAAACAAAACTAAGTGTTTTGGGGGGAGAGAGTGTGTTAAATCGACACATCATTCTTGTTACTATTACCATTTTGACCATATTAGTTCTGCCTATTCATGAACAAGGGACATCTTTTCATTTTCTAAAGTTTTCTTCAATCTATTTTCAGAGCAATATGGATTTTGGTACAGAAGTACTTCATTTCCTTGGTTAGGTTAATTCCAAAGAGTTTTTTTTTTCTTTGAAACTATCATGAATGAGATTGTTTTTTAAAAAATTTCTCAGTGGCTTCATTCCTGGTGTTTAGGAGAGTTACTGATTTTTTGTATTGACTTTGCTCAAGCTATCACTTTGCTGTGTTTATTTATCAGTTCTAAGAGTCTTTTGATGGAGTTTTTGGATCCTTAGTATCAGAAATCATGTCATCTGCAATAAGAAATTTTAGATTTCTTCCTTTCCTATTCAAATATTTTTTTTTCTTTCACTTGCAGAAATCCTGAAACTAAAGTTTCAATTGCTATTTCAGTGGGTATGGTGTGAGTAAATACCCTTGTGTTACTGGTTTTAATGACAATACTTTCAGTTTTCCCCCTTTTGTATGACTTCAGCAGTGGGTTTGCCAGAAATGGCTTTCTCGCTTTAAGGGTAAATCCTTCTTTACCCACTGTTTGTTGAAAAATACTACCCATTTGTCAATGAACCATAAAGACTGATGAACTACTGCTGACAGATAGGGTGGGATGTACTATGTGGGGGAAGGAAAAAGGAAGTGAAAACCGAGGGGGTGTATATTAGAAAAAGAAGAGGAGGAGAAATGCAAGCAACAAATGAAACAAAGAGAGGAAATTGAATTTTGGTAATAATATTTTATAATGAGTAATAGGTTAGTGAATAAGAAGTTTGAGAGAATATTTGTGGCAATAGAGCAGGAGAGGAGACACAGAGTAAGTTAAATGTGATTGGAGAATAAGGGAAAAAATGAGGTCAGAACCTGTTAATGTGCTGATAGGTTGTTTTTGAATCCTCTTTAAACAATTTTTGTGAGGGTGTCCCTTAACTCAATTCCTCAAACTGAGTTGCAGGTACCCATATCATTTTTTATAATGAAATTATGTACTTTAATATAATACTAGCTGGCTATGCATCTCAGTGGCAGCTCTGGGGAATACAGGAAGCAATCTTTGCATTCACCCACTAGGTATGACAAACAACAGGGTGTATATGTAGGTGTCAAAGTAAAAATGGTTGCTCTGTGTTACATTTTGGGGTTTTTATTTAAATGTTTCCTTTTGGTTTTATTTTTTCTTTTAAAAGAATAAAAACAGGGCTGGGGATTTAGCTCAGTGCCATAAGCGCCCGCCTTGCAAGCGCGCAGTCGTGAGTTCAATCCCTGGTACAAAAAAACAAACAAACAAAAAGAATAAAAACAATGCAAAAATTCAAAACAAGATCATAGGAAATTTACAATGGCTGTTATATTGCATATTGTTATCTTCAAAATAGTTGCTCAGGTTACCAGATACAGGCATGCAAGATTGATCAAACAATACAAGCGCTAACTTTTCCTTTAAATGAACTCATAGAATTAGTACTACAATTATCTTAGCTATCATATATGTATATGTATATATATATCCCCCTTCTTTTCTCCTTCCCCCTCATGCCAGTTGTTTTTGCCTTTTGAGAAGTTTCTTTCCATTTCATAATCTCTATTGCACCTTTTGGATGTTATTTACACTTTCAGTTTTTTATACTAGGAAGACAATACATGTTTACACATGTGAGTCTGATTTATTTCACTTACAAGTATGGTTTCTAGTTGTATTCATATAAAGTGTCGAGTTTATCTTTCTTTCAGCTGAGTAATACTGTAATTATGTAAAAATGCCATATCTTTTTTTTATTTATTTCTAGGGTTATGGGCTTTGGGGTTGTATCCAGAATTTAGCTGTTACAAGGTGTGCTGTTACAAACATAGGTGCACATATATTGCTGTGGTATGATGTATTCAATTCTGCTGGAAAAATACCCAGAAAGGAAATAACTGGATAAAATAGAAGGTCTAATCCTAGCTTTTTTTTTTTTTTACTTTTTTTTATTTAAAGAGAAACAAAAGCATGTAAAGGGCAGAGATAATACACAATTTCAAAAAAAATAATAAGAAGTCACTAGTTGAAAAATTATATGTTGTCCTCTTAGAAACAGTTGTTCAAGTTACAAAATTAAAACATACAAAGTAGATATTCAAGCAGTGAAAGTGTAAACAGCTATGCATGCATGAGTCTCTACATGTATTTGTAACCTTTCTGCATTAGAGGGAAAAACAAAACACATCAAGACAAAATAAAACAAATTCCTATGAAAACATGAAGACAATAAGTTGTATAAAACCACAGTACAAGGTGATCTACAATTATTGTGTTGTTTCTTATTATGTTCAATAGAATTGCCTACATCATCATTATAATTGAATATAGCAGTATAATTGAATATAGCAGTACATAAAAATATTAGTAAAAATAAAATATTGTAGACAGTATAAAACTTCAAAGGCAGGTAATAATCAAACCATAGTGGATATTCTAGTGAATCTTGTCATCTTAAGTGTAGTTGCCTATACTCTCAGACTTGATACTATCAATCATAACAGCTTTGAATAAAATCTATCAATACAAGACAGTTATCTATCAAACCAGATCTGATTACAATCAGTCATGGTAAAACAGTGTAGGTTATACAGAGCTTTAGATTAAGTTAATAGGAAATTAAGGATGATTACTGTACTTTATCCTGTCATTTTTGGGATTACTGTCTGTGCCCTCAAATCTAGTACAGGTAGAATGACTGGAACAGAATATAATACATCTAAGTAGTGTCAGTAATGTGGGTTTTAAATCCTGGTGCACTATTAACAATATAGTGTATCAAAGCCATCTATGTTAGAGATTCTAGCCATCCTTATCTGTCTCATTTCTGCTATGCTATTTTTCTGCCTTTGTTTGTCTAGTTTTCTCCTTCATTCTACTGCCTGCCCCACTCATTGAGGCCTTTCTGCCACTGTTCCTAAAATCCTGATACTTTTTTTTTTCTCTTTCTCTAGAATGTCTTTCAGAATTCTCCTTAGGGTTGGATTGGTGGTCACAAACTCCCCCAGTTTCTCTTTGTTATGGAAGCATCTTGTTTCTCCATTAATTTCTAGTGACAATTTTGCAGGGTACATCAATCTGGGCTGGAGGTTATTTTCTTTCAGCACTTGGAATACGTTGCTCCAAGTTCTTCTTGATCTGATGGTCTGTGTTGAGAAGTTAACCATAATCCTGATGGGCTTACCTTTATAGTAATCTGTTTCTTTTCTCTGACACCTTTTAATATTGTGTTTTTATATTGAATTTCTGGTATCTTGATTATTATATGTCTGGGTGTAGATCTGTTTTGGTTGTAGATGGCTGGAGTTCAGTATGCCTCACATAACCAAATGTCATTTTCTTTTCCCATGCTTGGGAAGTTTTCCTTAATTATTTCTGTGAATAGTCTGTAATTCGCCTGTTTGAATTCCTGCTTTTTTGTTCACATTTCTTATTCTTAAATTGTAGGTTCTCTTGTCATCTTCTAGCCTTTGTATTGTTGTTGTTTGTTTGTTTTTAAATTGGTACCTGGGATTGAACTCACGAAGGCACGCTTACAAGGCAGGCACTTATGCCACTGAGCTAAACCCCCAGTCCCTAGCCTTTGTATTGTTACTGACTGTTTCCTTGTTATTTTTAAGAGATCTTTCCTTTCATGATCACACATTGCAAACCTGTCTTCAAGTTTTGATAGTCTATCCTTAGTTTCTTTTAAGGAGTTTTCCAGCTCTCAATGGAGTTTTTAATTTCCTGGTAGTCTCTTTTAATCTGCTTCATGTATTCTATATTTTCTTTATATTCTTTATTGAATGTTTCTCTCCTTTTTTTGTGTTCCTCCCTTCTTCCATCTGTATCTTTCTGAGAGATGCTTCCTGAGAGCATTTCTTTTATTACTCTACTCATATCTTGCTTTACCTGATTTAATATTTCATTTTTGAGCTCTTCTACAAGGTCCCAAAGTTATCTCTTAATGTCTATTGAAGCCATGTCTGATGTTGCATGTTTGCCACCCTCAGTTTCCCTTGTTTTCCCTCTCCTGGATCAGTGCTCTCAGGGTTCTGAGCTGGGGGCCTCCTCTTGCCTCTCTCTCCTGTCATGGTCCTGGCTTCCTCCACACAGCTGTACAGTGTAGGTCCCAGCCCCCTTCGCTGTTGGCTATGGCTCCTCCAAAGCAAGCTGATGAGTTACCTCTGCCCTCTCCTGCCTTCCCCTCCCCACCAGGCCAGCCAAACTTCAGGGGCTTTCACCCAGTTAGTGTGTGCTAGGTGCAGGGAATCAATTTGGGATGGCTCATTGGGTCCCAGACAGGGGCAAGGCCCAGTCCAAGCAAATCCCATGATTTGCACTGGTATGGAGAGGGTGCAACCAACTGAAGTCGCTGTTGCTCCCAGTTTAGGCTCCTCCTGACCAATCCAACATGTCACCCAGTTGGTCATGCCCTTCCCATGGGGAGGGTCTCATTCCCAGCACTGACCATGGATTAATGAAGACCCCTTCACCGGGCTCTGCTCTCTGTTGGGCTCACCAACTCCTGACTTCAGTGCTGCTATGGTTCCCGTGAGTGGCAGTGGGAACAAGTTTGGGCGGCTCTGCTGGCCAGTGTGGATTCAAGCTGGCGCAATTCAGGCCGGTGTGAACTTGGCAGGTCACAGCAAAAATGCTGTGTCCCTTAATTTTTAGCTGTTCCAGTTGTAGTCTTGACATATCTGATGAGCTTTTTTACATTTTAATTTCTTCCTGTGTCAAGCGGATCCATCTCCCTCTGTCTGGGTCTCTCCAGGATGTTTTATTCTGGCGTATGAGTTGTTTCTCCCAGGAGGCTCTGTATTTTGTTGCTCACTGATCAGCCATTTTGACTGCATTGCCTAATCCTAGCTTTCTGAGGAATCTTGAAGCTGATTTCCACAGTGGTTGCACCAATCTACATTCCCACTGAAGAGACCTAGAATAACAAAGATAATCATGGGCAATAAAGGCAAAGCCGGAGGGTATTATAATCTCTGGCTTGAAATTACACTACAAAACTACTATAATAAACTCAGAATGGTACTGGCAAAAGGACAGATATGAGGATCAATGAAACAGAATAGAAGATGCAGCACAAATATAAACAAACTCAGCTATCTAATCTTTGACAAAGAAGTCAAACATGTTCACCAGAAGAAAGATAGCCTCATTAATAAATGGTGTTGCAAAAACTGGCTTTTCCCATGCTGAAGACTAAAACTACATTTATTTCTATCACCATGCACTAAACTAAAGTCAAAATGAATCAAGGACCTAAATATTAAAACAGAAACATTCAATTTGCTGAAAGACAAAATGGTAGAAATATTGAAAACTTAAAGATAAGCAGAAAGTTCATGAACAAAAGTCAAGATGCACAGGAAGTACTTCAAAGAATCAAAAATTGGGATTTCATTTTATTAAAAGTTTTTCACACCAAAATAGATCACCAACAGAGTGAAAAGAAAACCCACAAATTGGGAAAAATTTTAGGTCAATTGTCCTTCAAAAGGACTTCTATTTAGAACATATAAAGAACTGAAAAAAATCAGACCCCTAAAATTCAAACACCCAATCCAAAAATAAGCATCTGATCTGAATACCCACTTCTAAGATGAAGAAATACAAATGTCAAGCAAATACATGAAAAAATGGTCAACATCATTGATCATTTGACAAATGCAAGTTAAAAGAGCACTGAGATATCATCACATGAGAGAAAGAATGGCTCTCATTCAAAAATCATCCAATAATAAGTGCTGGTGGTACTATTGGGGAAAATGATTCCTTTTGATTTTTCTTGTAGAATTACCCCAATTCAGTAGAAAAAGTGAATTTCACTTTTACAACTTTGGAAAGATTTTGAAAGTGATTTATCAGGTGACTTGGCTATCAATAATCATATGGATCATGTAAGCCAAAGACGTTAGCAAGGTATGGCAGATAGAGAAGTAAAGAATGAAGCTCTTGATTCAGGTGAGGAAGAACACAGTAATGGAAATAAGTATTTGACTATTCAAAATGCTACAAAATGTTAATGTATGCCTAAACTATCCAATGTCAGAACTAGGTCAGAAAATGTTATTAGGTTCTTACCAGGTGTGAAAACTAGAGGGCAGAATGTCAACACTGTGATTCAATATTGGCAATTGTTTATCACGGATGATATGCTACAAGATATTTTGAAATGTACTTGTGTCTAAGTTACTTTTCTCTTGTTGCTGAGATGAAAATAGCTGATGCCCCAAATTAAAGAGGAAAAGGTTTATTTAGCTCATACTTTGTAAAGGTTTCAGTCTATAATCAGCTGGCTGGAAAGCACAGTGGAATGGCAGAAGGGCAACAGTTCATGATAGCTTAAGACAGCAGAATCAACAAGAACAAAAAGGGGTTAGAGCAAGCCTCCTTCTTTTCCTCCTTTATATTGAATGTAGGGTACCAGCCCTATGGTGCATGTGTTACACCATCTCTGTGCCCTCCTCTTGAACAGGCTGAGGCTATTTACAAAGTTAGGACCAGGGTGCCCTGCTGAGATCCTT
Source organism: Hydrochoerus hydrochaeris (assembly GCA_004027455.1). Lineage (NCBI taxonomy): Eukaryota > Metazoa > Chordata > Mammalia > Rodentia > Hydrochaeridae > Hydrochoerus > Hydrochoerus hydrochaeris. The sequence continues at coordinate 145,526 of PVLA01000333.1, read as the reverse complement.
AGTTAAACTTCAAAACTTCTCAAGTTGACACAGTGAATCAAGAATTACAACATCCCTAAAGTAGAAACAGCCACACTAGGGCATGTTCTCTACACTCTAGGATGTATAACTGCTGAGTTACTTAGTGAAGCTTCTAAAATTCTCAAGTTGACACTATCAACCACTACAACTGGTAATGAAATATAAGTAAAATATTCTGTAAGCACTAATAACAGTACTCAAAAATATATTTGTAATGACACCTATTTAAAATAAAAGCCTTTACAGGAGGACTTTATCATTCCAGTCACCAAAATCTAAAAGATTAATGGAGAAGTGATAGATGCAGTGTTGAGATTTATGGAATAATAGTAACATTCAATAAATTTGGTTTTCCTTCAAAATTGCATATATTTTAATGACAAAAAGACCCACCAAGAAAGGAAAAAAATCTGAAAATTTGGCTATTCACTCATTGTTTGAAATCTTTGTTTTGAACTGTTAAGCAACTTATATATTATCCAAATACATGATAATTGACAAAGAGCCTGCATCATTTCATGATTGTTGAAACTTTTGGCAATATATGCCAGGTAAATCTTCCAAATATGGTATAAAAATATATCTCCTGTTGTATATAAAGACATTTTTTACCTTGAATTTAGAAACGTATCCTGGAACTGAGCCACCAGGTCTTTTTCATGCAGTGATAAGCCTTTGTGAACAAACTTGTTGCACCTGTTTCAAAACGTAACCCAAATGTCACATTGGTTCATTCATTACCCATTTATGTTACATTTGCTAAAAGAACACCAGCTGACCAGCCCAGGAACTATTTGCAAGAACAAAGCCAAGATTTCTGAAAAACTGTTGCAAGTTCACAATAGAGAAATGCACAGTAAAACCTTTAGATTTCAGAGAGTCAAAACATTCACTTCATATATGATAAAGCAAAACAAAGTAGCATGTTTCAATACTGTCAAAATTATACCATGATGATAGTAAGATTTATAGTTAAGCTGAATGTGGTGGTGTATGCTTGTAATTCCAGCATTCAGGGAGCTGAAGCAGGAGGATCCTGTGAGTCAAGGTAAACCTGTGCTACACAGTGAGTTAGCCTGGACCAAATAACAAGACCCTATCTCAAAAGCAAACAGATATAAAACAAAAAGAGGTTGACATTGATGCCTCAACATAAATGAAGCGAAATATGGTCACATTTTACAACAAAACAAAAGGTGAAGTAGATGTTGACAACTTATGCAACAATTGTAATGTCACTCAAAACACAAAGCATTGGCCAATGAATGGGTTTTTCTCAACCCTAAACATCAGGTATAAATAGTTTCATAGTTTAAAAGGAAAATAACAAGCATGAAATATCATGTAAAATTTCTTTAAAGGACTGAGACTGGAATTGAGAAATGATCAGTTACAGCAGAGACAGAATAGTATGTATCTGAAAATAAAAAAGACAAAAAGAAAATAAAACTCCTTAAAAGAATTATGGAGCAGATAGATAAACATGAAACATCCCAAGAAACTCCTAAGAAAACAAGAAGATCATTAAGATGTCAAGTATGTCCTACAATAAACCAGGAAAACAGAACACATGCTATCAGTGTAATACTCATGTATAAAACATACCATACTCATTTGTGAAAACTACCTGAATTGTGATAATTTTTGCAATAATTTTATTTGTACTTTTTTGTTTTTGTGTTTTCATTGTGGTTCACATAGAGATTTATTTCTGCTGTTATTTTTTAGATTTAGTAAGCAAACAAAGTGTTAAGGGACAAAATATTGATGTTTATTGGTTTTTGGTTTTTAATTTTGTATCAGGGATCAAATTAATGACCTTGTGCTTGCCAAGTAGGCACTTGTGCGCTGAACTAAATCCCCCAGCCCTTTTTTTTCCCCCAGTTTTGTTTTGTTGATGTTCATTGTAAAGACTTAGTATATAGCTGATCTTTTATTGTTTTACTGTTTGATTTTCCTGTTAAGTGCATATTGCATGATATAATAGCAAGCTCCTAACAAAAAAGGAAGACAATAGAGGTGACAAGTATGCTAAATAGAAGAGTAAAGTTAATCACGTTCTGTTTTTGGAAGCAACACTTGTGTGTGGAACATGCTGTGGTCATGTGTGAAGACTGTCTGAGATGTGATACCTAAAGCAAGGTTATTTCCGTGATAGAGATCTTTCCATGCCCATTCAATTTTTCATATGTATACTGGATTAAAAAAAAAAAAGAAAGATAAAACAAAAAGCAAGTAGGCAACAAAGAATAACAAAACCAGAACAGAGCAGAGCAGCACAGCGCAGCGCAGCACAGCACAGCGCAGCGCAGCACAGCACAGCACAGCACAGCGCAGCGCAGCACAGCACAGCACAGCACAGCACAGCACAGAACGCCAAAAACTTCAGGCAGTTACAAGAACTAAAGCACCCTGAGGTCCTATTTACACTGTGATCTCCAATCAGCCAGTGAGCGGCTCACATGCAGGCGGATCCCTACTGCTCTCTGGTTCTGGTTCTTTACTGTAACCTCCTTTCCCCACAGAGCATCACAGTGTCAGCGTGGTGCCCTTTCTCCTCGCTTCTCAGTGGGTTGCATAGCTCATTCCTGCAAGGCTCTGAGCCCTCTTCTTCCCCAAGGATCTGCTTAAGGCCTGCCTGTGAGTGAAGGGACTTGGGAGTTAGAGTGGGTCTGAGCCAATTTTCTTTCGGTAGACTCTGTTCTGCTTAATTTTGGTTGCACGTCTGTGGGCGTGGCTAGCCCGAGGGGTTTACCTTTATTTTAATAATCGAAAGCTAAGTGCAGGATGGCTGGGTCAGCAGCAATCGCACACTGATTTCCTAGTCTTCTTGACTTTCCCTCCATTCCCTGCACGATAAACCCTGCAGTTACTTCTGTGCTTTCTGTAAGATTTCTGTGCACAGGCAGTGACTAGCATGCCCTTGGGCTAATTCCAGCTTTTTGGCTGCTGTCAGGCAGTCACCCTCTCTGATCTGCACAAATCGTCACTTTCTTGCCCAGGAACTCAAGAGGGGCCCTTGGGGCTTGGTCACTCAGCAGTGTTTCCGCTGGAGGCGGGCTGGGAGAGCTCCTCCGAGGAGTACTGGGCGGTGGGCAGTGGAGAGGCTCCTCTGCTGGCTCAGCACTGCTGGCACCGCGCTTCCTTCCGGGGTTTGCAGAAACCAGGTGTGAGGGTTTGAGGCAGCCCCAATTAACTTCTCTCCAGAATCTCAGCGGTCATGTGTGCTGAAGACTCCAGTAACCCCTGAGCTGTGGCTCTCTCAGGGCTTAAATCCAGGTCCCTAATCAGGACCATTCCCTTGTTTTTGCTTTCTCTTGGGCCTAGGGGTGCTTTCTCAGCCAAGGATCCAGGGCTTTTGGTGAAGAGCTCTTTCCTGAGTTCCTTTTCCCAGTGAGAAAAGTGAAAAAAATTAGGAGTCTATCCCTCAGCCTGACTGACCACCTCTCTGTGCTGACTTCTTCCTTGGCTGTTTAGTTGGTCTCCCTACCTGGGCTGTAAGAGGTGCCTATCCAGGAATGGCTCCGCTTCCTTTTCTTCACCCCCTTGATAATGGACTCGGTTTGTTTTCTCATCCAAGTTGTCCCCCCAGGCCTGGCTTTCTTCGCTTACTGTTTCTGAATACCTGCTTATCTTCGTATCTGACTTCCTAGGTTTCTGTCGTCTCCACTCGTCACAGTGGGATTCCCTGATGCTGTCATTGGATTTTTGAAGGTGTGCAGCTGTTCTCTCAGCTTCTGCATCCCAATCGAATACACTCATTTATTAAGGGTGCTCCCAAGACACTCGGATTAGGGCTGGTTCAAAACAGGAGTTATGGAGTCAGATACATAAATCACTCACCCTGTTTCAGGCACCACGATGAACTCAAAGATCCATCAGTGGTTTCCAGAATGAGGTGCTTCAGATCTGATCTAAGAGGAAGACGAGTGTCTGGATATACATAGGTTGATAGGAAACATCTTCACTAGCTGTATTTCTCAAGATTCTTCTTGGAAGATCAAGCACTATTCTAACAGTTTAATTAACTCAAGGACTCACTGTTGATCTGACCAAATCTCTTTTATTTTTAACTTTAAAAAGCAAGATAGATAACTATAATAGTGACCAAATCTCTTTTGAAGCTAAGCTTTAGTCCTGGAATCTTCTTACTCACTTCTTTCTCTATTCATTCACGGGTGTTAAAACACTCAGAGTTTACAGATATCCTGGTCTTTTGGGGTTCTGTTCCTTTTACCCTCCTTTGGCATTACACCAAGTAAATTTCTTGCATGTGTGTTCCCACGCTCTTCCTGTAGAACCCAACTGTAACACCACGTCTGCACCTGACCACTGCATATGTTTCATGAAGGAAGGAATTACTGTGAAGAATGGGCTGCCAATATTTGCCTCAAACAGATTACATTAAAAGAATGGATAAAATATTCCTGTAGTTTGGAATGAAATAACGGAAATAAAAATGTTGACCTTCAGATCAGATTTTTTTTTTTTGCTTTCAATAACACCAACTGCTTTGGAAATTCTTAATTGTTCTGAATTTTGAATGTTGTATCTTTGCATTCCAAGTATTTGTACACTAGTTCTTAAAAAGAATAGATATGGTCCTGTGTCTGGAAGAAGTTTCTGAAGCAAATTCAGATGGTTTTGGAGATACTGGAAGGAATTAGAATTTTCAAAATGACATTCATCCTACTTGGACTATAGTATGAAACTGATAAAGGAGAACTAGAATGATATAGGTAATGTGGTTGAATATTATAGACAGAAAATGCTCTGACTCTATCCAAACTTTTTTCTGATCTTTATGAAAACCCTAGGTATGACATATGTCATATAATTACTTTTAGTAGAAATAGAAATGCTGTTAGTAGTTAAGATTTCACAAAAATGGACAATTTTTTTTAGATTCGAAAGTAAGTATACCCTTGGATATGGATAAATATCCATTGATATTTAGTGCTAAACATTTGGTAAAGCTATTTCATATTTATAATAATTAAATATTGATAGTAACTGCTGGAAAAGATAATAGAGGCATAAAGATCAAAGCTGAACTGAAATTTTTTATTTCTTTTTGATAGTTTATGACCTGTAAAAATTCATTGCCAAATTATATTTAGATTTTGATCAGTTTGATTAGTGATTAAAATGACATTGAATTTTTTATATTCTTTATGGTTATTGCAGACATGTCATTTCCATTTTTTCTGGTTGTAAAAAATTTCACTTTCTCAGTTTAGTAAAAATTTTGTTAATTAAACCAATGGTGAATTTCTATGTGTCCTTTGTAGTATCAGAGACATGTTATTTTCCGTTTCTCAGCTTAGTAAAAACTTTTGGCTTCCGTAGCTTGTTACTTTTATGAATTTTTAAATCATGAGTTCATTAATAGTTGTTCTCATCAGTCATGAGAGAAGTTTAGTACAATTTCTTACTTTCTTAATGTGCTTCTGAAATGTGTTTCTGGTAGCTTAGTAATTTGGAAATAAAACATTGCTCCAAAGCAATATCATTTAACAAGTAACTTATTAAATCATATTACCATTGTATATTGAGCCATCATTATTTCTAATGTTTTTTGTGAATGCTTCTCAATTTAGTTTGCTTTTTTGTAGTTAATTACATTTCACCTATCATTCTCTGTATCACACCAGGAAAGCACAAAGCCTGTACACATACATTCATATTGCGCACATGCACATACACACTGTATTTAATTTAAAGAGACAGTCAACTGAAAGATTATTCAGCATAGAATAGAATATGAGTATGGGTTTTTCTATCAGACTAATCCAAGCTTAAATCTTACCCTGCCATTTATCAGCATGACCTAATTGGATATTTCTAATACTAAAAACTTTAGTCTCTTATTTTAAAATATCAAACTATTTCACAATTGGCTTCTGGAATTATATGAAATAATGTGTTTTAAGCACAACATTATTTAAGCACATGTTGAAAACAAATTTTTTTCCCTTGACATGGTTCCATTTTTCTACTGTTACTACCATCATGAGCCAGGGCTTGATCAACTGCTAGAATGAAAGCATTCTTAAAAGAAGAGTTCATATGCTTTTCTAACTAGCTATAAAAAACGTGCTGTATAAGATTTTCATGTGGTAAATAAAATGAAAACATATTGAGTAAAATTAAATATATAAGCTTTAATTAACTTTTATGAATTAAAAATTATGTTTGTTGAAAGTCCTACAATGTTTTTATCATACTAATTAATTCAAATTTTCCTTAATAGTGGTAAAATTGCCTAAAAACAGTTTTTTGTTTTTGTTTTTTTTTAAAACCTCTTTTTTACTTTTATTTTAAAGAGAATAAAACCAAGTAAAACAAACCAGTATAAGTGACACAGGACTTCAGTGCAATACAAAATCAAAATGGTTACCACGATGCCTCCTGCTGTCTTCAAAATAGCTGCAGATACCTTTGGACATAGTAAAAATCAAACAAAACAGAACAGAATAGAACCAATAAAAACAAAACAATGAATGCATACAGGACTTAATAAGGTAATAGGAAATCAACAATGGTTACATAATATAGCTTATCTTTCAGTAGCACCCACGTCATTGGATGTAATAAAATCAAACAAAACAATACAGAATAAAATCTAACCCAACCAAGCAATAAAAATGAAACAGGATTTCAAAACAAGACAATAAGAAATCAACAATGGCCACCACCCTCAGGAGGAGATGCCCCCTAAATCTACACTGCACATTGCCATCCTCTGAATAGATGATCAGATCACTGGCTTTAGACCTTGCAAAGTCAGTGGAACACTAAACACTACAAGCATTAAATTGTATTCCACCTCAATAGTCATCATCACAGTCTGTGCTCCTCTGGATTCAATGGGGCTTCCAACCCTAATCTTCTGAGAATTCTCCATATGGATTCCCATAGTGGTTGCACTAGTCTGCACTGCCACCAACAGTGGAGCAGTGTTCCTTTATCCCCACAGCCTGGCCAACATTTGTTATCAGTTGATTTCTTGATGGCAGCTATTCTTTCTGGAGTGAGATGAAATCCCAATGCTGTTTTAATTTGTATTTCTTGAATGGCCAGTGATGGTGAACATTTCTTCATATATTTATTTGCTTTTTGGGTATCTTCCTCTGAGAACTGTGTGTTCATCTCAAATGCCCATTTTTGGAGAGGATCTTTCATTTTGGGAGGCTTGATGTTTTTCAATTCTTTATAAGTCCTTTGTCTGAGGGGTTGCTGGCTAAAATTCTTTCCCATTCTGTGGGTTTTCTTTTCACTCTATTGGTGATTTCTTTTGAAGTACAGAAACTTTTCAATAATATGAGATCCCATTTGTTAATTCTTTGAAGTGTTTCCTGTGCAGTTTGTGTTCTGTTCATGAATTCTTTGCTTACCCTATGTCTCCAAGACTTCTATCTACCTTGTCTTCCAGTAGATTCAATGTTTCTGTTTTGATATTTCAGTTCTTGATCCATTGAGACTTTAGCTTTGTGCATAATGATAGGCATGGATCTAGTTTCAGTCTTTGGGATGTGGAGAGCCAATTATTCCAACACCATTTATTAAAGAGGCTATCCTTCTTCCAGTGAACATGTTTAGCCCCTTTGTCAAATATCAGGTGGCTGAGTGTCTTTGTAGTTGTGCTTGCATCTTCTAATCTGTTCCATTGATCCTCAGGTCTATTTCTTTGCCAGTACCATGCTGATTTTATCACTGTGGCTTTGTAGGATAGATTCAAGTCAGGAATTGTGGTGCCTGCTTCCTTTGCCTTTGTTGCCCAGAATTGCCTTTGCTGTTCAGGTTTCTTGTTTCCAAATGAATTTTAGGAGTGTTTTCTCTAGATCTGTAAGGTATGTCAATTGTATTTTGATTGGAATTGTGTGAAATCTGTGTAACAGTTTTGGGAATACAGCCATTTTCACAATGTTGTTTCTTCGTAGCCAAGAGCAAGGAATATCCTTTCATATTCTAATATCCTCTTCAGTTTCCTTTTTCAGCTTAGTATAATTTTCAACTTACAAATGTTTTACATTCTTAGGTTGATTCTTAAGTATTTCATTTTTTTTTAGATGCTTTGTGAAAGGTGATATTTCCACAGTTTCTCTCTCAGTGAGTTTTTTGTTTGTGTACATGAATGCTATTAATTTTTGAGCATTGACTTTGTATCCAGCTACACTGCTGAATTTATTACCTCTAGTAGTCTTTTAATGGAGTTTTTTGGGTCTTCTATATAGAGTGTCATGTCATATGCAAATAGTGATAATTTAACTTCTTTCTTTTCTATCTTTATTCCTTTTATTTATCTCTCTTGTCTGATTGTCCTGGCTAGTGTTCCAGAACTATGATGAACAGAAGTGGTGATAGTGGATATCCTTGTCTTGGTTTTGATTTTAAAGTGAAAGCTTTCAGTTTTTGTCCATTTTGTATAATGTTGGCTGTTGGTTTGTCATAGATGGCCTTTATAAGGTTGAGGTAGACACCATGTATTCCAAGTTTCTGAAGGGTTTTTATCATGAATGTGTGTTGGACTCTGTTGAAAGCTTTTTTTGCATCTATTGAGATGATCTTGTGGGTTTTTTTTTGGCTCTGTTGATGTGGTATATTACATTTATAGATTTGCATAAGTTAAACCATCCCTGCATTCCTGGAATGAACCCCAGTTGGTAGTGATGTATAATCTTCTTCATGATTTGCTGCATTCTATTTGCCAATATTTTATTGAGAATCTTTGCATCAATGTTCATTAGTGAGACTAGCCTATAGTTCTCATTTTTAGTTGGGTCTTTCTCTGGTTTTGGTATGAGAGTAATACTTTCCCTGAGGAATGATTTAGGGAGGATTACATTCTTAATTTCATTGAAGAGTTTAAAGAGTATTGGCATCAGAACATCTCTGAATTTCTTGTAGAATTCAGCTGTGAATCCATCAGGACCTGGGCTCTTTTGTTGTTGTTAAGTTTTTAATTACATTTTTATTTTCAATAGCTGATATTGGGTTATTCAAAATTGCTGTATCTTCTTGGTTGAGCTTTGGTAGTTCATATGTTTCTATGAATCTGTTCATTTCCTCTGTGTTTTCCACTCTATGTGAGTAGAGATTTTCAAAGTAGGTATTCATGATGTTTGAATTTCAATGGGATCTGTGGTAATTTCCCCCTTTTCAGTCCTTATTGCATGAATTTGGGTTTTTTCTTTCTTTTTCTTTATAAGGTTAACTAGAGATTTGTCAAGTTTGTTTTTTCTCTGGAAAAAAAATAGTTTTTGATTCATTAATTCTTTGAATTTTTTTTTTTTAGTTTCAGTTGCATTGTTTTCTCCTCTAATCATTACAATTTCCTCTCTTGTATGCACTTTGGGTTTAACTTGCTCTTCTTTTTCTAGAAGCTTGAGATGAAGCATTAGGTTGTTTATCTGTGCTCATTCTATTTTCTTGATATGATAATTTATTGCTATATATTTCCCTCTTAACAGTGCCTTCATTGCATCCCACAGATTACAGTACATTCTTTCTGTATTTTCATTGAATTGCTTTTATAGGTATTACTTTTATTTCTGCTTTAATTTCTTCTATAGCCCACTGGTTGTTGAAAAGGTTGTTATTTCATTTCCATGTATTTATGGAGGTTTTACAATTTCTTTTGCCATTAATTTCCAATTTCACTGTGCTGTAGTCAGATATTATGCACGGAAAAATTTCAATACCTTTGCTTTTACCTAAGAATGTTTTATGGGATAATATATGGTCTATTTTGGAGAATATCCCATGCATAGCTGAGAAGAACGTGTATTCTGGTGTGGTTGGGTGAAACACTCTGTAAATATCTACTAAGTCTAACTGCTTACAGGTATGATTCAGTTCTATTATTTCTTTGCTGACTTTTTGTCTAGTTGATCTATCTCTTTATTACAACGAGTTATTAAGGTCCCCTGTTATGATTGTGTTATTGCATATTTGGTTTTTCATGTCCATTAGTACCCGTCTTATATAGTTGGTTGCTCCTGTGTTTGGTGCATATATATTTATAATTGTTAGTTCTTCCTCTTGAATTTTTCCACTAATGAGTATGTAGTGACCTTCTTTATCTCTTAATCATTTTAGGCTTGAAGTTTACATTATCTGCAAATAGAATAGCTACCTCTGCTTTTTTCTGGGTTCCTGTCTTATGGAATATCATTTTCCATCCTTTGACTTTTAATCTATGAGTTTCCTTTTGGGTCAAATGTGTTTCTTGTATACAGCATATTTTGGGATCATGTTTCTTGATCCATTCTGTCAGTCTATTTCTTTTTATAGGTGAATTGAGGCCATTTATGTTTATGGATATCACTGATATATACTTGCTCGGCTTACCATGTTATGTTCCATTTGTTTGATTTCTGCTTTTCTCCCTTATTTAATTGCTTGTCCTATTTCGTGGTTTCTTTCTATTGTTGTTCTGGGAATTGTGGTCATTTTCATCTCTGTCTAAAATGTCTTTCAATATTCTTTCTAAAGTTGGTTTGGTGGATGTGAATTTCTTCAGTTGTTCTTTGTCATGGAAGTATCTTGCTTCTCCATTAAACTTGAATGAATGTTTTGCTGGGTACATCAGTCTGGGTTGAAAGTTGTTTTCTTTCAGGGTTTGAAATACCTCACTCTAAGCTCCTCTTCACTTGAGGGTTTGTGCTGAAAAGTCAGCCATCATTCTAATGGGCTTTCCTTGATACATGAGTTGCGTCTTTTCTCTAACAGCTTTTAGTATTCTGTTTTTATGCTGTATGTCTGAGATCTTAATTATTATGTGTCTGGGTGTAGATTTATGTTTTTTTAATTTTTTTTATTTTAAAGAGAATAAAACAAAAGAGGACAGATCTAAGCAGATCAGAACAGAACAATATAAGCAACACAGCACTTCACAACAACACAATTGGATATTAACAGTAGCTATCATAAAGTCTCTTTCCTTGAAATGGTTGAGTTTAGATTTACACATAGTAATGTCAAACATAACAAAATAGAATAAAACCACTCAAAAGAATGAAATTATTGCAAGGCATTCTGAACTAAATAACCAAAGATGAATAATGGCTACTATATTACCTCATTTTCCATAAAAAATTTGTTTATACTATCATACATATTAAAATCCCATAAGACACAACATGATAGAACCAATGATAATAGAAAAACAAAAGCAGGGTAGGACTTCAGAGCTAGATGATATTAAATCAACAATGGCTGCTATATTGTCTTTTCATCAAAGTAACTATTCATACCATCACATATATGAAGATCAAATGAAAGAGAATAAAACCATTCCAAATAATGAATGAAAACATAACACTTCAAAGCAAAATAATGGGGAACCATGATTACCATAAAATCTTATGTACTCTTACCATTTCTTACACTAAGGAGACTATATGCTATTTATACATGAGTTTGATTTATTTAACTTATGAGTATGGATTCAAGTTGCATCCATTTATTTATAAATATCTAAATGTGATCATTCTTTATAGCTGAGTAGTACTCCATTGTATAAAAGTACCCCAATTTTTTTTATCCATTCCTCAGTTCATGGGCACTTAGGTTGTTTCCAAGATCTGGCTATTACAAATTGTGCTGCTATAAACATGGATGCATATATATCATTGTGGTAAGATGGTTTCAGTTCTTCTGGGAATATCCCTAGAAGTGGAATAGCTGGGTCACATGGGACTTCCAACCCCAGCTTTTTGAGGAATCTCCAGACTGACCTCCAAAGTGGTTGCACCAGTCTACACTCCCACCAACAGTGCAGAATAGTTCCTTTTACCCCACAGCCTCTCCAGCATTTATTGTTGGTAGTTTTCTTGATCCTGGCCATTCTTTCTGGAGTGAGATGGAATTAATTTGCATTTCTCTAATGACCAATGATGATGAACATTTTTTCATGTATTTATTTGCCATTCATATTTCTTCATCTGAGAACTGTGTGTTCATCTTAGATGCCCTTTTTTGGATTGGATCTTTGAATTTCGGGGGTCTGATTTTTTTTAATTCTCTTAAAGTTCTAGACAGAAATCCTTTATCTGTGGGACAATTCATAAGATTTGTTCCCGGTTTTCTTTTCACTCTGCTGGAAATTTCTTTCAACATGCAGAAACTCTTTAATAAGATGTGATCCCAGTTATTGATTCTGGGAAGTATTTGCTGTGCAGTTTAGTTCTTATTCATGAATTCTCTACTAACCCATGTGTCTTCAAGATTTTTACCTACTTTGTCCTCCAACAGATTTAGTGCTTCTGTTTTAATATTTAGATCTTTGATCCATTTAGATTTTAGTTTAGTACATGTTGACAGGCATGGGTCTAATTTTAGTTTTTGGCAAATGGATAGCCAGTTTTTCCAGAAGAATTTTTTAAAGAGACTATCATTCTTCCAGTGAACATGCTTGGCCCCTTTATCAAAGATAAGATCATTGAGCGTGTTCATAATTGTATCTTCTAGTCTATTTCATTGATCTTCAGGTCTGTTTATATTCCAATACCATGTTGATTTTATTATGGTAGCTTTATAATATAACTTGAAGACAGGGATTGTGATGACTACTGCCTTGCCTTTGCTGCTTAGAATTGCCTTTGCTATTCTAGGTCTCTTCTGGTTCCAGATGAATTTTAGGATTGATTTCTCTAGATCTATGAGGTATGCTAGTGGTATTTTCATTGGGATTGCATTGAATGTGTATAAAAATTTTGGTAGAATGGCCATTTTTACAATATTTATTCTTCCTATCCATGAACAAGGGATGTCTTTCCATTTCCTGAGGTCCTCTTCGATTTGTTTTTCAGGGTATTATAATTTTCCCTTTACAACTCTTTTACAACTTTTGTTAGATTAATTCCTAAGTATTTTATTTTGTTGGATGCTAGGGTTAAGGGTGTGGCTTCTGTTATTTCTCTTTTGGTGATTTTGTTGTTAGTGTATAAGAATGCTATTGATTTTTGAGTATTGACTTTTTATCCAGCTACATTTCTGAATTTATTTATTATATCTAGGAGTCTTTCAATGGAGTTTTGGGGGCCATCTATGTAGAGTACCACGTTGTCTGCAAATAATGATAATTTAACTTCCTCTTTTCCTATCTTTACTCCTTTTATTTCTCTCACTTGTCTAATTGCTCTGGCTAGTATTTCCAGTACTATGTTGAATAGGAGTAGTGATAAGGGACATCCTTGTCTTGTGCCTGATTTCAAGGTAAAAGTTTTCAGTTTTGGCCATTTAATATGACACTGGCTGTTGGTTTGTCGTAAGAGGCTTTTATCATATTGAGGTAGAGACCATCTATTCCAATTCTCTGTAAGGTTCTTATCATGAATGGGTGTTGGATCTTATCAAAACTTTTTCTTCATCTAGGGAAATGATCATGTGATTCTTACTTTTGGCTCTATTGATATGGTGGATTACATTTATTGATTTCCATATGTTGTACCATCCCAGCATGTCTGGGATGAATCCCACTTGGTCATGGTGTATAATCTTCTTGATGATTTGCTGCATCCTGTTTGCCAATATTTTATTGAGAATTTTTGCATTTATGTTCATTAGGGAGATTGGCCTGTAGTTCTCTTTTTCAGTTGGGTCTTTCTCAGGTTTTGGTACTAGAGTGATATTTGTTTCCAGGAATACTTAGTGAGAATTGCTTTCCTTTCAATGTCATTGAAGAGTTTGAGGAGTGTCAGCATTAAGTCTTCTTGGTATTTCTTGTAGAATTCTGCAGTGAATCCCTCTGGGCCTGGACTTTTCTCTGTTGAAAGGGACTTGATTACATTTTCAATTTCTTTAATAGAAATTGGGTTATTCAACAATTTTACATCTTCTTGATCCAGCTTTAGTGGTTCATATGTTTCTAGGAATCTGTCCATTTCTTCTATGTTATTGAACCTATGAGAGTAGAGGTTTTTGCAATAGGTGTTGATGATCTTCTGTATTTCCACAGGGTCAGTAGTGGTTTCATCTTTTTCATTCCATATTGCATGAACTTGAGTCTTTTCTTTTTTAAATTAGGTTGGCTAGGGGCTTATAAATATTATTTATTCTTTCAAAGAACCAACTCTTTGATTCAATGATTCTTTGAATTGTTTTCTTATTCTCTATTGCATTAATTTCTGCTCTGATCTTTGTAATTTCCTCCCATCTTTTGTCTTTGGGCTTGGCTTGCTCTTCTTTTTCTAGATGTTTGATGTATAATATCAGGTTGCTTATTTGTGTTCATTCTGTTTTCCTAATGTGGCAACTCAGTGCAACAAAATTTCCTCTGAGGACTGCTTTCATTGCATCCCACAGGTTCCAGTAAGTTGTATTTATGTTTTCATTTGGTTGTAGATATTGTTTAATTTCTTCTTTAATATCCTCTGTGACCCACTGATTGCTCAAGAATGTATTATTCAATTTCCATGTGTTTGTGGGCTTTTTGCAGTTTCTTTTATCATTAATTTCTATTTTCATGGCACTATGATCTGATAACATGCATGGGATAATTTCAATTCTTTTCCATTTACTTAAATATCTTCTGTGTGTTATTATATGGTCTATTTTAGAGGGTGTCCCATGTACTGTTGAGAAGGATGTATATTCTGATGTTGTTGTTGGATGGAACACTCTGTATATGTATATCAAATCCATTTGTTCACAGGTGTGATTCAGTTCTGTTATTTCTTTTCTGATTTTCTGTCTAGTTGATCTGTGCCTTTGTGTCAATGGCATGTTAAGGTCTCCTGTTATAATTGTGTTATTGCCTATTTGATTTTTCATTTCTGTTAATACTTGCTTTGTGTAGCTGTGTGCTCTGGAATTTGGTGCATATATATTTAAGAATGCTATCTCTTCCTCTTGCAGTTTTCCCCTAACTAGTATGTAGTGACCTTCTTTATCTCTTCGGACCATTCTTGGTTTGAAGTTCATATCGTCTGAAAACAGAAGAGCAAACCCACTTTTTATTGAGTTCCTGTTTCATGGAGTAATGTTTTACATCCTTTGACTTTCAGTCTATGAGTTTCCTTTTGGTTTAGATGGATTTCTTGTAGAAAGCATATGGTTCAATGTTGTTTCTTGATCCATTGTGCCAATCTGTTTCTTTTAATTGGTGAATTGAAGCCATTCACATTAATTCTTATAACTGTCATATATTGGTTTATTGTTGACATGTTATCTTTCTGATGTTGTATCTTAACTTTTCATTCTGTTTAATTGTCTGTCTTGTTTAGTGCTTTTTTCCTATGTGTGTCTAGAATGTCTTTCAGTATTCTTTGTAGGGTTGTTTTGGTAATCATGAAGTTCTTCAGCTGTTCTTTGTCATGGAAGTATCTTATTTCTCCATCCATTTTGAAGGACTGTTTTGCAGGGTACATCAGTCTGGGTTGGAAGTCATTTTCCTTTAGGATCTGAAACACTTCACTCCATGCTTTTCTTGACTTCATTGTTTGTGTTGAGAAGTCTGCTGTGATTCTGATAGGTTTTCCTTGGTAGGTGATCTTTCTTTTCTCTCTAACAGCTTTTAATATTCTGTTCTTATATTGGATTTCTGGGATGGTGATTATATGTCTGGGTGTAGTTTTGTTTTGATTATGGCTATTTGGAGTTCTATATGCTTCACTAATCTGTATGTCAGTTTCCACACTCATGTCTGGGAAATTTTCAGCTACTACTTCTGTAAATAGCCTATTGATATCATTTGTGTTGCCACCTTCTTTTTCATTTATCCCTTTTAATCTTATGTTGTTTTTCTTTGCATCATCTTATAGCTGTTGAATTGTTATTTTCTGATTTCTTGTTATTTTTAGATGATCTTTCCTTTCCTGTTCACTAGCTGCAATCTTATCTTCGAGGTCTGAGATTCTATCTTCACTTTCATTGAGGCAGTTTTTGAAACTTTCAATAGAATTTTCAATTTCCTGTATATCTCTTTGAATCTGTTTCATGTATTCTGTTTGTTTCTTAATCTGTTCATTCAGGGATTCTATCATTTTTCTTTGTTACTCTAATTTTTTACCTGTGTCTTCATTAGATGCATTCAGTATTTCTTTCATTACTTTTGTCATTTCTTCTTTTACCTGGGAGGTTATTTCTGATTTGAGTTCCACCATAGCTTCCCTCACTTGCTTCTTTATTTCAGTTGATATCATTCCAAGAATTTCAGGTATATGGCTAGTATTTTCTTCTATGTACATGGCTCCTAGGCTTTCTTGGAATGGGCTGGGGGGTTGAGATTGCATTTTGGTCTTTTGTTTTTGTCATGCTCCTGTATTTCCGTGTTTCCACCAATTTTCCAAAGCTTTCCCTGGATGTGTTGGAAATCACCTCCTGTGCCCTCTGCTACTAGGACTTTTGTGGCTTTGACTCCCCTTGCATGGTGGGTCTGGTTCCCCTAGTTGAATGAAGGTCACTGGGTGCAGTCTACTGAAGCCTGTGGAACCTGTGGAGCCCAGTCCAGTTTCCTAGTGGGCTGGGCGGGCACCCAGCTCCTGGGATCCATGGTCCCAAACTTCCGAGGCCTATGCAGGTGAGCTGCAACTCATCTCACAGCAGCAGCGTGGGCCTGGCTCCCCTTTTGGCTGTCTTAGCTCCCCTGGATGAATCAAGGTCATTGGGGGTGGTCCATTCTGTTGATTTATATTGGTTTTGACTGTATGGCATCCTATATGTCTCACTTATTTGCATATCAGCTTTTCCCCCCATATTTGGGAAATTTTCTGTTATTATTTTTGTGAATATTTTATGTATGTCATTTGCATTGACTCCTGCATCTTCACTCATGCCCATTAGTCTTATATTGTTGCTCTTGGCATCATCTTGAAGCTTCTGGCTTGTCATTTCATGCTGCTTTGTTATTTTTAAAAGTTCTCTCCTTTCCTGATCACTAACTGCAACCCTGTCCTCCAGGTCTGAAATCCTATCCTCAGCTTCATTTAAATGGTTTTGCACACTTTGAATAGAATATTTTGTTTCTTGGATGTCTCTTTGAGTTTGTTTCATGAATTCTGCATGTTTTCTATATTATTCATTAAAGGTTTCAATCAATTCCCCATGCTCCTGTACTTTTTTCTCTAGTTCTTCTTTAGCTGCATTCAACAACTCCTTTACTAAAGTTGTTATTTCTATCTTTACATGGGCGAGTACTTCTAATTTCATTTCCTCTATAGCCTCATAGTGTTGTTTTTTTATTTAACTCACTATCTTTTCAGAGGTTTCTGGTGTGTTACTTTTGAAGTCCTCTATTTCAATGTTTCCTGTACTTGCTCTTGGGGGACTAGATGTTTGAGGTTGCATTTTGCTTTTTTGTTTTGCCATTTTTCTCTTTTGAGTTGGTGTTTGGTCCTTCAGTCCTCCTAGTGTCAACTTTTGGTAGTGTGTATCTTGGGGCCCTAATGTAAGGTTGATATTTGTTCAATTGCTGGACCCCACAATGAAAAGCTGGGCCAGTCACCTCACTTCCTGTTGCAGGGCCTGTTGGGTGAGTCTTATATTCTTCCTGAGCTAACAAGCCAAGTAGTATTGATGTAGGTTAACTTTTAGTTCCTGCTATTACTTTATTTTCAGATTATTCTTGGTCATCAAATCTCCCTGTTTATAGTATTTGTGTCAGCTGAGGCTGTACTGTGTCCCTATTGTGAGCCTATGTGTCTCATAAGCCCTTTTAATTTTCTTAAAGTTGGGGGAGTCCTTCTTGGCACCCTCCTCACTTTGTCTGATATTTTCTATGTGTAAGAAGGGGCCACCCCCACTCTTGTCAGACTCACCACAGTCTTACAGTTAGTTGGAGGGGGCTTTACTACTGACCCTATTTACCTCCTGTACACCTTTATTTTAGGGACATACTCATCACACTGACTGGTTCCTACTGAGATCTTCTGTTTGGGTGATGCAGTTACTGAATCTCTCTTCAAGTCAGCATAGTTAATCTGCTGTAGTCCAAGGCTTGCTGCCTGGGGGCAAAATTCCAAGTTTTTTTTTCCATGAGCTGGGATTCTGCCAGAGCTTACGGTCAGAGCCCTCGGCTAGATTCCAGGTCCTGCTTGATTGTTGGAGTTAACTGGGCATGGCCCGGTTAGGCACCTGTCCCTTCTCATGAGCCTTGGGATGGTCTCCAATGCAAGGCTTGGTCTTACCGCCTGGGAGGGAAGCTCCAAGTCCCTTTCTGTGCACTGGGATTCTGCACTGTCAGGCTTGAGGCATTCACTGGGCATAGCCCAGTCCTAAAAACTGTTTTTAACTATTACTAGTTGAAGTATTAAAAGTATATACATATATTAGTGCATTTATAACTATAATGTTTTTCTTAGTCCTCAAGTTGTTAAATTGTCCCAGTTGTAAAATATCATATTAAATATTCTGTCTATGAATGGAAATGTGTCAAAATATAAAAGCTCTCTAAAGATACATTTTCATTATCTCTGGGGAAGACTGCTAATCTCAAATCACTTGGATTGTCATTTACGAAGATTATTGTAATGTGTAGCTTCTGATGTTCTATGTCAGCTATGAAGGTATATTTGCTGGACTTCATTTGCTAGAATTTTGCATGAAATGCATTGTTTATTCATATTAATGCTACAGAGCTAAAGTTGTGCATTTTTCCTATTTTGGAAGAAAGTTTTCATAAGAATCAAATTAAATGGTTTTAAGTTTTTATTTCTTGTGTTCTCTGAAATGTTGAAACAATTCACTGTGAAATTCTCTGCCTCCAAAGCCTTTTTCTCTTGATACAAATTACTGTTGTTCTCACAGCTAATACTGTCACATCAGTCTTGGATATTCCACATCACTGGTTACTATTGTCATGTAATTGTAAAGGCATTATCAAATTCCTTCAGTCTTTATTTGAAGTTTGAGTTTCCTTACACTTACAAATGTGGTTATATCAGTTATTTTTCAATTTTTTTTGTTTTATCAGGAGTATTTTGCTTTTTCATTGCTTGTCTGTTAATAGAAATGAAAACACCAAAGCATTTTTCAACTTTTTTGCACAGTTTATCAGCACTACACTTCTGAGACTGGATGTGTGAGGATAGTTCCCCCACATCAAGCAATTTTTCATCACATAATCACTTGTGTGTCCTCTGCTTCAATTTTGATGTTATCTACCTAAAGCACCTCTTCTGCCATTCTCTCCTCTTTGTCCCTTTTGATGTCAGTTATGAGCTACAGGTTTTTATCTATACTTCTGATTTACCAGATATGATTTGGGTATCCTACTATTTTTTAAAATTGATACAGAGGCTTAAGAAGCCTAAAGAGAAATGTTTTACACATATTAGTTTATTAATAAAGACCCTAATAAAGGTTACAGATGAACAACCAAATAAGGCGGCACACAGACCTATCTTAAACATGTACAGAACAATTATATCGACCCACGCATGGACAAAATCACTTAGCATAAAATCTATTTTAAGAGATGTTGAATATTTTATTAAACGTAATGAATGTTGTAGTAAGAGTGGAAAACAAAATTGTTGTATGGATACACTTGTGTATTCTCATAAAGGTGAGTCCACCATGTCTGGACCAAGAGTAGACATGGCTAAGGGTAGCTAGTTCAATGCCTGTATGAAGGATTTTTCTGCTAGAAACTTTGCTCAGATGTTGATTCTTGCTATCAACTGGTAACTTAGCTGGCCTAAAAGCAAAATATATCAGCATAATCCTTTCAAGTAACCTCCCTATGTGGGGTATTTTGGGCTTCCCTATAGCATACTGGTTAGGTCTCAAGACCAAGTACCACAAAAGAATCATGTGAAAGTTGTGCTACATTTTATAATTTAACCTTGGAATGTTCGTATTTCCATCAAAGCAACAAGGCTACCCAGATTATGAAGAAATAACGTATGTTTTATTTGTTAATAAGAGGAAAGTCAATGACTCATTATAAGAATATTTAAATTGGGAAGTACTGCTATAACCATTTCTGGCAATAACAGTCCATCATACCTCTAGTTCAGTAAATAATGAGCTCTGAAAATATGATAGAATTCATGTACATATCTTTCAATGAGCCAAAAGCATCTTTACTTCACTGAACATAGCATTTTAGTTCAAATGCTATTTTAATTTTCATCTTGATACTTTAAGAAATTAGGTCATGGTTGAAAACTATCCCATTTAAAAGCTATTAGGAAACATATATATTCTAGAATTGTAGAAAAAGCATTTTAGGTTCTTATTAGCTTTTCCTGTGATGAATCACAAAGTGAATCAGCTTTACACTGGGAAGGCAGCATGGCTCAATAAACTAATCAATGAACTAAGGCCTGAGCATATGGTAAATACACTCTCCTCTCCCCAAGATATTTTAAGCTTCATCAAAATTGTCCAAAACAGATGTACATTCAGTTTTCTAATGCAAGAATAACACCCACACTAGAAATGATTTTTTGTCAAACTCTCTAAAAGTTGTTATAGCATATTTTCAAGCATTGTAGAATGTATGCTTTTTAACTGTTCAACTAATTAATCAAAGTATACTAGCATTGGTACAACTAAAATTGGTTCTTAATGATCATATATGTAGAGACAGTTATGATTTCCATTCTATATAATTTAATAGTTGCTTCTCCTTCTCACTACAATTCTTGTAATTCTATGATTGTTCATGATCCCACAATCCATATTCAGCCTGAAAATGAAAATTTTATATATATATATATATATATATATATGGTTATATATAATATACATATTATGCTATATACAGTGTATATACGGTACTTAAAACACAGAATGCATCTATCATCTTAATATTTTAAAATATATGTACTTGTACTGCTAAATATAGTCAGATTGTTGTACAACATACCTCTAGAACTTTTACATTTGAGAAACTGAAACTACATCCACTGAAGATCACCCCTTTTTCTGCTCTTTCACACCTCACACTACTTACTGTTTTTATGTGTTTGACTCATCAAACTTCTCTTTCTATGCATTAGATTCAACATATACATGACATTACACATTTGTCTTTTCATGACATGTTATTTTACTTAACATAAGGTCTTCAGAGTTTATTCATGTTGTAGAATGTACTAGAATTCTTTCTTTTTAAAGGCTGAGTAGTATTATAATTGTATATAACTCCTACTTTGTTTATTCTTTCATTCCTTAATGGACATTTGAGTTGATTCCATATGTATATTATGAATAATTCTGTAAGGAATGTGGATGAGAAAATATCTTTTTGAGATTCTCTTTTCAATTCTTTTAGTTATATATGGGATTACTGGATCATTGCAGAAATAATTTGCATTAAAATAAATTAAAACATTTAAACAGTAGGCTTTATTTGAAGGTGTCCATTCTTTTCTTTCCCTTTCCTATCTGAAATCTTTTACTAGAACTTTGAACCTGTGATGTTTATTTTTCAGCTATATGAATTAAACAGTCAATCAAAATTTTAATCAAATCCTTTATTTTCAATACTATATTGGGTGGGAATATTTTTCTCACCTTATTATCTAATGTCAATCACTATGATGAAGCACACTCATAGTAATGTTTTAAGACTTAGGTCTGGTATGAAGAGCTTTGATACAAAAAGAAGCAGTTTTGAGGAATCCTCAATTGAGTAGATTTCTGGTCTTTCACTTCATTACTTCCTCCCTCTACCCACCTAGTTCCTCTTTTCTTTTAAATAATTTCTTCTTTTTCACCATATCTCTTTTACAATTTGGTTCTTATTTACACTTTCAGATTCTCATGACAGTGAGACAATGTGATATTTACACATGTGTCTGTATTATTTACCAGTATGATCTTAAGGTCTATCCATTTAGCAATAAATATCTCAAGTTTTTCCTTTCTTATGGCAGAGTAGTACTACATTATATATATATATATATATATATATATATCACCTTTTTCATCCATTCCTCAGTAGATAGGTATTTGGATTATTTCCAAGATTTAGGTATTACAAACTGTGTTGCGGTAACATGCTCTTTAAACTTATGTAATTACAATATATAGTTTTCCAAGTGATACCCAATGCACCATTGATCACAGGTGTTCAGAACATGTGTAGTGATCATGTATATTGTATACTGCCAATGATTTAAGAAAAATATGGTGTTTGTGTAGTGAGATTTTTTTCCTAGTTGAAAACTCAATTATTTTGTGTAAAATAATTGAGTTCTCAAATATCCATTAAAGGATAATGAATATTACTTCTAATAGTCTCAAAACAGAGAGGAAGGAATATTAAAATAAACATTATCACAAGTTTTTTATACTATAGTATATTCTCTTGTTTTCCACCAGACAATTCCTTATGGTTAACTTCTAATAACTTTTGTTTCAATTTAGTTGCTTGTCAGTCACACCTAGAATAGGGTTCCCTATATGTCTTTTATTTTCATCATTTTACTTTATTGTTTGTTTTCTCATTTCTAATTTATTCATAGTTGGACAATGCTTTATAGTCATCACTGCTACCCTACCAAAAAAGAGAGTACCAAGGAGATCCATGCTCTTGTCTTGACTCAGTCTTTCTTCCACTTGTCAAATTTTGTGTGCTTGTGTGTGTCTCTGTGTGTGTGTGTGTGTGTGTGTGTGACAGAGAGAGAGATATAGACACAGAGACAGAGACAAAGACAGTGAGATGGAGAAAATATTTTACACTTAGAAGAAATATGTCTAGAAGTTTACTGTACCAATGTGCTTAATATTTTGCTTACCAGTGTCAGAGAAAAAGGGGCAAGAGAGACAGAGTTCAAGCTACTTGGATGCACGGGGTTGGTCTGGCCAATTTGACCTGGCCCAGTCATGGCTATGCACACTAAAACATGAGGTAGAGAGATCAGAGTTATCAGGGCATGCCTTTAGTGCTTGATTTTCATGCAGCAAAAAAATAAATAGATGACCACAAAGTAATGTCCTCAAATACTATCCGTGTATTTCCTGTCTGAACATTCTATGCTTTATTTGACCTTCTGCTCTGTGTCCCAGAAAACTGACTTTTATGGATTTGAGCACTATTCCCTTGTGCTCTGGCCTGCAATGGGAGTTGTCCAGGGGATCAGAGAACAGATGGATGGGAGGCAATGTCACTGATATATCTGTCCCACAGGTTCTCCCCTGAAAGGTTCCTCCAGCACCCTCAATGATGTGTTTTTCAACTGATCAGAAAGACACATCCTCTCTGGGGTCCTTGTGACAACAGTAGTTCCTTATAGCTTTCCTCAGCTACTTCCTTTCTTTGATTCTTTAATCCCATTTACTTTTTCAGTAAGTAGTAGTTTCAAGGTTCTGAAAACTCATTGGGGATTTTTCTTACACTTTTACATGTTTCTGTAGTGTTCACTTTTTACGCGTGAGTTAAAAAAACTTCAAAAAATTGTTTTCGGTCATGGGCCTAGAAGAATAATGATGAATGTTTAAATCTTATAAAATAAGCAATACTTAATATTGTTTGGGTCAGAGAACACCTCATAGGAGCCGGAACTCCAGCCAGAGGCGCCCGTGGCCAGCCTAGACACAGACCTGCCCTGTGACCCTGCCTTCTCCACAGGGACCACCACAAGGCACTGGGAACTCCAGCCTGAGGTGCCTCTGGCTGGCCTAGACAGGGTCCTTTCCTGAGGGCCACACCTTTTCCACAGATATCACCTCAAGGCACTGGTAACTCCAGCCAAAGATGCCCAAGCTGGCTTATACTCCGACCTCCCCTGTGGCCCCACCTTCTCCCCAGATGACCTTTTGGGACTGGGAACTCCAGCCAGAGCTTCTACCCTTTCTCCCAGAACCTTGGACTACAGCAAATTAACCATGCCAGTGTGAGGGGAGATTCAGTGACTGCCTCAACCAAATGGAAGAGCTCCACAGGCTCCAGTCAGTTTGGTGAGAATGCCCCTAAAATAGAGGTGTACAGTGGGTAAATAGGACCAGTAGTAAAGCCCCCTCCAACTAACTGTAAGACCTTAGTGAGTCTGAGAAGAGTGGGGGTGACTCCTTCCTGCACACAGAAAACATCAGGCAGAGTGAGGAGGGTGCCAAGAAGGACTCTGGCAACTTGGAGAAAATCAAAAGGGCTTATGAGACACACAAGCACACAACAGGGACACAGTAGGGCCTCAGCAAACACAAATATTATACACAGGGAGAATTGGTGACCTGGAATAACCTGAAGGTAAAGTAATACCAGAAACTAAAAGTTGACCTACATCAATACAACTAGGCTTGACATCCCAGAAAGAATATAAGACTCACCCAACAGGCCCTGCAGTGGGA
Source organism: Hydrochoerus hydrochaeris (assembly GCA_004027455.1). Taxonomy (NCBI): domain Eukaryota; kingdom Metazoa; phylum Chordata; class Mammalia; order Rodentia; family Hydrochaeridae; genus Hydrochoerus; species Hydrochoerus hydrochaeris. Next base: position 121,259 of record PVLA01000333.1, on the reverse strand, counting down.
AGTCAGGTGACTGGCTCACCTATTCATTGTGGGACCCAGCAATTGGGCAAATATCAACCTTACATTAGGACTCCAAGATACATACTACCAAGAGTTGACACTAGTGGGATTCAAGGACAAAATATTAACTCAAAAGGGGAAATGGTAAAAGGAAAAAGCAAAATGCAGTCTCAAATATCTAGCACACCAGGGGCAAGTACAGGAGACATTGAAATAGAGGGCTTCAAAGTAACACACCAGAAACCTCTGAAAAGATAGTGAAATAAGAAAAAACAACTCCATAAGGTGGCTATAGAGGAAATCAAATTAGAAATAATTTGTAAAGATAGAAAAACAGCCTTAGTAAAGGAGTTGCTGAATGCAGCTAAAGAAGAAATAGAGAAAAAAGTACAGGAGCATTGGAAATGGTTTGAAACCTTGAAGAACAATATAGAAAACATGCAGAATTCATAAAACAAACTCAAAGAGACATCCAAGAAACAAAAAATTCTATTCAAACTGTGCAAAGCTGTTCAGGCTGAGGATAGGATTTTGGATCTTGGGGACAGGATTGTAATTAGTGATGAGGAAAGGATAGAACTTTTAAAAATAACAAAGCAGCATGAAGTGACAATCCAACAGCTTCAAGATGATGCCAAGAAAAAAAAATAAGGTTAATATGCATCAGTGAAGAGGCAAGAGTAAAAGCAAATGACATAGCCAAAATATTATTTTTATTTGTGTTCATTCTATTTTCTTGATATGTCTATATATTGCTATATATTTTCCTCTTAGGAGTGCTTTCATTGCCTCCCACAGGTTATAGTACATTGTTTCCATATTTTCATTGAACTATAGGTATTGCTTTATTTCTTCTTTAATTTCATCTGTAGCTCACTGGTTGTTCAAAAGGTTGTTATTTAATTTCCATGTATTTATGAAGGTTTTGCAGTTTTTGCCATTAATTTCCAATTTCAGTGTGCTATGGTCAGATAGTATGCATGGGATAATTTCAATACCTTTGCATTTACTTAAGAAGGTTTTATGAGTTAATACATGCTCTATTTTGGAGAATGTCTCATGCATAGCTGTGAAGAATGTGTATTTTGGTGTGGTTGGGTGGAACATTCTATAAACGTCTACTAAGCCCAACTGCTTGCAGGTATGATTCAGTTCTATTATTTCTTTGCTGACTTTTTGTCTAGTTGATCTATCTCTTTGTGACAATGAGGTGTTAAGGTCCCCTGTTATAATTGTGTTCTTGTGTATTTTCTTCATCCATGCCATAATAAAATGCCATGGAGAGGTCTGGAGAGAGGGAGATGGATCCTCTCGACCTAGGAAGAAACTAAAGGCAAAAGAGATGGTCAAACATGCAGTCCTGGGGTACATTGTAGAAGCTGAGATTAGTGGCCACAGCCCTCTATAGCCACCTGAATTCAAGCCACCACTGCAACTGACTGGAGTGACCTCTGCTCATGCAGCTGTGACCCGCTACAATTGGCTGGAGTGGCCCTAACATGCTGGAGCACCCAAAACTGCTCCACTGTGACTAACCAGTTACACTGAAGACCGAGGTTGGCGAGCCCAACAGAGAACAGATCAATGAGCAACAGAACTCCATTAAACTGCAGTGAGAGCTGGGAATAAGATCTCCTGGACAGGAAGGGCATGACCAAATGGATGACATGTTGGAACTGGGCAGGAGGAGCCTGAACTAGGAACAACAGTGATGTCAGTTGGTTGCTCCCTTCCCAGAGCAGATTGGTGGGATCTGCTCGGTCTGGGTCATGCCCCTGGCTGGGCCCCAATAAGCTGTCCCAAACTGATTTCTGATGCAGAGGACACACTAACCCAGTGAAGGACCCCAAAGTTTGACTAGCCAGGTGGAGAGGGGCCAGCATACACAGCCCCTGTCTATACCTCTATGACCAAAAGCAAACAGGAGAAAGCAGAAATTCCTCACCAGTGTGCTTGAGAAGAACCATAACCAACAAGGAAAGGGGCTGGCACCTCCAATATATGTGCATATGGAAGAAACCAAAAATATGATAAGAGAAAGAAACAACAAGAAAAAGCTCCCAGCCCAAAACCCTGAGAACATTGATCCAGGAGAGGGAAATACAAAAGAGACTGAGGGCAGTAAACATGCAACATCAGACATAGCTTCAATGGATATAAAGAGATATCTTTGGGACCCTGTAGATGAGATTAACACTGAAATATTAAATCAGGTAAAGCAAGATATAATAGATTAATAAAAGAAATGCTAAGTATCTCTCAAAAAGACACAGATGAAAAAAGGGAAGAACACAAAAAAAGGAGAGAAACATTAAATAAAGAATATAAAGATAACTTAGAATACATGAAGCAGATTCAAAGAGATTACCAGGAAATTAAAAATTACATTGAAAGCTGGCAAACTCCTTAAAAGAAACTAAGGATAGACTATCACAACTTGAAGACAAGTTTGCAAAGTATGATCATGAAAGAAAAGATCTCTTAAAAACAACAAGGAAAGAGACAGTAACAATACAAAGGCTAGAAGATGACAAGAGATTCTATAATTTAAGAATAAGAAATGATAGTGAAGATGCAGGATTAAAAACATGCAAATTACAAAGGCTATTCATGGAAATAATTAAGGAAAACTTCCCAAACATAGGAAAGGAAACTGATATTCAGATATATGAGGCATATAGAACTCCAGCCACCTACAACCAAAACAGAGCTACACCCAGACATATAATAATCAAGATACCAGAAATTCAATATAAAAACAGAATATTAGAAGCTGTCAGAGAAAAGAAACTGATCACCTATAAAGGAAAACCCATCAAGATCATGGCAGACTTCTTGACACAGACAATCAAATAAGAAGAGCTTGGAGTGACGTATTCCAAGACCTGAAAGAAAATAACCTCTTTTTCTTCCACTCTGCAGTTGATGGGCATCATGGTTGTTTCCAGGACTTAGCTATCATAGGTTGTGCAGCTATGAACATGGGGCACATATATCACTGTGATATGAACTTTTCAGTTCTTCTGCGAAAATACACTGGAGGGGAAAAGCTGGATTGAATGGAGTTTCCAGTCCTAGTCTTCTGAGAATTCTCCATATGGATTTACATAATGGTTGCACCAGTCTACATTCCCACCAACAGTGGAGCAGTGTTCCTTTTTCCCTGCAGCCTCGCCAACATTTGTTATCAGTTGATTTCTTGATGGCAGCTATTCTTTCTGGAGTGAGGTGGAATCTCAATGCTGTTTTAATTTGCATTTCTCAAATGACCAGTGATGGTGGATGAAAAAGATGTGGCATTTTTATACAACAGAATATTACTCAGCTATAAAAAAGGATGATTGCGAGGCCTTCATAGGTAAATGGAGACAACTTGAGACTATCCTCATTAGTGAAATAAATAAGAATCATATTTATAAATATCATATTGTGTTCCTAGTGTAAAAAGTAAATAAGAACAAGTGTAATCAAAGCAAAATGTGTAATTGCTATTGTAACAAAAGAGAGGAAAAGAAAGTGCTCTAAGGGATATAACTGCATGTATGTTTAAGTGTGTAAAATAGATGACCATATTGCTGAATCTTTGTTGGATATTTGAGCAGAACTGTGTGTGGTCTGACTGTTTGAATGTTTGCTATGTACCCTTTAACTTTGTAACTTGAACAACTACATCCAGGATGACAGTATGTAATTTAAAAACTACTGATTTCTTAGTGGGGCTTTTTCTCATTTTCCTGTTTTCTTTCTTTCTTTTAGAATTCTGTATTCTTGCTACCCTTTTTCCTGTTTTGCTTTTTTTCTTCTCTTTAAATAAAATTTTAAAAATGTATAATTGCTATTGTAATAAAAGAGGAAATAGGAAGCACTATAAAAGATATAGCTGCATGTATGTTAGGTGTGTGGGATTTTAATTTTGTAACTTGAACAACTACATCCAAGGTGACAATATATAATTTATCAACTAGTTATTTCTTAGTGTTTTTTTCTTTTGCTTTTAGAATTCTGTATTGCTGCTACTCTTTTCTTTCCTTTTTTTCTCTTTAAATAATAATAAAAAAGAAAATAACCTCCTGCCCAGATTGATGTACCCTGCAAAACTGTCACTAGAAATTAATGGAGAAACAAGATACTTCCATGAAAAAGAGGAACTGGGGGAATTTGTGACCACCAATCCAACCCTAAGGAGCATACTGAAGGACATTCTAGAGAGGGAGGGAAAAAAATGCCAGAATTTCCAGAACAGTGGCAGAAAAGCCTCAATGAACTGGGCAGGCAGTAGAATGAAGGAGAACAGTAGACAAAGGCAGAAAAATAGCATAGCAGAAATGAGGCAGAGAAGGTTGGCTATAATCTCTAGCAGATATGGCCTTGATACACTAAAAAAAAAATACAGGCAGAGTAGGTCAGGAGGTAGAGTTCATCAAGATGCTCTGTACAGAAAATATAATCAACCTGAGAGAGGGTTTATGGACCAAAAATCAAATATGAGTAAACAATGCTCTATGTGACAGGGAGCCTAAAAGAAATAGGGGCAACTCGACCACCACCTGTAGATAGAATGGAAAGACAGGATACTTATGTGCAGTAGAGAACAACTCAGCTATAATGAAGGAAAACAGAGGCTTTTGTAGGTAAAGGAATACAACTTGAGATCAAGTCCAAGAGCACGAAGGTTTGGAACCACGTAGGTAAATAGCAGGTTGCTCCCCCAATCTAAAAACTGAGGGAGTTGGTGGGACCCAAAATGCACAGTACCCTGTGGGAGTGAAAGGGGAGGAATAGTCTTTAAAAAGAAGGCAGAGGATATGTTAATAGTGTATCAGGACTTAAAACCCACATTACTCACATAGCTCTGCTTAGATGGATTATATTATGTTACAGTTTGTCTACTTGTACTAGATTTGAGGGCACAGACAGTTATAAGGAAAATAGCAGGATATAGTATGGTAATCATCCTTAATTTCCTATTAACTTAATCTGAAGCTCTGTATAACTTACACTGTTTTACCATGACTGATTTTAATTGAACGTGGTTTGTTAGATTGTTGTTTTGTATTGACAGATTTTATTCAAAGCTATTATAGTTGATAGTATCAAGTATGAGAGTATAGGCAATTACACTGAAGATGACAAGATACACTAGGATACACTTCTGGTTTGATTATTACCTGCCTTTGAAGTTTTACATTGTCTACAATGTTTTGTTTTTACTAATATTGTTGTGTACTGCTATATTCAATTATGCTGCTTTATTCAAATATGTCTGATGATGTAGACAATTCTATTGATGATAACTAGAGACAATACAGTAGCCATTGTAGATCAACTTGTACTGTGGTTTTTATATGAATTTCTGGTTTCTTTTTTATAGGAATTTGTTTTGTTTTATCTTTCTATGTTTTATTTTTCCCCACTAATACAGAAAGGATAGAAATACATATAAAAACTCATGCATGCGTAGCTGTTTAGAGTCTCACTGTTTGAATGTCTTACTTTGTACGCTTTACTTTTGTAACTTGAGCAACAATTTCTAAGAGGACATTATGTAATTTACCAATTAGCAATTTCTTAATTTTTATCTTTTATAAAAATTCTGTATTATTTCTACTCTTCTCCTGTTTTTTCTCTTTAAATAAAAAAAGAAAGAAAAGAAAATCTCTACTCACATAGAGTGGAAAACACAGAGGAAATGGACAGATTTCTAGAAACATATAAGCTACCAAAGGTCAACCAAGAAGATATAGCAATTTTGAATAACCCAATATCAGCTATTGAAATTGAAAATGTAATTAAAAACTTACTACCAAAAAAAGTCCAGGTTCTGATGTATTCACAGATGAATTCTATAAGAAATTTAGAGAAGATTTAATGCCAATACTCCTTAAATCTTTAATGAAATTGGAAAGGAAGCAGTCCTCCCTACATCATTCCTGGAGGCAAGTATTACTCTCAGCCCAAAACCAGAGAAAGACGCAACCAAAGAGGAGAACTGTAGGCCAATCTCACTAATGAACACTGATGCAAAGATTGTCAATAAAATACTGGTAAATAGAATGCAGCAAATCATCAAGAAGATTATACATCATGACCAAGTGTGATTCATTCCAGGAATGCCAGGATGGTTTAACATATGCATATCAATAAATGTAATCACATCAACAGAGCCAACAATAAAAACCACAGGTTCATCTCAATAGATGCAGAGAAAGCTTTCAACAAAGTCCAACACAGGTTCATGATAAAAACCCTTCAGAAACTCGGAATGCATGGTGTCTACCTCAACCTTATAAAGGCCATCTATGACAAACCAATAGCCAACATTATACTAAATGGACAAAAACTGAAAGCTTTTACTTTAAAATCAGGAACAAGACAAAGATGTTCACTATCACCACTCCTTTTCAATATAGTTCTGGAAACACTAGCCAGGGAAATCAGACAAGAAAGAGAAACAAAAGGAACAAAGATAGGAAAGGAAGAAGTTAAATTATCACTATTTGCAGATGAAATGATACTCTATATAGAAGACCAAAACAACTCCATTAAAAGACTTCTAGAGGTAATAAACAAGTTCAGCAGTGTAGCTGGATGCATACTCAGTGCTCAAAGATCAATAGCATTCCTGTACACAAATAAAAAACTCTCGAGAGAGAAATTATGGAAATATCATCCTTCACAATAGCATCTAAAAAAATTAAATACTTAGGAATCAACCTAAGAATGTAAAAGACCTATATGCTGAAAACTATACTAAGCTGAAAAAGGAAATTCAAGAGGATATTAGAAAATGGAAGGTTATTCCATGCTCTTGGCTAGAAAGAACCAACCTTGTGAAAATGGCCACACTCCCAAAACTGTTACACAGATTTCACACAATTCCAATCAAAATACCATTGACATACCTTACAGATCTAGAGAAAACACTCCTAAAATTCATTTGGAAACAGAAGAAACCTAGAACAGCAAAGGCAATTCTGGGCAACAAAGGCAAGGCAAGAAGCATCTCAGTTCCTGACATGAAACTGTACTACAAAGCCACAGTGATAAAATGAGCCTGATACTGGCAAAGAAATAGACCTGACGATCAATGGAACAGATTAGAAGATGCAAGCACAACTACAAAAACACACAGCCACCTGATATTTGAAAAAGGTGCTAAACATGTTCACTGGAAGTAGGATAGCCTCTTTAATAAATGGTGTTGGAAAAATAGGCTCTCCACATGCCAAAGACTGAAACTAGACCCATGCCTATCACCATGCACACAACTAAAGTCTACATGGATCAAAGATCTAAATATTAAAACAGAAACACTGAAGCTACTGGAAGACAAGGTAGGCAGAAGTCTTGGAGACATAGGGGTAGGCAGAGAATTGATGAACAAAACACAAACTGCAAGGAAACACTTCAAAAAATCAACAACTGGGATCTCATATTATTGAAAAGTTTCTGCACTTCAAAAGAAATCATCAAGAGTGAAAAGAAAACCCACAGAGTGGGAACGAATTTTAGCCAGCAACCCCTCAGACCAAGGACTTATATCTAGAAGATATAAAAATTGAAAAACATCAAGCCCCCAAATTCAAAGACCCTCTCCAAAAATGGGCAGCTCCAATGAACACACAGTTTTCAGAGAAAGATATACAAATGGCAAATAAATACATGAAAAAACATTCACCATCACTGGCCATTCGAGAAATTAAAATTAAAACAGCACTGAGATTTCATCTCACTCTGGAAAGAATAGGTGCCATCAAGAAAACAACTGATAACAAATGTTGGTAAGGCTGTGGGGAAAAAGGAACACTGCTTCACTGTTGGTGGGATTACAGACTGGTGAAGCCACTATGGAAATCAGTATGAAGATTTCTCAGAAGACTAGGATTGGAAGTTCCATTTAACCCAGCTACTCTCCTCCTGGGTATTTTCCCAGAAAAACTGAAAAGTTCATATCACAGTGATGTATGTGCCCCCATGTTCATAGCAGCACAATTTGTAATAGCTAAATTTTGGAAACAAAAAAGTGCCCATCAACTGCAGAGTGGATGAAAAAGATGTGCTATTTTTATACAATAGATTATTACTCAGGAATAAAAAAGATGATCTTGAGGCCTTCATATTGAAATGGAGGCAACTTGAGCCTATTCTCATAAGTGAAATAAATACGAATCATATTTATAAATATCACATTGTGTTTCTAGTGTATTAAGTAATAAAAACGTTGGAGTAATAAAATCCAAAATGTGTAATAGCTATTGTAAGAAAGAGAGGAAAAGAAAGTGCTCTAAAGGATATAACTGCATGTATGTTTAAGTGTGTAGCATTGATAACCATACTACTAAGTTTTTGTTGGATCATTGAGTAGAACTGTTTGCAGTCTCATTGTTAGAATGTCCACTTTACGTGCTTTAATTCTGTAACTTGAACAACTATTTCTAAGATGACAGTATGTAATTTGTCAACTAGTGATTTCTTAGTGTTTATTTTATTTTATTTCATTTTTTGGAATTTTGTATTATTGCTTCCCTTTTTTTCTTTTTTTTTCTCTTTAAATAAAAATCAGTAAATAAGTAAAAAAATTATTTGGACAGTTAAATACCTGTATCCTGTACCCTGAGTAACTCATTTAAAGATAATATGCAGTGCATTGACCTTTGTTACTCTCCTGTTTTCTTGTCTTGAAATTTTGTTTTATTTTTTCTTCTTTAAAATTAAAAAAATATCTTGAGGCAAGAGTGAATTTTGTAATATTCCTCACTCATGCTCAAGGAGACAAAGTCAAGGAAGGAACGAAGGATTATTTCTGAGAAATAACTTATTTTGAATTCCTTTCTCATATGCTCTAAACCTGGAGTTCAAGTTATAAATGCATAATTTATAAGAAAAAGTCTTATGCTTCATAAATGTTGTGTTGTGTAAGTAATCAAATTGACTGACTCTCTTTTCTTCATCTATGAAAAGCTTAATATTAGTCTTTCCCATTATGTAAGACTCACTAATTGTCATGGGAAATCATTCATATTAAAGTGCATGTATATTAAAATAATACACTAATATTGGTAATTATTAATCTAAGCTAGATCTTCAACATTCACATTTTTATGGTAATAATGTTTTCAAAAGATGAGCCAGGAAGAAAAAATTGAAAGTTTATGAGAATAGTTTTAAAATATTAAAAATTCAAGCCTTAGTGTGAGTATAAGTCAATTTCAGCAGTGTTTTGAATCACTATATATTTGATTTAATTAAAATATAGGGAATAAACGTATCTACTTTACAACATTCAAGAACATCTGCTATGTTACTCAGAATGTACAATGTTTAACAAGCTGTTCTTTGTGGATATTTGAAATGTAAATTTTAATAACTGAAATGCATATGCAGAAATACAGAGGGAAAGCACATGAGGAATGTGCAGGAAGAATTAAATATTTATCCCAATGAAATTATTCATAAAGAGCTGCTTGGGTCTTAGTGCTATGAAACATGCTGCTAAAAGCAAGATTTTATATTGATAAAAACGGGTTTAATGAGGAAGCATAGTTTATGTTGTCTCAAGGAGCAAAATCATTATTATTACTACAATCATTCTTTTATAAAAATCTTTTTACAGTGTTAGTGTTAGAGAGGCCTACATTAGTTTCTGGATTAATCTACTTTATCTATTTCAAGTAACATTAAAATAGTTATAAACAAGCATGTATTTTTATTAATGAAACAACTATAATAACTTTTTACCTATTTTTTTAAAAGTGCATACCTTTGATTAATAAGTCTTTGGAAGATATTGAGAGTAGGATGCACAGTGGAAAGAAATTAATTACATTACTTCTTGCAAAACTTTTCACCTTTTGTTTTAAATTTAAAAAATAGAATTCATATTTAAATGTAATGAATTTTAACTAACACGAGGAAATTATTGTTAGACAGGAGTTCAGTAACTTTTTCCCGTAGAGTATCAGAGACTAAATGTTTAGGACTCATGCGCTCTTTAATTCTGTTGTCCCTGCTGGCAGTCATAGACCTGATATAAATGATGAATGTGGTTGTAATCATTGCTGCGACTTTAGTTCATCAACCTCTTTTCAAAAAAGTAACACTCCATATTTTGATTGGATGTAAACAGTACTTTTTGAAAGCACTTTTAGCATATATTTAAAAGTGTTCCACTTGTAGGGGGAAAAAATCCACTTTGAACCTAACAGGCAAGGGATACATAGATGATACTATTATGCTATTACTGAATAACATGATAGAGTGATTCTGAGTTAGACAGAAATATTGTAGGCAGGTGGATAGGGCTGGATCCTCAAAGGATCCAGTGCAGAAGACTCGATATCTTGTGAACTTCTATACAATCACCTTCCTCTGTGGGCCAGACCTTGAAACAAAAAGCAAGACAAAGGCAATCCCACCCTAAGTGTAAACATCAGGAATTGATATTCTAAATAGGTATGACTCACCTTGAGGGAGCCAGGATCATCATCTCAAACCCCTGTAGGAAGAGTCCCTGCTCTTTAAGCATGTCCACTTGCTATGTGATTTGCACCTCCACCATCCCTGATTTAGTCAATTTTACCTGAATAGTTAATCATATTGGTTGACCATAGTTCTGTCCCACCTCATGCTCACCTTGTGAGTTCCCATCCCCCCTCCACTCTGGACCTACCTCACTTAAAGTGGGTTTTGCTCTTTAAAAGTCCCCAGGGAAAACAGTCTTTGGCAAACCACTCGGGACCTTCTCTCTTTCTCTCTCTCTCTTTCTCTCTCTCTCTCTCAGACAGAGCTTTGTTTCCCTCAATAAATATATTCTGCTCTTAAAAAAGAAAAAGTGAAGTTTTTGTTTTTCAGGTCCCCAAGTTCTCTTTTGTGAAAGAAACAAGTTCGGCTATTGGAATATGAGCATTCACTCTAGTTTCACTGATTTTGTGTAATTGAAAAATAAGAGTATTCACAGGGAAAGGTATAAAAATTCAGTTTTAGACTACAGAATATTTGAAATGTTATGAGTGAAGCCCTAACTAATATGAATTATTCTCAATTTACCTAAGGAAGAGTATCTGGAAGTTTAAATTAGGTTTAAATCACAAATTATTAGAATTAACCCTATATTCACGGTTAGCATAAAAAAAATCACATAAATATTATTTATCTTCAATTGACCACTAATAACAATTTAATTCTCAAAACTGTCAAGAATAAACTTTTAAACACATTTCCTAATTTGAAAAAATGAAATACTAATCAGGAATTTACTTCAATGCTGAAGTCATGATCACATATGCTGTAGCATATTATTGTAATAATGGAGTTATCTACATGAAAAATATCAAAAAGGACACATTTTAAGAGAATGTTACATGAAGCTTTATTTCATGACAAGTTACAGAGTTTATTTTGTACATAGGATCATGACTGTACAGAACACACTGAAAAATTGAGTATCTTTGTCACACACAAATGCTTCTCAAGAAGAAAAAGCAGAAATCGAAAAAAAATAATTTTCATTACAAGCTTTAAAACTGTACTAAAATGACTAGCATTAATTGATAGAAATAATTTATACTACACCAATTTATTGAAACTCCAACTTGTTGCAATTTAAGTAAATCATGTTCCAAAAATTGAGTTCAAAATCCATTGCTGCTTATTGGTATTTCAGTTATCACAGTCATGACAATTCACAGACTCAAAAGGTCCAGGTACATTTCATTGTTAAGCAATAAAAATGTAATTATTAAGACCAATATTTCAGAAGTTGTAGGTTGACAATTTTATCAGCTTCCTGTATTGTTCTGGCCCCACAATAGCCTTTTTCACAGTTCTCTTTCTCCCCCTCCCTTTGTCTGTAAGTATTCTAGATTGGAATGATGAAAGAGGATATTTGAAGAGAAACCCTTTGGATAAGTAGTGGATTTTATGACCAGATTTTCCTAAATAGTAATAAGCCACACAAACCACCTTGGATGTATACTCTGAGGTACTGTTCTTTTTTTCATTCCTAGTACATGTCATTATTAAAAAGTGATCATTTGATTTAAATACAACAACAAACAAGACTGTTTGTAATACACCCAGAATTTCCTTCTAATGTTTGTCTATTCAAATGCAGACGTGTTATTTAATACAGGACGTTGGACCCATGTGCACACCAAGTCTCTCAGTTAACACTGTTTGCTGATCATAATTTTAGTGTCTGCCAGTTTTCTTTCTTATTCCAAGTTATCTCCTCCTCTCCACTGAAAACTTCTATCACTGAAATATCTATTTCCATTTCTCCTCACTTCCTATATCATAAAAGCCTTTAAATGTTTATACCCAATATTGTACACCAAAAAGATGAAACTTCTGAAGGCTTACTCACTGCTCTTTGTAAATAATTATTCACTCTTCCTGAATTTATAGTATCATTAGGCTACCTGACATCTGAGTTCTCACCTGTTAACTGTAAGTGTAGGTCTATTCAGATTCAGTAATTATCTCAATATAAATCATTACTTTCAATTAAAATGGGATTTCCATTTTTGTTCATATTCATGTATCTTTATTAAAAAATACTTTTTCAACGAGCAATTGTGGTTTCTGTTTCTCTCACCCACAGATGTATTGAATCCTCAAAATCATATTTTTAAACACATATTATTTTGGACTGCTTCCCAGAGTTCCTCTTCTTTTCTTAAATTGTACAAGTAATTCTCTTCTCTCTGTACAGGATTTGGATAAATTTGATGATATAAAGAACAATAGTTTGGTCAGGAATTATTTGCACCATGCTTCCAGTGGGCTAATGAGAAATCATTAAGTGGCTGTTACATTACTTGAACTCTAGTGATCAGACTAATGAAATAATCATGAATGTGGTTTTTTGCTACAGCAAATTTTTCAGGATTGGAAAAAACTGTGATATAGACATTTGGTAATTTTATGTATACATTCTTCATTTATTTTGTGTTTATTTAAATACTGTTTGTTCCAACTTTACTCATACCAGTCATTAGATTTAGTCACAATATACCGAATTGAAATACTATTTAATATGTACAAGTATGAGTGTGAGAGTCCTACCCAATAATCTTTTTGATGCTGAATTATCACCAAGAATGCAACCCTCCATTTTATCCTTGTTCTTATGGAAAAATACAGACTACTTATCATTACAGTATATGTAGATATCCAAGTATTTGAACACATTAAAGGTACAGAACCCTGATAATTGCTTTCATTTTTACCAATTGTATATTTAATATAGAATTTATCAGGGCTTAAAACTAATGAAATCTCTCCTTAACTTAAAATGAGATACATTTAATGAATTATATAATTCTTAACCTGACATAGAAACTTTATACTTCATTGGCTTTAGTGGGGGAATTTTTATTCTTTCCTTCATGAAATCTCAAATAGTCTAAGTACTTTTCTTCTTACTTCTAAAACAAGTTAACACTCTAGGCATTAGCTTCAAGTGTACACAATTTTGTTTGTGTAATTCAAGGGTACATAAATTACTAATCTGTCACTGTAAGTCAAAATAAAGTTACATCATTCACATTTCTCTTATCTCAGTGCTTTCATATCCTAGTCATAGTTTTAAAAGATGGATCTATGTGAACTAACATTTTTCCAATGATCCTAAATGTCCATTTCTCTGATCCTTTTCATTCTTTATATCTATTTTTTGATATATGTTAAAGGTTTGTTTTTTGCATTCAGCAAAATTCACTAAAACCAATAAAATAAAACATACCTCACCTGAAAAAGGAAGAGGATTAAAAAATCTATGCCAACATGGAAAAACTAATACCTGAAACAAGAACAAGAATTAGCATGGATTCCCCTTTGAGAATAAGTTCTTTTGATTCTTTGAAAAAAATGCAAATTTATTTTTAGTTTTACTTTATAGTAACATTTGTATGCTTCCCTTTCTGATTCATAAATTTAGATGAAGCTGTTGAAAATACCAATGATTTTGAAAACTAAGTGCTTATTTTGATGGTATATACAAGAAATATATAGAAAAGTATCTGCCATATTTTTATCAATTATGTTTTCACATGTAAATATTGTCAACATTTAAAATCAAGTTAATAAGACATCAATGAAAAAATCAAAGCTGTTTATATCAAGCATATTCAAGGGCTTTAAATTTTAGTCATGCCCAAATAAGATTGAAAAAGTCCCCAAATCTAAAGTACTCCTTAATAGTGAGCAGCTCAGAGCTTAAATCATGGAACTAGTGACAAAATAATTTGGTGAAGCATTTTACTTTTTAATGGATATTTTATTTTTCATTTATTTCTCAATGGATGCTAATATTTAAAACAGCCACCAACACTCAATGTTAAAAGCAGCAATGTCCAAGTAACCTCAAAATGGATATATACATGGCCAAAATTTAATTTGACTCTCCATTCACCAAAGTGAATAGAGCACTTTTGTCATTTGTCATTAAAGTTCAATTGTTCAATTGTTTTTTCTGCCTAGAGGTTTATAAGCAAATTGGAAAAATGATTAAGATGTATCTGAGAAACACAGTAAAATACATTTAGATTAAAATAAAAAGAACTAAATATTTAAAAAATATAACTATACCTGGACATCACCCAGCATGCACTAACTGTGTGGAGGAATTACTGCACTAAAACTCTAGCATCATATACATATGTGATAGTATCTTTTTTCAAGCTTTAGTTCTTGATCATAAATTAGTCCTTGATCATAAACCTCTTAATCTGGATGATCTTTCTTGGCAGTAGAAACAATTTTTAAAGTTGATCTCCAACCTGGCACTGCTGAATCTTCAGAAGATTAAATGGTGGTAGATGAAAATCGAAAGCTTATGAACAACTGGTATGCCAAACGATTTACAGGGCCATGTCACTGAAATTTAATGTTAATTCTTCTCTTAACAAGAGAGATGTGGCAGCTATTAACACACCAGCTTTTCTTACAGAAACTTCCTTTGGCCTTTTGCTGCAGTCTGTTGAAAACTAGATTGCTTTCACACTCATGTTCCTTAAAGGTGACTATAAAGAAATCTAACTTTAACATGATTCTGTGGCTTTTCTCATTTCCTACAAAAGACAATGTAACAATGGTTTATAATGTTGTAGAGCAGGCTCAAACTCAAGAGGTAGAAGAGACATATATGTGACAAGGCATAAAGTCATTTGCTAAGTAAGTCTGATTAAAAAAAAATAAGACTACATTCTCAATGAGCTTACAATTAAATTTGCCAGATACTTCTTTAACCACAAGAAAAAATCTCCCCTAATTATTAACTGAAGCACTGCTACAACTTTGTAGCACATGAAAACAATGATCATTGTTTCTGTATTTTTTCTTTCTTTTTTGTTTTTGTTTTTGTTTTTGTTTTTGGTACTGGGGATCGAACTCACAACCCAGCGCTTGCCAGGCAGGCTTATGCCACTGAGCTAAATCCCCACCTCCATTCTTTCTATGTTTAATTTTAGTGTTGCTATATTTTACCATCCATACTTCATAAATGCTAAAAGGAAGAAAGTGAAATGGATAAATGCAGCATTTTCTTTATTGTTTTTCAAATTGCATTTTAAAAACCTGTCTGAAATAGTTTCTAGCCAAGTGTGCAAATCCTCAAACTAAATGTAGCTGGAGTTTTTTCATATTGCATAAGGAAGTGGACTGTATTAAATGACAAACAAAAATTTGTCAATTCATAAGTCATGTGCTATTGCCAACTAACTTCGTTCAATTATTCCACACTGTATTCATAAATCATGACATTACATTTTACCTTATAAATCTATAAAATTATAAGTTATGAACTCAAACTAAAAATTAAATTAAGATGTTAAAAATAAATTACTTTCTCCTTGGGAGTAAAACATCTTGGAAACAAAAGCAAGGAAATCATGACTTTCTCTTTTTAACAAGATATGTGCTAAACAGGGTGGAAAAATAAAAAGGAAGCAAAAACTCAAATTAAAAAAATTTTAGGTAAAAAAATTAGATAAATCTTAGAAATCAGATTAAATTTAAATATATTTAAATAAAATATGCATTAATTTAACTTCAACTTTAAAATATGCACCACAGAATTTATAAATCCCAAAACCTAATAGGATATAAGTAACATAAAGAAAATAAAAGTAAAGCATATAACAGTATTTAAATATAATGGATTTAACAATTCCTAAGTTTCATGTAAATTTAGGTAAATGAGTCTATTAGCTGTTATTTTATTTATCTCTGGAAGCCTAAAAAATAGTCACAACACTGTTTGTATTTTAGACATTGGTATCTTTGCATTTTAAGTTTTAACCTCATGTTACTAAAGGATTAAATCAGATATACTTATAATTTTTGGATGGAAATAAAATTTATAAGTAAAGGTAGCCAACCCAATAAACCAGATTGAACAGAGCAAATGCTGTTGGGAAAAATATTCGCGAATAGGAGTCAATTTTGGCAATGCGTATGTGTATCCTCCCTTCCCTCCAGGACCCTGCTCTGCAGTCTTCAAAGCAGCAGAAGAAGCTGGCGCAATCTTTGCCCTCCAAACACTGATAGCCGTAATCGTCCTCCCCTTGTGGCAGAGAAATGCTATTCATTGGAATCAGAGTGGATCCAGCATGGAGACCAGGTGACACCTGAGTGATGTAATAAGTGAATTATTCAGTCATAGACCAGAATAAAGGAAAGCTGCTACCTCATCATTAAGACAAGCTCTAGGAAGCATACAATACAATAATCCTGATGTTCAAAAATGAAGTCTTTTCAATTCTAACGTATTTTAGATTACAATTTACTTAGCAACATATAATATTCCTTAGACTCCAAAAATCATGTGGAAAAAACCCCGGAAAATAAAATACATTTTATACCTTTAGAAACTTGATGCGTTAAAATATTGTCAACTATGAACCTGATTCTAAAAGCAGAAAAATGTTTCTATGATTTTTTACACTAAAATATTTACAGTACTATGAATACCCTTGTTTTCTGTATGTTACTTATTTTAGTGAAGACATCAATAACAAAAATGGTTCAAGAAACTACGGGTAACAGAAAAATATGAGTTTGTAGTAGTCAATAGGTACGAATTAGCATGTTTTGGAGATAGAGTGTGTAGAAGTTTAAAATGCAGTTTAGGGAAGAAGTAGTGGTCAAAATTCTGCTCATTCTGCTAAGGTGGCCTTCCTCATAGTTGGAATTATATTAGCACCTAATTTTTTGTGACAGCTATGAAGAGTAATTCCCCTAAGTTATGAGGAAATAATCACTTTTCCTTCTGCCCAGTAATAATAGTTACTATAATTAAGATTATTTGAGAACATTAAGGCAAACACTTTAGAGACAAACAAATGTAGTCTGAATTTCTAGCCTTAACTAGTAGAGTTACTTAAACTGAGTGGAAAATTTGACAGCTCTTTGCAACTGAGATTCTGTAGTACAAAGCCTCAGAGGCAATAACACAAATTTGTTGATATAAAATGAGATGATGCACATGAAACACCAAGCAAGATATTTGAACCAAAGAAATAATTCAGTTGCCAGTAGATACTACTTATTGTTGCTATTAGTATTATTTTTATTGCTGATGCTTGACAACAATAAGACACAACAAAGTATAAAATACATGTCAAACGTAACATAGACAATAATAACAAAAAAATTGAGCTTCATTCAAAAAAAATAATGCAAAAAATTATCAAATCCTGGAGTAAAATTGCAAGTAAAATATGCATGAAGTCTGCACTTTCAATGATTTATCATCATTCATAAGTTCTCCACATTTCTAGGGTCATCAAAATTATTCAAGTCAGTTCTTTTATTAGCTTAACATTGTATGTAATGTCAAGATATAAAAACTGTTATTACCTGACCTGAATTTTTTTTTTTTTTTTTGGTACCAGGGATCAAATTCACAATCTCGTGTATACCAGGCAGGCGCTTACACCACTGAGCTAAATTCCAAACCCCCTGAATTCGTGAAAAAAATAAATCTGAGAATCACGACAATTAAATATTTCATGAAAAAGACTTTAAAAACTCAGGCCAATAAATAATGAAAATTAAGAAAGTTACATAAAGAAGCAAATAATAACATGTAGTAATATTTGAAAAAAAGCAAAAGCATCAGGCAAGCCACACTAACCATCTCTGAACAAAAATATATAGCTTGGAGATGAGGATCATTGCCCTAAACACAAAGAAATTCATTATAGCTCCTGCCTAGATATAAGTAAAAAGCAGAGACAGTTTATTATCAGATGTTAAGGCCAAATATTTTGAAGATAACACTTTGTGAATACTTGATTAGACTCCAAACTTTTAGTGGAACACTAAAGTTATGTAAAAAACAGATTGATATTCATTTCCTTGTTATTTAATACTTAAATAACATTTTCGTATGCTAATGAGAAAGAAAAGTAATTAACATGGAAGTTTGTTATTTGACAACTTGAAAGTTATTTGACAGAAAACATGTTTCATATATCATGCAACACTGTCAAAAGTCAAATATCTTGTGCTTATCAGAAGATATCAATTGTCTATGGAAGGGATGATTAAATACTAAAGGGCACAAAAATGGAGAAATACTGCAAGTAGTTGATTTTAAAAACAAACTAATCTCTGGTGGTCAATATCTTGATGATTCTAGTGCAATGACACTTTGACAAATTTCCAGTTCCTTTCTGCCCTTTTTCTCTCCTCCAGAAAAATGAATTCATAAATTCAAAGAAACTTCACTTCAATGAATCATGAAAGTGAACAGAAATAGACTGCATACATGCCGAGACAAATTCCCAAAGATCTGCACAATATCAATAAAACAAAATAATGGCAACACACAGACTTCTGGCCTGGAAAGCTCTGAATGATTAATGGGAAGAACATATAGATATGGAGCTGTATTTATCTGAATTGCAACTCCACTACACAGGCTGCCCACCAAAACAGCAAATAATGGAAAAGTAAAAATAAATCAGTTAAAGTAATATAAAAAATAGCAACATAACTGAATATCCTATTAGGATTATTAAAATGATCAAAAATTATAAAATACACATCAGTGATTAAAAACAGACCAAAAGTAGATATTGGTAATGAGTTCTCAATTTGCATATTAAAATTTGTGATGAACTTCTGAAACTTCAAAGTTTGAAATAGCTAAGTGGATAAAGTATATCTAAAGAAAATCCATTTCAGAAAGCTGAGGAAATGGGGATGTGAGTGTGGAAACTATTCTTTTCCTCTCAAAAACTTCAGACACATTCAAACTGTGAATTAACAGGAACACACTGTTTGAATAAGAGAACAACTACTGTCCAAGCAGAGAAGTTTTTGTTGTTGTTGTTGTTGTTGTTCCTATTGTTTGTTTTAGTTTTTTTCTTACTGCTAGAACTCCCTAATTTCTGAATAAACAGTAGTAAGATCTTAGCAATATTTCTGGGAAGATTGAGACTCCTTCCTAAGATTGATGCTGGAATGGCCTGGAATGCCCTCATTGTCTTAGCATTTATCATTTAGAGAGTCTGAGTGTATGTTTAGAAAGCATGAGTAGTTTGTTCCCCCAAACACATTAGAACAGCACCTGACCAGTGAAAATTTGATACATCTCCTGCAGGGCCAATAGGAGAATAGTCAAAAACAACATTTGAGAACTAACAAGTGAAAAATATAATGATGAACAGCTAGAATCACTGACTCTAATAATTCAAGAAATAAAAGAACATTAATTCTGATGGTCTACTCAGAAATACTTGAGGAGCTAACGCAGTCAGTGAAAAGGGAAACAAAGGAAGAATAGTTGGAAAATGACACATCTCAGAAATTGAAAAGGTTATTGTAAATTTGAAAAAGTTCAAATAGTTTTAAAATAAAATCTTGAGGGATTTACCTATTATATATAGAGATAATTTATAAATGAGAAGATGATGATGTGACAGCCTAGAATGTATGCTTAATTTAAACAGTATTAAAACTTTAACAGTAGTCTTAGAGAAGATAGAAAAATATAGAACAAAATCTATAAAATTTCTAAAAAGTAAAACAGGAATATTAAGCAATAATGTAAAATATAATTTAAACGTCTTTCAGAAATTTTTGTATCATGACAAATATGATGGAAATTTTCAGCAAAAAATGAAAATGGTTTAACTAAAATAATAATCAGGTTGCATTAGAGTTAGTCACAATAATAAGCTCAGATTTTAAAAATGTAATGTAGAAATTCTTAACAGTGTAAGATACAGTTTAATACTTTATAACTTAATAGTTAAGATGAAATATTGAGAGACAGAATGAGACCATAGGCAAACTACTTTTTCTTTTCTACCCATGAATCTTTATATTTTTCTCTGTTTCATACATTTTGAAATGTGCTGCACTGAGAATTACAAGTACAATGAAAATAATCATTAGAGGAGTGTAAAAGCATAAATGGTTAAAATGTGATTAATTCTGTGAGTTGAGACCAACAGTGCTAGATAGGTAAGCTCACTTTTCATTTGTCCATTATTGGTCTGTTTGTTTCTATCATGTATGTATATTAATATTATGTTAAATTTTGTTTTTTTAATGAGAGTTTTACTCTGATTAATTTGGTTTTTTTCAGCTGTAATACTCAATGGTATTTTCAGGGGGAAGAGAATTAGGAAAAGACGATACTTAGAAGTCAAAATGAAAAAAAGCCTTCTTGATGATATCCAAAGGATCCTCATAGGACCATTTTGACAGTTAATACTAAATGATCACTCTATCTGTTGAAAACACTGCCCCCATGCACTGATGACTTACAATTATTTATTCAATCTGTTGCTGAATTTTATGTTTCACCAATTTGTTTCTTGCCAAATGTAACTTCAGAGAGTTTTTTTTATAATTTTTGCAGTAGTAGATTTTCATTATTTTAATATGAACTCTGAAAGATAGATGTTTATTCATGCAGGTAATGCTTATTCATGCAGGTAATACACTGAAAAGAATGTAAGTTTTTGTAGAGACAAGGCTGTGGGTTGGGAACTGGGGAAATAAACACAAACCTTCCACAGTATTTCCAACTTAATATCTAGTATTTGCTTTCATACTATGCTTCTTTTTGTGCTACTGTAATATTTGAAAAATTTATATCCTTTCCTCTTTATCATTTAAATACATACTCTATTGTTTTTACTTATGTATCAAGATTATTGCAAATATTCCATCATATTTACAAGTATATGTGACTTACCAGTCCACATATGACAAAATTTAAATTCTTACCATGTTGCTAACAATTTGGCAAAACCTGGCCATAGAAAAGTCATTTACTTTTCTATCCTCAACATGGATCATTGTCTTGTTTTCTTCTAAAAGATCTATGTCCAAAGCAGCTTTCTCCTATGATAGAACTGTACTCTATTAGTATTTTTCTGTACACTAGTCTCTTATTACACATGACTATTGAACACTTGAAATATGTCTAGTTGTAGCAAGATTTAAATTTTAAATTTAGTTCAATTTTTATTATTTTAAATAATCTAGCCATATGCAACTATTGCATAATGTGCAGACATCATGTGTTAGGCCATTCATCAGTCTCTATTCTTTTTTTGCAAACTCAAATTCGCTGATGGTTGTCTGTCTTCAATGTTATCCCTAACCTATTCTTTTGAATTTGTCACTTAGTCTTCAAAAAACTTTTGAACAATGACACATGTTCTCTAAAATTTTCTTTGCCAAACTTCCTTTGGCACAATCAGTTTACATGCTTTTTGAACAAATTATGTATGCTTGAAATGAAAGGAAACCTCCACCTCCGCTGTGACCCACACAGCCATGTGCTTCTTTTCAACTTGTGTGTCCCTTAGATCAGTGCTTCACAGACTTATTACATGGTGTATCAAGACGCTCTGCCATGCTGGTTATTAGCCATATAGTCTCAGGTGTTTTCCAATAAGAATGGTTCTTCAGAAAAGATATTTCGTGTCCTCAGAAAATGTAAAGTGTCATGAATCTTATTTATATTCACTGTACAAAAATACTCTGCTCCAAAAAAAGTATGATAAACCACCCACCTCGTTGTCAATTTTCTTATAGCTTTTTTATTACTTTTATGCCATTCATATTCTACTTTATTGTCTTATATTTGCATCTGTAATCTATTTTTTAAAACCAGATTGAAAGACCTAAGAATGTGGAAAACACATTCAATTTCTTTTTGTCTCCCAAGTACCTTGATCTGTGAAATATATTCTGTCATCTTATGTTTTCATCAAATTAAGAAACTAAAAGTAAGAAACACCTATTCACAAATGGGAACAGCAAGATTCCCATGTAAGAATATCATGGTTTTCTGAGGTTTCTGATCTCCAGTGGGCTCAATAATCAAGTTTCAACATGACCTACTCTGAGGTGACAATGGCTTATTACTACTATTGCTTTTCTGTGATCATTATCTCTACCAGTTAAGGGTCTTGATGACCTGGCAGTATAATAACTTCTCAAGTTTCCTCATAAACAAAAGTAGACACAATTACATTTAAATCGTGCTTAATTAATGGTAATAAAAACATATATGAATGAGGACCAATTCAAATGCCATTGATATTTACAATAAAAAAATAAAGAAAAAGGGAAAAAGGATAAAGCAAAAGAAGAGAAAGAAAGAGACAAATATTTAATGTGAAGAGGAAGATAGAAAATGTCTCTATTAGTTAATGATTTTCTTAAAGGGTTCATTAAAACTAAAAATCTATTGCACTCAAATCTCATCTCTACTTAAAGGAAACAAACCAGGGCATTCTAGAAATCTTAATAAGCAGTTAGCGAGATCAAGAAGAAAATTTTAGTTCTGCTTAATAGCCAATATGATGATCTTTCAGTGACTCGAGCCATGGCAACCTGCCATGGTCTCTCACTACTACCATAAATAATCAAAAGAAAGCAAGAATCCATGCTAGATTTTAAGCTAATAATTTGTACCTGGTCAAAAAAGAAATGGGGAACATGGAAGGAAAGAAGAAAGAGATAGACAGATGAAGAGGGAATGTAATTAAAGACAACCAAACCAAGAACAAGGACAGGGTGCTGTCAGATATTTAGGCTGCACATTTAATATTTCTGGTTGGAACAAGAGGAAATGTGGATTTCACAAAGCCCCAAATAGAAAATTTAAGACAAGAAAATTTAAGACAACAGCAAAGAGAGCTGTCTATTCTTCACAAAAGTACATTCGGATTTACCTGAATAGCAAGACCAAACAGCTAAACACTGAACCAAGCAGAAATTCAGGTTTAACAACTGATCCCAGTTTTGTTTTACTCACCATTAACTGGTGATGAAAGCTTTCATAAAGTACAATACTGAACAACAGGAGAAAAGAAGGCTGGAGAACTTGGCTTCCGATGTTTGGATGGCTATATATATATATATATATATATATATATACATATATATATATTTGTTTGGCACCCCCCAGGTAGTCAATTATAGTACTTCAACTGGACTGCTGCAACTTGCAATTTAGTGAAGAAAAACCATTTTTTTTTTTTGGCATTGCCCTGGGGTTGCAATAAATTTAGAATATTCATACTGAGCTATTTTCCCACATTTTTATTTTATTTTATTTTATTTTATTTTAATACTGGGGATCGAACTCACAACCTTGCATTTACCAGGCAGGCACTTGTGCTGCTGAACTAAATTGTTAGCCCTGACATTTTTGTTTCTGTTATCCCTAATTCCTTTTATTATTTTATTTTGAGATCAAGTGTCATACAGTTACTAAACTGCCCAGGCTGGGCTCAAATTTGTGATTCTCATGCCTCAGTCTCCAAGAATGGTAGGATTACAAGCATGTGCCACAATGCCTGGCTATCACTTAATTTTTATTCTGTAATCTTCTGTCTTTATGTTTTTTTTTTTCCCTTTCTGGGTTGAAGCATCTAAATATAGATTTTTTTCTTAAGTAATTATTCTATAATAGAATAACAATTTTGGAATTCTTTTTGTATACATTTAATTAAAAAGGATTGAATGGCATAATTTCAAGTTTTGCATTGCAGTGTTTTAGATCTTCTGATTAAGTGTGCCATCCAGAACTGTGGTTTAGAGGATATGATCTGGGGCCAAACTGATTAGCTGATGTTCTGACAGTTGCCATGTTTTGGTTTTCTGTCCTTCTGTTATGTAACAGTGGGTCCTACATTAGATATCATTGGAATGAAAGTGGAAAAGCCATGTGACATTGGCTACTGTCTCACTTTTCACGTTAGTTGTTTTTATTCTGAGTATTTCCATTCACAGTTTCCAGGAATAAAGACTTGAGGATAGTAGTTAAACATTACTACAGCCAGGTAAATGATAAAATGGAAAAATCTTGATACATACTTGAGTCTAATTAAAGGAAAATAGTACAAAACCTTTATTTTAAAAAACTAAAAATTTAATAATGGATATTAAAGCTGACCAATTTGTTCTCTAATGTATTCCCTTGGGGATCATACCAATTCTACAGTTAAACTCAAATGATGAGAGATGTGCTCTGATTTCTTAGATTTTGTGATAATCTCAAAGCAAAATATATCAGAGTATTACTTGGAGTACAATTTCTCTGAAAAATAAGGTATGTTTTATTTGTAGGGAAAGTTTTATCAGAGAAACTTACTAAGTTAGGTAAAATGCAAAAACTTCACACCTCATTTTATGTCCGCTAGGTAGGTTTTTAAGTTTGCCTTTTATGTACAGCTGTTTAATACAATTTTCATTTATTTGAGTATTTTGGATCAAATTTCCTTTTGAAACATTTACTGTAATTAGTGGTAAAGCATATTTTTTAAAATTTTAAAGAAATGAATGCCTGATTTTTGGAGTTCAAAAGATAAATATAGAGAAATGGTTACAGCCTGATTTCTGGCACCAAAAAACACTTGGCTCTGAGTCCTGAATCTTTCATTTATTAAATTGTCCTTGTTCAAATTCCAAAGCTGATTTTTTCATTTATCCTCGGAACATACATGAAATCATGCATTTCAAATGCTCAGAGCACTGCCTGGAGGACTCAGCATGTGTTAGATATTACTTTCTGGTTATCATAATTGCTATTATAAAAAGAAATTTAAAATAAATCAGCTGGTACTTAAGTGTATTAGAATCATTAAAATCTATTTTAATATATAAAGAACTGTTTTAAAAATTAAGGTAGATATTATGTAATTGGGAAGGGGAAGTAAAGAAGTACAAATTCAAAAAACAATTTTACGGCTGTGATATTCTAAAATTAAAGAAGGATATTAATCTCTCAGAGTGAGTTAATTTTGTGGGCCACTGATTGTTAGAAAGATCTTTGATGATATTTTAAGCACAAAGATTATATGACTTATGGAAAATGTCATAGTATAAGAAATCCTTCTTTACAAGGAACACCCAATAAGAATGCTGGAAAAATACAAATACGTTTTTCTTGGCAATATTAAATTCTCCAGTTGCACTTTAATTTTATTTTTCCTTTGTCATAAGCCCTCAGCCATCATTTTTATCCTAAGCAAATATAACATGAATATTCAAAAACAGAAGTTTCAGGTAAATTGAAGCTTATGCAATAAGGCTTTTGTAACATACCGAGGTCTTGTTTTTTATCTTCCTGTCTTTAGAAGTTTTTCCTTTTTTGTTGCTAGTAAAATAATGCAAGGTTCCATATTCCATTAAGGCAGCAAAAACAAAAATGAAACAAACAGAAACAAAGAGATCCATTGCAGTCACATAAGAAACCTTAGGTAAAGACTTCCTGGCAATTGTACTTAGGGTTGTCATAGTCAAAACTGTAGTGATACCTGTAGAGAGAAGGGGGAAAAAAATAAAAGATTAAGAATAATTTAACAGACTGATTTTATTCTTCCATAAGATTTGGCAATATTGTGAACTGACATAAATACTGGAAACAAAAGGATATAATTACTAGTCATTTACAGAAAGAATCACCGGTAACCATGGCTACCCAATGTTAAATGCCTTTTTTGTGTCGGGGAATTTTAATCATTTAAATTACTGTGCAGCACAGTGACGCCCAACACCCTTCCTGTCGTTCCTCTATAGCAATGAAATTATCAACTTTTTAATCTGATGTGTGCTTGCCTGGAAAAACAAGTTTGTCATCTTTTGTGCAGTGAAGTGTGACCACAGGCTAAGATTTGCTGAAGCAGAGTTATGGACTGGAAGCTATGTCTAAAAGATGGCATTAAAGAGATGGACAATGCCCTTCTTTTTCTCCTCCTTATACACTGCTGGAATAAAATGATCAGAGCACCAGAACGTTCTTAGACCACATAGTATCTTAGATGTTCAGACCATCAACGACTCAGCAGAAAGCTAGAGGAAACTGAATCCCTGATATTCCAATGTACCTTATCACTTTAGTAAGTACTTCTGAACTTGCAAGTGAGAAATAACTACCTTTTGATCAAACTGAAGCAAAAGTGATTGGAGATCTTCTGCTATATACAGTTATATCATAGGATTTTCCCACATGATAATGTGAATCTATTTTTATCTCAAATTTAAGTAAAGAATAAAATCAGGGCAAAACAATGCTTCAAAAACACTGTAAATATTTTTATGTATAAGACTTCAGCACATGCAATTTAGATATGTCCAGGAGCCTCACCCCTGTGCATATTTGTCTTTGGAAATGTGTGGTTGCCTTCAACTATTGGCCTTCTTGCGCGTTTATCATTATTAACATCAAGTCTCCAAAATCACAGGTGCATTCGGTATTTCTTCTTGTTAAATTACCATAGTTTTCTTTCCTTATCTCAAAAACTATTGCCCTACAAATAGACTTACTTACACTCTTAAAAGTATTAAATATAATGCTTAATGATTCTTAATTTGGCCAGTACATATAGAATGGTAGCTTCTATCATGAAATAAAAAAAAATAGGAAGAGATGCAGCAATAGTGTCTTTGGTATGGGGCAGGCAGGATCCATGACTTTCTCTCATGACTCCAATGAAATATGCCCTAACAGTTTCTCTTGCATACTCATTTTTTTAGTTTCAATAGTTATTAAAATAAAAAAAAGCAGTGTAATGCATTTGAAATCAGAGAGGTGAACCTGTGATTAATCTCTAACTTCTCCACTTATTTGCTTTGCAATCTTAAAGAAAGTTCTTAATGCCTTTCATTGAAAAAACTGACATAGTCACATTTACTTACAATAAATACACAGAAATGATTTAATTTTTTTCTCTTACTTAGTTAATGAATTTAAGTCTCCCTGTCTAATATCAGTAATTTAAAGATATAATTTCCTAAGCAGTTTGTTAGTTGCATTTTATGTTAATTTTTATGGAAATTCAGTTTGTAATGTTTTCTGAATTCCTATTTTTTATTTCACCCAAGAGTTATATGAGATCATTTTTTGATTTCAAAATATTTGAGACTATTATTAGTTATTTCTATCATCTTTTAACTTATTTCTGTTTTCAACAGAAAATATATCTAATATTCTAGTCATTCAAATTTTACTGAAATCTTGGTTGATATTCAACATGCATTTGAAAACATGTACAATGAAATTATGTGTGGTGTTCAATAAATGTTAATCATTCAAGTAGTTGGTAATTTCATTCAGATTTTCTACAACTTGATTAATCTTTTATTCTCGTAGTTGTAATGGAATGAGAAAGGGCTGTTAAAATGTCCAGCTGTGGTTACAGATTTATCTACTTTTTTTCCATTATTTTTGACAATTTTTCCTTTAATTACTTCACAATCAAGGCTACATCTTAAAGTTTTATATGTAGTAAACGTTAAAGAATACTAATGTATGCACGGCTCCTGTGTCTCTCAACTTCCACACATTCTGAAGGGAAGCATTAAATTACAACATTCTCACAAGATAGAACAAGATTTATAAAACTATTTTTGGCTTCTTAATTATGTACTGTCCTTACATCAAAATTCATAAAATTACTGTGTGTTTTTATTCTGTTGACAACAGTTGCATTTAAAGCACTGTTATGTAACTGTTTTATAAGGCAAGAAAAACTGCAGTAGATTTTAGCTTTTAGACTTTTCTGCTAAAATTTAATAACTAATATCATATGATGAATTTCCTATTAAAATATCTCTGCAACTATGATAATGAGAAAACATTTGTGATGTTTAAAGGATAATATAAGACCCCTTTTCAGATATCATTTTTATTTCCTTTTTGGTTTCCCTTGTTTTAAGATTTTAGACTCTCAAGAAAACTGTATCTCCAAGGGTACAGGAAGATACTTCAGATTTACTGCTGCCACCTTTATGTGTTTTAAAATTTACCTTATTAGATGCAGTTACCAGATATCTTAGGAACCACATGGAAAACTCTTCAATGTTGAATATAGAAAATTTCTGAACTATGATTAGGCACAAATGAGAGCAGTGTTATTCATATCCTACATTGATCTTGGAAATGAATCAGATGATTAACAAGTTTTAAGTGTATATATACAAATGTATATATACATATGCTTTCAAACACATATGTAGTTATTAGCTACTTATTTTCATTTAGGATTTTATTATTGAAATAAATTGCTACAAGAAGAGAAATTCATTTTATTGAGGATGAATTATAGTTTACTCTTTTAATCAATGTTATTTTACAGACAACTCTGATACACACAGATTAATTATATACTTGGTGTATCACAAGATCCAGGGAGTATCTTGTTCTTTTCAGGGACCTGCTCTTTGGAACGGTTGTTTGTTCATTAGTAACATTGTAAGAGCAGAGGATTTGAAAGTCATCTAAACACACACCAGTAAATGAATATACTTATTAGTCATTCAGCTAAAACCTAAATTAAATGTTGATGAAAAAGCAACTGAAAAAAGTTTTAAGTCCTTTGTTACACTATTACATGTGTATGTGTTTATGTATATGCATAATCCTTTCAATTTAGTGTTGCACTAGTTTCTGTCCAAATTTGCTGGACTATTTCTAATAAATGTATTTATAAACTTTTATTGCATTAAAATATTTTAAACCCTATGTGATTATAGGAAAACATTACATATTGTACCCAGTGATGTTCTTGCAGGTACTGCATCTTTATTGATCCAAAAAGACACCCAGGAAAGAACGACTGTTAGAATACACGGAATGTAGGTCTGAATAGTGAAGTATCCCATTCGTCTGCTCAGGTCAAAAAAAATTGTCATGATAACGTAATCGCCTGAAAGAAAAAATAATACATTTCATTTTGGTTTGAAAATACATTTAAATACCAATGCTATTTAGTGCTAGCACAATTCACTTCTACATATTTTACCCTTACCTGAGATTGTGTGAGCGATTTCAGTTGAGTTTCTTAAACCTACAAATGCAAACTGATATAATCTCCAGTATTTAGGATCAGCCACTTCTACAGAAGGCTTTTTCCATTTGTATTCAATTTCATTTTTAGGATATCCATCTATAGGAAAAATTTTAAAGAAAACACACAGATTCAAATAATCAAAAAAGGTACTGTTACAATACCTACTGTAACAAACTCTTGGAAATTTTTCCTTTTTGTGTTATTATAAAATATGATAAACTTAAAACTGCTGAATGAAATATGTATATATAATTTAAAGAATAATACTGTTTTGGTTATTTTATGCTGATACGCTGATTTCAGATGCAACTTTTCTTGAAGCACTTAGAGGTTTGGGTTGTGGCATTTTTTCATGTGAATCTATGTATCTTGGCTTTACAGAGATTATATTCTGTTAGACTTCCACTCCACAATGCTGTCAAAACTAAAGCATAAAGTTACCATGTTTCTCAACTGTCCTCAGGTTATAACTGAGTGTAAACCAAACTTTAAGCATTCAAATTTTTATTTGGATTTGGAGGCTAAAACTAGGTTTTCTATTTGTGATCACCTACAGTTTGGGAAATATTTTAATAACACGAAGTTGTTAATTATTTCAACAAAATGTTTAGTCTACATATTGCAGAGAGTTCACTAATTGACTTTAAATACTTCCCAAATAGTGTATTATTTTCCATGATCTCTTATCAATAATGAAATAAAACAAATAAAATAATTGCCTCCTCTGCTAATTTACTTATTTACATTTTATTTTCTCTCTATTTTTCTTTTGTTTAGGGCTCTATTTAAGAATTTACATTTCATTTTCTTTTTTTTTTACAGAGCCTTCTTTATACTACTTTTCCAACATTTCCTATGCATTATAATTACAGAAAAAATAGTGTGTAGTCATAATACAAAGGGATATGGCACAAGATATTTAGCAACTGTGTGTCATAACATTGACTTTTAACATTTGGTCTGTAAAAAAATTACTCTCACACTTTTATATGCATTTTTAGAAATAGAAGGCTCAATTTTCTACTGGACTTCTATAAAATGCTTAAAAAACATTAGTCATGATTATTATATTTGTATTATTTATGGTCAATTCAATTTAAGGGAGAAATATGAACTATTTGTAATGGCAATTAAAGCCAAAGCAGTGTCAAACCAAGATGCAAGAATGGCACATAGACAAGAGCTCAGTAACTCCTCTCATCAAGTGGTTACATAACAGCTACACCTTGAGTATTCTTATTAACCAATCATTATGATGATTTGGCGGTTATTGATAAATTAATGTCTAAAGACAAAGAAGTGAAATATTAATATAGAATGATAGTGTAATAAGACAAAGTGTAGTAAGATAATTCAAGAAAATAATTAGTATAGGACAACAAGTGATGTACAGAATTTAGGAAGAATGAAATAATAATTTAAAGTAATCATATCACATTCAATTGAGACTAGGTTTCAGAAGAAATGCAGTTAAAAAAAATTGAAATAAAGATCATAGCATGAGACAATTTGTAGATACAGGCAGACGCATTTTTAAAAATCACCTTTCATGTTTCTAAGACTTCCCTAAATATTGGGGTGAATATCTTTATAAAATACATGAGGATTAATACATTAATAATATGAAAAAAGTTAATATTGCAATGGATATAGCTATTTTATGGCAAAAAACTGGATTTTTATATTCAAATTATTTTGCTTTAATCACTTTTCTGTGTTTCTATTTTCATTTAATTAAATATAAAAGATTTTAGTTTTAGATTTCTAAAGCTTAGTGGTGTAAGCGCCTGCCCGGCAAGCTCAAGGTCACGAGTTGGATCCCCCGTATCAAAACAAACAAGCAAAAAAGAAGTAATTTTAGGTTTCTAACATAGCTTTTCAACTCAATAGTTGATTCGCTATTAATATTTGCTATTAAAGTGAATACTCTACACCCAATTATTTTTAAACAAATTTTTAATTCCAATGTAATAAATTTAAATTGCTTCCTCAAAACTAAATATAATTAGAACCATCTTTTATTCTTGATTTGTAAAAATATTTAAATACAAACCAATCCTCAGTAGTACTTTATTCAGAATATGAAAAAGACATTAGAATATGCTGAATTGTAAAAATGATTTAATAAAATATATAAAATGGCTACACATGTAGTGTCACTTTTTATCTAAAATCAAGAGGCAAATGCACTATTTGTAATTACTGTACATAACAAATTTGAACACAGTCTATGTTCTTTAAAAATTGTCTCATTTTTTTATTTTTAAAGAAACAAGGTTTAAGTCTAAAACTCCATGAAATCAAATATTTTATCACTTACAGCTTGAAAATTCCAGTGGACAGGAATGTTCATCCATAGGAAAATTATGAAGTTGAAGGTAACATTCTGCATTAATTGTCAATCTATGTAGATGGAAAAATAAATATTGAATAAACAGTTTTAATCATTAAAAATCTCTTGCTTATTTTTAAAATATGATTTGGGCCTACAAAGGATGGCATACTACAATAAGTAGTAATACTAAAATCAAGATCCTAAACTGCAATATTGTATTATTAATAAATAAGCATGAAAATTCTAATATTTTTTTGTCCCAAAAATTCTATACATCTATCTTTCTATACATTTCAATATGATCTCTGCACTTAAAATTTAAAAGTTCACATCTAAACTATTTTTCTAGTTTCTAAAAAAAAAAACTGTCTAAACATGTACATGCATATGTGCATACATGCACAAGATGAACATGTTTGATATAGTTAAGTGTGCTTACATTTTCTCATAATGTATCATGAACATATTCCTATTAAGAATGATTCTTAATGTTCAGGTACAGTACATTGAGGAAATTAATTAAATTCAAACCTTATGCATCAGTCTTTTCTTGTGATATTTTAGGTCTTTTTTTTTTTTTTTTGTATTGGGAATTAAATTCAGGGCTTTGCACTTGCCAGGCAGGCACTGTGCCACTGAGCTATATCCCTGGACTTTAGTTCACTCTTACTAATCTCATTATAAAATTTGTAACATGGTATGTTCCTAGAGAAAAATCAGTGGTTTACATTATACATTAAAAAGCATTAGTGGTCATGTAACAATCTATTTTGCAGCTAAGTAAAGAATTTAAAAATTGGAGGGGTTTTTTTGTTATTTTTCCTTAACTGTAAATCTTTTCACATAATAGGAACTGTAAACTTTAAAAAGTATTGCCAGAATATATCATCATTTGTATTTTATAACAAGAAAGGGATACCATATTTCCTACATTGTAAGTTTGAAGAAGAAATCTTTAGAAGCTAGTCAAATGTTAGTATAAATAACCTACAGCAAATGCAAATTTTTAGAACAGTATTACCTTAATGTATAAAGAACTCGTCCATCATTCCAAATTCTCAGGAGACGATTAGGAGTTGTTATCCAGTGTGCATCAGATTTTCTTGAGTTTCTGAAGAAAGTGTCAGGAATCCAAATTTTTCCAACCATATTACTATTAAGCATAAGCACTTTCATAGTACTATTGAATTTCAGTCGACTGTCGAACCAGGTTTGAGCAAAAATTATATCTATTGTATATTCCTAAAAGAAACAAAGAATAATATATTTTTATAGTTTCCTAAGAGTTGATTGTTTAAGACTGAGACTCAGAACAACTATCAAACAGTTTCACTTTAGGGTTCCCAGGAGAATCTTCCCACAGTGACTGTGTGAGAGGCAGTCATAGAAGCCATGGTGAGGGTGCAGGCAAAACATAAACTCTCCAAGAAGTTGTAGCTCAGACTGGGGAGGACACAGAGCTCCACTCCTCATGGTGAGAATCTAGGCCTCTTGTGTGGCTCTCAAAAGCAGCTGTATCTGAAGGTGCTGACATTAGGCACAGCAGGCTGTGAGAGTACTTGCCTTGTTGCCTACAGCCAGCATTGATCAAGTCAGATTGCTTCTCCACTTCCGGTTGTGAACAAGGACACAGCTCAGGTTGAAGGGTAAACTCATCCCAGTATGAACAGATAAAGTGGTCTCTACAATAGTGGACCAGATAACAATCCCTACAGCTATGAAGTTAGGCACAGTAAACCATGACTTAATGGATTCTAAGACTGCAGATCTGAAGAGAAACAACTCTTGAAAATATGGAGAAATCTTTTTTTTTTTTTTCTTTTGGACTTACCCTCACCACCCAATTGTTAAGAGTATGGAGAATTTTTCTTTTTCCTTTCATTTTTCCTTTTAATTATTCATTTTAAATCTTATTTTAAACTTCTCACTTTTCTTTTTCTACTTCTTGTTTGATCTTTTCTGTTACATTTATCTACTTCTATCATTTTCCTTCTAATCCTTATTAGGATTCTTTATTTCATATTTCTCTCCTCTCCAACCTTCACTGACTAATACTCAAAAATTTTTTTCTTGAATTTAACATTTTTACGTGTTCTGGTTGATACACTGTATCAACTTCAGAACTTTAGAAGTTTAACTGAGAGACTTAGCAGGGAACCAGGATGCTTACTTTGTAAATATCCTCATCCTGTGCAGAAGGAGGGCACAGACATTTTGGGAGTGCTACCCTTGCCCTTCCAGAGGCAATATAAGGGAGGAAAAGAGCCTTGATTTCCCCCTTTTGCTCTGGCACTGCCTTGAATTGTTGCCCTAGTGCCATGCCACTCTACCTTATAGCCAGCTGATTGAAGCCTCCAAAAATTGTAAGTTAAATAAACTTTACCTTCCTTAATTTTTGGTGTTTGGTATTTTGTCCCAGCAACAAGAGAAAAGTAACTGAGACAACACCCTTCTATCTTTACTACAAAAACCATTAAACTAAAGATAGTGTTATGGTTTGTGTCTGGATGCCCCCCCCCCAAAGCCTCATATGGTCATGGGACATAGGTTTTTTGGAAGCACTTGAATGTAGAGTTTGTGATTGGTTCACTGTCAAGTGCTTGGATTGGAGTGCTACACTAGCCCTAGTAGTGCAGGATTCAATAAAAGTGAAGGGAAGAGGTTTGCTTCCTCATTTTTATCTTGTTACTTTTTTCTGTCTTCTGCTGCCTTGAGTTGTTGCTCCTGGCCATGCTGCCCTATCTTGCAGCCAGCTGATTACAGACTGAAACTTCCACAAAGTGCCAGCTAAATACACCTTTCCTTAATTTTGGGAGTCAGGTATTTTGCCTCAACAATGAGAAAAAAGTAACAGACAGTTAGCTAACTTTGTTATTACTGTTGAATTTTTTTCTACTGCTATTGGAGGTATCATTATCAAATTTAGTAGCTATTTACTCTATGCCTGTATTAGGTTTATCTTACTACAGTACTATAATTATAGACTCTATTTATGGATAAGGAAGGTACACTGCTGGTTCTTATGGTATTTCAATATTCAGCCTCCATTTGATGCTCTTATTGCTAATGATTTACTTTCTATTGCCAGGATCTAATAATTGTTCATATTAATATTTTTTCTCTGTATACCAATATACAAATCATTTTTGTGCAATTAACCCTCCTCTCTCCTTAAATACATTTCTAGAAAAATGGATGGTGGGTCTTTCCTTCTCAAATTAATGGAGGTAGTAATTAGATATTTCAACAGAGGTAGAAGTTAGCCATGCCCATAATGCATCCCTGAAAAGCAAGCACTAACCAAAGAGATCACCATATTAGCAACGAAGTATTTTTATTATAAATGTTCACAATCTTCAGCACACAGTACACTAAAACAAAAACAATAGAAACATAAGAAAACAGATCAGTAACATACCTCCAAAAACTCCCCAAACACCCAATATCAATCAAAAGGGCAACAAAGAGGTGAAAATCAAAAGTTGCACAGCTGAGTTATTCAAAAGGATAAGAAAGAAGAGAAAAAAGCAAACTAATAAGGTATTCTATGGGCTCAAAGAAGATACAATTAAGCAAATAATGCACATTGTAAATTTTAAAAATCAGCCATTTTACAGAAGAGACTAATAAAAATGTGGAAAGTAAAAAAATGATAAAAACTTAAATGATCAGTATAAAAAACATTAGAGTCCAAGAAAATGGTTCAAACAGAAATCCAGGAGATTAAAAAATTCTTCTGAACATATAGACAACAGAAATGATTAACGTGAGAACAGTGTCAGAATTAGAAGATAGGGCTACTGTCAGATACCAAATATTCAGAAATAACTTCAAACAAAAAGAAAACAACATAAATGGATCCAACAGCTACTACCTGATGCAAAGACTCATCTAAGATTAACTGAAATTAGTAAAATAGTAGGAGACAGCACAAATGACATGAAAAAAATCTATTTACAATTATAATAGAATAAAATTTTCAAATATGGGGAAAGAATTAAAAAATATAAATAAGCAAAGCACATACAATCCCAAATATGTGCAACCAAAAATAATATCTCTGTGATACATCGTAGTGAAGATCCCAGAAGTCAAAGCAGAATCAGAGTCCTAAAAGTTTTTAGGAAAAAAGCACTGAATCATTTATACAGGCAAACCCCTTAGTATTACAGCAGATTTCTCAACATCAACCTTACAGAACAGGAGAGTTTGGAATGAAGGGTTTTAAGTCTTAAAGAAATACAAACTTCTGTATCCCTAAAAAGTATCTTTCAAATATGATAGGGAAATAAGATATTTCCATGATGAACAGCACTTTAAGCAATTCATGAATACCAAACCAGCACAACAAAATTCTCAAGTATATCCTAAGAAGTGGCAGTGAAACCAACAAGCCATCAAATCAAATAGAATGAATACACCCAGCAGGGTGAACAGTTAAGCAAAAGGAAGAGAGAGAAAGAGAGAGAGATAAAGAGAAGAAAATGACAAAATAATGCAATGACAAAAATAAATTAATACTTTTCTGTAAACACTCAGTGTGAATAGTTTCAATTTCACAACCAAAAGACATACATGAGCTCACTAGATCAAGAAACAATATCTAAAAGTATATTGTATATTCAATATACATTTAATTAAAAAAGAAAATCATAGATTAATTATAAAAGGATGTAAAACAGTATTCCACACAATCAGAACTTGAGAAAAGCAGGAACAGCTATCCTAATTTCATACAAAATTAATTTCATGCTAAAACTAATCACAAAGGGCAAAATAGGTCAGTATCTACTGGATAAAATAACAGTTAAGCAGAAAGAGATAACAATTGTAAACATATGTGCACAAAACACTGGTACACACAACTTCATAAAATAAACAGTACTGTACATAAGATACCAGATAAACACTGACATATTTATAATGGGGGAGCTCACAGATACACAGATCAATCTCACAGAAATCAAACAGAAATAGAAGAATTGAATAAGACCTTTGAAGAAATGGATGTACTAGATATCTATGGAACTAAGAACAAAAGAATACATATTTTTTCTCAGCAGAACATGGGACTTTCTCCAAAATAGACCACTTGGTATCTAATGAAGCTTAAGCAAATGCCAAAATATCAAAATTTTCTTGTGCATATTATCAGATCATAATGCAATGAAATTATAATGCAAAGGCAAAAGAAATGACATAAAACTTGCAAACACAAGGGAATTTAAACAATCCTCTGAAATAATCAGAAAGCTGTGGAACAAATAAAAGAAGAAACTAGACAGTTGTTAGAGTCAAATGATAATGCCTGTACAACATAACAGAACTTACAGGACACAATGAAAGCAGTCCTAAGAGGGAAGTTTATATTGTAAATACCCGTATCAGAAAAACAGAATTAGGCTGGGGAGGAGAACAAGAAGTTAATGAGAATCTACAACCTCCTGGGAGTCAGTGCCCTGAGTGGGCTGAATCGGGGGAGAGCCAGATGCCAGCCTCTTCTGGCATGCAGGCAGGCAGATAAGAGCCAGTGTTCCCCTCCATCCCAGCCCCATTAAGCAACCAGCTGATCCAGAGAAACACAGGTTGTGGTGATAGCTAATGGAGGAAAATACAATCTAATGTTTGTAGTGTTTAGTGGTGCACTGACTTTTTAACTCTGAAGCTGGTCTGATCATCTATTGAAACAAAGTAATACACAGATTAGTATATATGGGAGATCTCCTTCTCAAGGTGGTAGCCATTGTAATTCCCTATTATCTTGTTTTTAAATCCTGTATCATTCTCATTGTTTTGTTTGGTTGAGTTTTATTCTGCTTTATCTTGTTTGATTTTACTATATCTGATGGCATGGGCAGCTGTTTCAAGAGTAACAATATGTATTACAGTAACCATTTTGGATTTATGATTGTCTTGTTTTGAAATCCTATGTTGCATTCATTGTTTGTTTCTATTCTATTCTGGTTTGCTGATTTATTTTACTATGTCTGAGGGTATGGGCAGCTGTTTTGAATACAACAAAGGCATTATGATGACCATTGTTGATTTTCTATTATCTTGTTTGAAGTCCTCTGTTACTTGCACTGTCTTGTTTCAATTGGGTTTATTGTTTTATTTTGCTTGGTTTTATTCTCTTTGAAATAAAATTTTAGAAAAAATTCAAAAAAGGAAAACAGAGTAAGCCCAAAGAAGTGAACTAATGATGTACTTTAAGGTCCTACAAAACAAGAACAATCTAGAAAACTTAATACACAACAGGAAATTATTAAATTCAGAGCAAAAATTAATGAAATTGAGGCAAAGAAACAAAAAAAGAAAAAGAAACATTGAATCAAAAAGTTGCTTCTCTGAAAAATAAAATAAACCCCTAGCTGATTTGAAAGAAAGATCAAGAAGCCAGCAGATTAATCCAATTAGAAATTTAAAACATGGTATCCCAATGGACATTGCTGAAATCCAGATCACTGTAAACTACTATAAGTGACTGTACTCTAATAAATTGTAGAATTTAGAAAAAATAGTTATATTCCTAGATACCTATGAATTGCCAAAACCAAACAAAGTATAAAAACCTTGACTAATACAGAAACAATGACACTGTAGCTGTAATTTAAAAAAAT
Organism: Hydrochoerus hydrochaeris; assembly: GCA_004027455.1. NCBI lineage: Eukaryota > Metazoa > Chordata > Mammalia > Rodentia > Hydrochaeridae > Hydrochoerus > Hydrochoerus hydrochaeris. The sequence goes on along the minus strand of PVLA01000333.1, from coordinate 82,974 downwards.
GGATTAAGAAAATCTCAGGTCCTAATTTAATAACTACTGAATTCTGTAGGTTTTTTAGTGAAGTTGTTGGAAACCACTATGAAGCAGCTCTGAGCAGGAATTAAATTTTACTAATTGGCTTTCTATGTTTATCTGTGAGTCTGTCCTGGGCCTGGGCCTGGCAATGAGAGCTGATTCATAGTAAGTGAAGCTCTATGAATCACTGATCCTGGCTGAGATTTGTAGTAATCTGTGAGGCACAAGACACCTCAAAAGGCAAGATAAGGCCACAACTGTGGACACTTGGCTCCAACCCTGAATTAAACAATAGAAACTACAGCTGGAGGAATTTCACTCCTGTAGTCTCAATCCTACCATAAATATTATAAATATTATCCTGGAGGTAGGACAGTTCTCCTAAATTGGCATAATTTATTACTTGGAGAAGACTCTGAAGAGACTCCCAAGGTCCTGCTCATTTCCCATGCTTTCCTAAGTTTCTCCGCCTTTTGTCCTTGGATCTATAAAAGTGAACTGGGGGGCCTAACTGGGACATGACCAGCAACAACCAAGCAGCCAGTGGGACCCAGATTCCAGGTTTGGACCCACAACATGCACTTGGGTGGAATCCCAGCCCATGGAAAAGGACTTTGAGCCTGCTACCAGGTGGTAAGACCACGTGCAGCATCCCAGACCACCCTGGGCCACACACAGGGATGGGGGCCCAACTGGGCCATGCCCAGTGACTGCCAAGCAGCCAGCAGGACCCAGATTCCAGCCTTAGGCCCTGACTGCACACTCTGGCAGAACCCCAGCACATGGAAAAAACTTGGAATTTAGCTCCCAGGTGGCAAACCTTGGATACAGCAGATTAACTGTGTCAGTGTGGTGAGTATGCTCCTAAAATAGAGGTTGTATTGAGTAAATAGGGCCAGTAATAAACCCCCCTCCAACTAATTGTAAGACATTGGTGAGTCTGAAAAGAGTGTGGGTGACCACCTCCTAAACACAGAAAACATCAGAGTGAAAATGACAAAACAAAAAAGCAAAATGCAGTCTCAAACATCTAGTCCACCACAATCAAGTGCAGAAGATGTTGAATTAGAGGACCCCAAATATAACACACAGAGAACCTCTGAAGAGATAGTGAGCAAAATAAAAAAAGGACTCCATGAGGCTATAGAGGAAATCAAATTAGAAGTACTCTCCCATGTAAAGACAGAAATAACAGCCTTAGTAAAGAAGTTGCTGAGTGCACCTAAAGAAGAAATTGAGAAAAAAGTACAAGAGCATGGGAAACTGACTGAAACACTGAATGAACAATATAGAAAACATGCAGAATTCATGAAACAAACTCAAAGAGACATCCAAGAAACAAAAAATTCTATACAAAGCTTGCAAAACTGCTTAAATGAAGCTGAGGACAGGATTTTGGACCTTGAGGACAGGATCGCAATTAGTGATCATGAAAGGATAGAACTTTTAAAAATAAGAAAACAGCATTAAATGACAATCCAACAGCCTCAAAATGAAGCCAAGAGCAATGTAAAATTAATAGGTATCAGTGAAGAGGCAGGAGTCAAAGAAAATGATGTAGCCAAAATATTCACAGAATAGAAGAAAATTTCCCAAACATGGGGAAAGAATCTGATATGCAGATAAATGAAGCATATGGAAGGCCAAACAGTCAAAATCAACATAAATCCACACCCAGACACGTAATAATTAAGATCTCAGACATGCAGCATAAAAAACAGAATACTAAAATCTGTTAGAGAAAAGAGACAACTCACCTCCCAAGGAAAGCCCATTAGAATCACAGCAGACTTTTCAGCATAAACCTTCAAGTCAACAAGAGCTTGGAGTGAGGTATTTCAAGCCCTGAAAGAAAACAACCTTCAACCCAGGCTGTTGTACCCAGCAAAACCTTCATTCAAATTTAATGGAGAAACAAGATATTACCATGACAAAGAACAACTGAAGAAATTCACATCCACCAAACCAACCCTAGAAAGAGTACTGAAAGACATACTACACAGAGAAAAAAATGACCACAATCCCCAAAACAACAACAGAAAGAAACCACCAGGTAGGATAAGCAATCAAATAAGGGGAAAAGCAGAAAGCAAACAACTGGAATATAACATGGCAAAGTCAACCAGTACATATCAATGATATCCATAAATGTAAATGGCCTCAATTCACCTATAAAAAGAAATAGACTGACAGAATGGATCAAGAAACAGGATCCCACAATATGCTGTATACAAGAAACACATCTGACCCAAAAGGAAACTCATAGATTAAAAGTCAAAGGATGGAAAACAGTATTCCATGCAACAGGAAACAGAAAAAAGCAGGGAATAACTATTCTAATTGCAGACAATGTGAACTTCAAACTTAAAATGATTAAAAGAGATAAAGGAGGTCACTACATACTTGTTAGAAGAAAAATTCAAGAGGAAGAACTAACAATTATAAATATATATGCACCAAATACAGGAGCACCCAACTATGTAAGACAAACACTAATGGACATGAAAAACCAAATTATCAATAACACAATTATAACAGGGGATCTTATCAGCCATTGTCACAAAGAGATAGATCAACTAGACAAAAGGTCAGCAAAGAAATAATAGAACTGAATCATACCTGTGAGCAATTGGACTTAGTAGATGTTTACAGAGTGTTCCATTGAACCACATCAGAATACACATTCTTCTCAGCAGCACATAGGACATTCTCCAAAATAGACCATATATTATCCCATGACATATTCTTAAGTAAATGCAAAGGTATTGAAATCATCCCATGCATAATATCTGACTGTAGTTCACTGAAATTGGAAACTAATGGCAAAAGAAATTGCAAAATCTGCACAAACACATAGAAATTAAAAAAAAACTTTTTGAACAACCAGTGGGCTACAGATGAAATTAAAGAAGAAATAAAGCAATACCTACAATTCAATGAAAACACAGAAACAACATACTGTAATCTATGGGATGAAATGAAAACAGTCTTAAGAGGGAAATATATAGTAATAAATTGTCATATCAAGAAAATAGAATGAACACAAATAACCTAATGCTCCATCTCAAACTTCTAGAAAAAGAAGAACAAGATAAACCCAAAGCTCATAAAAGAGAGGAAATTGTAAAGATTAAAGTAGAAATCAATGCCATTGAAAGTAAAAGAACAATACAAACAATTAATGAATCAAAAAAAGCTGGTTTTTTGAGAGAATAAACAAAACTGACAAACCCCTAGCTAACCTTATCAAGAAAAAGAAAGAAAAAACCCAAATTCATGCAATAAGAACTGAAAAGGGAGAAATAACTACAGATCCCATGGAAATTCAAAAGATCATGAATACCTACTTTAAAAATCTCTACTCACAGTGGAAAACACAGAGGGGAAAACACAGAGGAAATGGACAGATTTCTAGAAACATATCAACTACCAAAGCTCAACCAAGAAGATATACCAATTTTGAACAACCTAATATCAGGTATTGAAATTGAAACTGTAATTGAAAACTTGCCAATGAAGAAAACCCCAGGTCCTGATGGATTCAGTGCTGAATTCTACAAGAAATTTAGAGAAGATTTGATGTCAATACTCCTTAAACTCTTCAATGAAATTGAAAAGAAAGCAATCCTCCCTAAATCATTCCTGTAGGCAAGCATTACTCTAATACTAAAACCAGAGAAAGAGCCAACCAAAAATGAGAACTATAGACCAATCTCACTAATGAACATTGATGCAAAGATTCTCAATAAAATACTGGCAAATAGAATGCAGCAAATCATCAAGAAGATTATACATCATGACCAAGTGGGATTCATTCCAGGAATGCAAGGATGGTTTAACATAAGCAAATGAATAAAGGTAATACACCACATAAACAGAGCCAAAAACAAAAAACATATGGTCCTCTCAATAGACACAGAAAAAGCTTTCGACAACGTCCAACACATGTTCATGATAAAAACCCTTCAGAAACTTGGAATGTATGTTGTCTACCTCAACCTTGTAAAGGCCATCTATGACAAACCAACAGCCAACATTATACTAAATGCTGAAAATTACACTATACTGAAAGAAGGAGATTGAAGAAAATATTAGAAAATGGAAGGATATTCCTTGCTCTTGGCTAAGAAGAATCAACATTGTGAAAATGGCCATACTCCCCAAACTGTTATACAGATTTAACATAATCCCAATCAAAATACCATTGACATACCTCACAGATCTAGAGAAAACACTCCTAAAATTCATTTGGAAACAGAAGAAACCTAGAATAGCAAAGGTAATTCTGGGCAACAAATGCAAGGCAGGAGGCATCTCAATTCCTGACTCTAATCTATACTACAGAGCCACAGTGATAAAATTAGTATGGTATTCACAAAGAAATAGACCTGAGAGTCAATGGAACAGACTAGAAGATGCAAGCATAACTACAAAGACACTCAGCCACCTGATATTTGACAAAGGGGCTAAATATGTCCACTGGAAGAAGCATAGCCTCTTCAATAAATGGTGTTGGAAAAATTGGCTCTCCACAAGCTGAAGACTGAAACTAGAACCATGCATATCACCATGCACAAAACTAAAGTCTAAATGGATCAAAGACCTAAATATTAAAACAGAAACACTAAATCTACTGGAAGACAAGGTAGGTAGAATTCTTGGAGACATAGGGGTAGGCAGAGAATTCATGAACAGAATGCAAACTGCACTGAAAACACTTCAAAGAATCAACAACTGGGATCTCATATTATTGAAAAGTTTCTTCACTTCAAAGGAAATCACCAACAGAGTGAAAAGAAAACCCACAGTGTGGGAAAAAATTTTAGCCAGCAACCCCTCAGACAAAGAACTTATGTACAAAACAGATAAAGAATTGAAAAACATCAAGCCCCCCAAATTCAAAGACCCTTTCCAAAAATGGGCATCTGAGATGAAAACACAGTTTTCAGAGAAAGATACACAAATGGCAAATAAATACATGAAGAAATGTTCACCATCACTGGCTATTTGAGAAATGCAAATTGAAACAACATTGAGATTTTATCTTACTCAGGAAAGAATAGCTGCCATCAAGAAATCAACTGATAACAAATATTGGCAAATATTGGCGGGGAAAAAGGAACACTGCTCCACTGTTGATGGGAGTTCAGACTAGTGCACCCACTATGGGAATCCATATGGAGAATTCTCAGAAGCCTAAGATTGGAAGTTTCATTCAACCCAGCTATTCCCCTCCTGGATATTTTTCCCAGAAGAACTGACAAGTTCATATCACAGTGATATATGTGCACCCATGTTCACAGCAGCACAATTTGTAATAGCTAAATCTTGGAAACAACCAAGATGCCTATCAACCACAGAGTGGATGAAAAAGATGTGGTATTTTTATACAGTGGACTATTACTCAGCTATAAAAATGATGATCCTGAGGCCTTCATAGGTAAATGGAGACAACTTGAGAATATCCTCATTAGTGAAATAAATAAGAAAGAGATTTATAAATATCACATTATGTCGCTAGTGTAAAAAGCGATAAGAACTATAAGAGTAATAAAACCCAAAATGTGTAGTTGATATTGTAAAAAAGAGAGGAAAAGAAAGGGGTCTAAGTGATATAACTGCATGTATGCTTGAGTGTGTGAAATAGATGAGCATATTGCTGAATCTTTGTTGGATCTTTGAGCAGAACTGTTTATAGTGTCATCGTTTGAATGTTTACTATGTATCCGTTAATTTTGTAACTTGAAAACTACATCCAAGATGACAATATGTAATTTATCAACTAGTGATTTCTTAGTGTTTTTTCTCTTTTTTTTCTTTTTGCTTTTAGAATTCTGTATTGTTGCTACCCTTTTTCCTTTGCTTTTTTTTTCTTTAAATAAAATTTTAAAAAATTTTAAATGCATAATTGCTATTGTAAAAAAGAGGAAATAAGAAGTGCTATAAAAGATATAATGACATGAATATTTAAGTGTATAGGATTGATAACCATACTTCTAAGTTCTTGTTGGTTTGTTGAACAGATTTGTTTGCAGTCTCAGTGCTTGAAGGTCTACTTTGTATGCTCTAATTTTGTAACTTGAACATCTGTTTCTAAAAGGACAATATGTAATTTATCAACCAGTGATCTCTTACTGTTTATCCTTTTTTTTGAAAGTCTGTAATATTTCTACCCTTTTTCTGTTTTTTTTTTCTCTTTAAAAAAAAAAATTAAAAAGTGAACTGATCCAGAGAAGTCTTGTCTTAGCCCTCAGAGTCATAAGCTTAATTAGAGGGTTTTAACTCTCTTGGAGCTCCTAAGAAATCTTTACAATTTGTCTCTTTTTATTTAACCTCCACTGTACACTCGTTTGGGAGATTGGGGATCTAGGTCAGGACCTGATATGAAGTAGTAATAATGCAAATACTCCTCAACCTCTGTAATGAAACTGAAAGGGAAAGGGTAATCTCAGTCATTCTTAGAAGCTTAGCATTACCCTGATTTCAAAGACAAAAAGGATCCAACTACAATAAAGAATCTCTTTAATAAACATAGATGCAGAAATGATCAACAAGATGTTGGCAAAATGAATGCAATAAATCTTCAAAAAGACTATATGTTGTAATAAAATAAGATTCATTACAGTGGTACAGGGGTAATTCAATAAATGCAATGCATCATATAAACAGAAATAAGACAAAAATCACATGAAGGAACACAGAAAAAGACTTGGACTAAATCTAATTCCAATGTATGATTTTTAAAAATATGAATAAAATAAGTGTAGAAGGACCTTATCTCAATCTGATAAAAGCTATTTGTAAAAAAAATCAAGGACCAACCCCATATTACACTGGAAAAAGATGGAAGATTTCCCTCTATAATCAAGGGCAATATAAGGATGTCCATTATCACCTCTCATGTTCAATATAGTTCTGAAAACTTTAACCACAGAATCAGCAAGAAGAAAAAAAAGTGATACATATGAAAGGAAGAATTCATGTTATTATTTTTGTAAATTGCGTGATCCTTTATGTAGAAGATCCCCCAAAATTCACCAACAGACTTCTAGAATTCTTAACCCAGTTCAATAGCTTATAATGATAGAAAATCAAGATATAAAAATAAATCAAGATACATTTCCATGCAGCCAAAAAATAATTAACTGAAAGAGACATTAGGAAAACAATGGCATATACAATAGCATGTAAAAATTAAGTACTTAGAGCTTAATTTAACAAAAGGAGTAAAGACTTCAACAACAAAAACTATATTATTTAGAAAAGTTAGATCCAAGAGAACATCAAAAAATTGGAAAGGTATTCCTTGTTTCTAAGGAGGCAGAACCATTGTTGTCAAAACAGTCATAATGCAACACTAATATACAAATTTAATGCTATGCCAGTCAAAGAGCCAGTAACATTTTTCACAGAACTAGAAAAAACCATCTTGTAATTCATATGGATCCAGGACAGAAGCAAAAGAGCAAAAGCAATTCTGTGCAACAAGAACAAATCAGGAGGCATCAAAATCCCAGACTTCAGTTTATACTACAGGCTATCTTGATGAAAACAGCACTGCAGCTTGGCAGTAAACAGATATGTGAATCAATGGGACAGAACAGAACATGCAGAAGTAATAACAGGCACATTCAGCTATATGATGTTTGCCAAAGGGACCAAAAACACACATTGGAATAGAGTCTCTTTGACAAGTGGTGCTGGGGAAACTGGCTATCCACATGAGAAAGGCTGGCTATAGAAACATTTATTCTCTTTGGTATAAACTAAAATCAAAATGGATCAAACATCTAAATGTTAAAACAGAAACACTTTATCTGCTGGATGGTACACTATGTAAAACTCTTGATAACATAGGTATAGATTCAGACTTTCTGCACAGAATACCAATTGCACAAGAAATAATAGCAAGGCTCTACAAATGGCATACCACTAAATTGAAAAGTTTCTGCATAGCAGAAAGGAAACAACAGAGTGAAGAGAAAAGTTACAGAATGGAAATAAATTTTCACCAGCCATTGTTTAAACTAAAGATAAAATGTTAAATGCCTCCCAAATAATACACCCAATAAAAAATGGGCAACTGAATTGAGCAGACACTTCTCAAACAAAGAAATACAAATAGTCTATAAATAATAAAAAAATATTTGATAGCACTGGGCATTACAGAAATGGAAATCAATACAATATTGATAGCCCATCTACTCTAGAAAAAAACGAATAACATATGCTGAAGAGGCTCCAGTGATGCAGGAACCATTCTATATTGTTGGTAGAATGTAAACCACTCCAACTATTATGCAATTATATATTTGTCAAAAAACTAAAACTAGAAATTTTATTTGTCTCAGTTATTCTTCTTGTGTCTGCTCAAAAGAGTTAAAGACATCATATTACAGTGATACATGCATACTCATGTTTATAGCAGCATAGTTCATCATAGCCAAAACTTATAAATAGCATATAGATGTCCATCAAAAGATAAATAAATAAAGAAAATGTGGTATTCATGCACAATGGAATGCAATACTGACATAGAAAAGGTAAACTTGAGTCTCTTATAGCAAAATAGAACCACCTTGATATCATAATATTAAATGACATAAATCAGGCATACAAGATTAAAGATCACATGGTTTCTTTTATGTAATAAAACCAAAATATAAGGAACAAAATAAAAGATAAGAAATTAGGGAGACAGGTCTTTGCAAGTTGGAAGGGGACCATAAGATAGAGGGAGGTAAAAAGGAGGGAAATAGGATAAAAAAATAATTAAGACGTTTATATACATATACCACCCCATGAAGAACATGATCAATCCATACTATAGACATATAAGAAAAGAATTGAGACAAAAAGATGAAAAATTTTCTGTTAAGAAGTATCCTTTTAATTTAAAATTAAAGAGAAATATGCAGAGTACATTCTTAGATACTTTCTTTTTCCTGAAGTCTTGTAGTGGTTAATACTCCAAAGTCTTGTGAATAGCTAATCCTTAATAAATGCTTCTCTTGGATAAGAAGGTCATTAAAGCTGTTTCATTTGATAAGTAATTTTTTAAAAAACCCATTTTGTTTACTCTTTCATATTGTAATAATACCTAGAAAATTAACAAACTGTGTTTTCAGGCTTTTATTCACTCAGAAGGACAAATACAAAAGCTTCTAAGATAAGCATTTTGAGATAAGAAATAGCAACTCTATGAACTGAGATGCAATGTACTTTATAAGCTTAACTCTATTTTCTTGCAAGATAACAGGAAAAATAGTACTAATGAATAAATATGCAAAGAATGCCATCTTGACTTCTAATTTAATGATATGGAACCGTAACTGCTGAAAGTATGCCTCACTGTCCTATTATTACACTGTCTATTTTGCAACTTTGTCCTATATCTCACATTTAAAGTATTAGCTTACCGAACATTAAAGATGTTCTAGTAATGGGAGAAATTTTTGGGGAAAATGCAAGTCATTCTAGCAATTAATACACTTTCTCATTAAATTTGATTTGGTTATGACTTGCTAATCCCACCTTGGCATTAATCTCCCCCCAAATACATAATCACATAAAGACTGAATGATAGGCTCATTCATGTTTAGGAGTTAATTAAATAACACAACTCTAGAGTCAAATGTAGGTCATTTATAGGACAAGGAGTTTGACGGTGATAGTTCATAGATATCAGTTCTATTTGCTCAGTTGTCCTAAAAGGCATTAGTTTCACGTGACTATCAGGATAAACAAAAATTGTAATTATTATATTTTTAAAACAGTAAAAATTAAAAAATAAAGTAGTTATATCAGCTGCTTAAATAAGTGAAGCACCAGCAACATATTGAAAGAGATTCAAAAATATCCAAACTCAAAGCTAGTATAAAGAAGGGAATGATAAAGGTCAGAACAAAAATCAATGAAATTAAGATTAAAAAAAAAAAATCACAGAATCAGGGAGTTGGCTCTTTGAATGAATAAACAAAATAGGCAAACTCTTAACCAATCTAACCAAAAATAAAGCAGAATAAAGACCTAAATCATTACAATTAGAAGCAAAATCATAATGAACACTCTTGAAATTAAAAAAGATTATTAATCACTACTTTGAAAACCTGTAGGCCAATAAATTGGAAAATTCAGAAGACATAGTGAAATTCCTAGACACACATGAATTATGAAAACTGAACCAAGACGATTTTAGAAGAAAAAACTCTGAATAAACTAGTAAAATGAAATTGAGGCAGTAATAAATAAAAGCAAACCAAAGCAAAACAAAAGTAAACTAAACTAACAATGAAGAAAAGCCAAGTCTGAATGAATTCATGCCGAATTCTACAAAAACTTCAGAGATCAAATAACAATATTTTTTGAGCTGTTTAATAAAATTGAAAGAAAAAGAGTACTTTCCTCCAAAAGAAAAGGAGACATTCCTGGAATCTACCATTACCCTGATTTCACAATCAGATGAGAGAGAGACAGAGAGAGACAGAGAAAGACAGAGAGAGGCAGAGAGAGAGAGAGAACTATAGACCAATCGGTTTAATAAAGACCAAAAGAGAACTATAGACCAATCTAAGTATAGGTTGCAAAGAATACTCAACTAGATATGTGCACAGACTTCCAGAAATCATCACAAAGTCAACCAACTAGACTTCATCCCAGAGATGCAAGGGTGGCTCAGCATATGCAAATCAATAAGTGTAATACATCGCATACTCAGAAGGAAGGACAAAAAAATCACATGAGCATCTCAGTAGACACAGGAAAAGCCTTTGATCAAATTCCAGCATCATTTTATAAAAGAAACGTTGCAGAAAATATGTATATCAGGACCTTAACTCAATCTGCTAAAAGCTATTTTTGAAAAATCTACTACAAAATAGTATGTATTAAATGGAGAAAATGGGAGAAATGCAAATTAAGACAGAGACTCCATCTTACCTCAGAAAAAGGTCATTATCAAGAAATCAATGAATAACAAGTGATGACAAGACTTTGGGGAATAAAAGAGCCTTTTAACATTTTTGGTGGAAATTTAGATTAGTACAACCACTATGGAAGTAAGCATGGAAATTCTTCAGTGAATTAAGATTAGAAATTGCCTTTGACCCATCTATTGGCCTTAAAGGTATTTTCCCAAAAAGTTAAAAACAGCATGTTAACATGATCCACACAGAACTATAGAGCAGCGTAACTCTTCATAAATAGATTGAGCTATAGGACATATAGGATTAGGCCTATAGAACCATCAACAGATGAATGAATAGAAAAATGTGATATTTACACACAAAAAGTACTACACTGCCATAAAGAAAGATAAACTTTAGTCATTTGTGGGAAAATAGATGTACATAGAGACCACAAGTTTTAGTGAAATAAATCAGACTCTTAACCTTAAAACTTTCATGGTTTCTCTAGTATGAGAAACCTAGATTATAAATGAAGAACAAAGTAAAAGAAAGGTAGTAGGGAATAGAAAGATAGATCTTTCTCAGTTGGGAAGGAGATGAAGAGATGGAAGGAGAGGGGGAAGGGTGGGTAAGGCAAAGAAAACAGTAATTACGATGTGTTATTTACATGTACTAGCTCCATACAAGGAATGTAAACATTGTGCACTACAAACATGTACTAATAAAAAAATGGTGTAAAACTTTACAGAGAAAGAAAAAATGTCCATGAATCCTGGATTCAGCTCCTAACACATATTTATGTTTACGTATGAATGTAAAGTGCAAAAGATACATCTATATTCATGTCTCTATATGTCTGAATGTAAATAGCAAGACACATAATGTCATGTGTACTTTTAAGTAAACTTTGTCAGCAAGAATTTTTTCAGTATTAGTTACTTCACTCCTATATGGATATATACATAATAGAATTAAACATTAATAAGACTTAAGAAAAAAGTTAAATTTAGTAGAAATAAGTTATTATTTTCAGCTAGGGATAATTAAAGATGGCTCTGTGATGAGAATTATATGTAACTAGAATCTTAAAGGATACAGGAGCATTCACACAGATAGATACTAGGATTAATTAATAAATGGAGGGAAGAGAGTAAAATGAAGGGCATAAGAGGAAATTAAATTATGCAAGCCATATATATTGAAAGCAGCCCAATTTTTGTTATGTCATAGAATGTGTGCTCCTCCATCACACAGGATATTCCACCTCTGGAAATTTTTTTAGATTTATCTAAAATCCCCAATTTCCAATAGCTGACTCTGGGACCTGAGACAGCGCTAAACCACCGTACTGCTGAAATGAGAAGTATGATCAGAAAGTCCTAATCCACATTTTCTACTGGATTTCTATCAGCACTGTATAATTTCAAAAGGTGAAACATCGAATTGCGTATAACCATAAAACAGCTAATCTCTAGAAATGACAAAGAAGCAAAAGATGAGCTCTAATTCCCTAAGATGCCAATGACATAATGAAGAGGGTGGAGTCGGCCTCCAGTTATATACAATAAACACTCTGAGATCTGCAAAGGAGCTACCTTTGCACCTTTGTATTAGTCAACCAGTAAGATAGATGGACAGATATATAAGAAAGCAGGTAGGTCTCTTTTTGGGGATTGGTTGATGTGATATTGTGTTTGCTCATAAGTGCAGAACAGGCAGGTAGCTGGTGAGCCCAAGAAGAGGTAGTTTCTGCCTTGGGCACAGGCATTCTGCAGGCAGAGCCCTTCTTCCTTTAGGGGCTCAGTTTTGTCTTAAGCTTGCATGTAACTAAATGAGGCCCATCCACATTATAGGGAGCAATTTGCTTCAGTCAGAAACTAAACTTACATGTTAATCACATAAAAAGACTACATTTATAGAAACATCTATATTAGTGATTGACCAAATGTGTGAATATCATAGTCTAGCCAAGGTAACACATAAAAACCATTGCAGGGCTATAACAAAAGGAAATATCATTCACGGATTCAGAAAGATGTGATTCATTTTTTGAAATGAGAAAATGAGCAATTTTTGTGGTAGGAAAAAAAATTCCCACTCTCATATTTTCTATGTAAATCTATACTCTTGTCATCTTGTCCCATCTCTTTAATATAATTCTCAGTAAGTTTGTTTCATATTGCCCAATTGAATTGAAGTAATATATTAATAATATATTTTATAAGCTCTTTAATTTTTTCTTTGTACTTTGAGTTTTATCTAGATATATATAAAATCTAGAAAAAAGTGTCCTACACTGAATACATAAGAACTATTCAGAGGAATTCCAAGGAAATAGAAGCTCATTAAGTACTTGTTTTAGGTGTGTAAGAAGTAATTAAACTAAGATGAGTGCATTATCATATATTTTAAACCTTCTTTAAACACACTATATACTAGTTGAAATTCAATATTGATTTATAGTGAAACAATTTTTTCTAAAAGTATTAATACTAATTTGATGAATTTTAAATGTAGTGAGGTACTATCATTTTTAATGGTATTTGTATTCTTACCATTACTCTGGAGTACATGAGCACAACAATAAATATAATCTGCACAGAATATGCTTTCTATGTATAAAATGAATATGGCAGAAAATATATACACATCCAAACTATACTACTTTACTGGTAAGGAATTGTTCACAATGAGTAGTTGAGATCAGACTATGACTAAAAACAATTATTTTCCATTCACACAAGCAATGTTTGTTATAGTTTTGTTCAGTGTGAGACAGTTAGATAATTATTCCATATTCTCAGTGGGAAAAGTATTTCTTAGCCCTGACTTCAACATATTCAAAACATTTCTTGCTCCCTGAACTAGGTTATCAGAGCAGAATGTTATATTATTTGAACTGATATATTTAGAAAGAGTCCATACAGCTCATATGATATATTAACATATAATTACTAATTTCTAAAATTCTTACCACTATTAACATTCCTAGAGCAGAAGATAACATACTTTCCAACACTAAGTCAGCATATCACTAGGAGACCATTGTTTGTACTGATGTTGGAGGCACCTGATTCTTCCATTTACCTGAGTACCATGGGTCGGTTTCTATTGTTGTATCACAAAGCTGGGTAACTCTAGATTTTCCAAGGCTTGACATAAGTCACACAATTTATATTACTGGACTTTTTCAGAATTTCCATTATAATGTCATAAGTAAATAATTTAAAGAAATTTTCTTTCACATTTTAACAAAACTATAGAGCAATTGATGATAATTCCAATATATTGCTACTGTAAGATCTTAAATTTGCATAACATGTTCACAGATTTTGCACTTGTAGACATAAAAACAACACAGTGAATAAGAGATAAGGTAGCATCCTTTAATTATACACATAATTTTAAATAAGCTTTAGATAAGAGACTATCATGGAGTAAACATAAAGCATGTGTGATAGTAGTAAATTATACATAGTGCAAAGCACAAGCATTGGATAGAGTAAGGAAACCATGTCAAATTTTTGACTGCAATTTACCAGACTATGATGCTGATCATGTTGCTTAAAAGTGCTCTTATTGGCTAAATATAGGCACAAGGTAAGATCACCGCTCTAATCTTCCCCAATTCTGTGACTCTGTGATCATCAGAACATTATACAGTTTTGGAAATTAACTTGCTAACCAGAGCTGTAACTCTGAACAGAGATAAAGGCTAAGATCATAAATTATGTTCCAATGATTCTTCCTCATGAAAATACTTCTCTTCTATAGATATTATTGTTGTATTCTTTAATCCTACATAATGCCTTCCAAGTTTATAGTGATATGGTCTAAGTTAGTGGTTGCCAAAACTAATTGATTAGAATTCATGGATAAAATTTTCAAAATTCTGACTGCAAGACCCTGGTCAGGGCTCCCAAATCAGAAACTACTGGAGTGATTACTGAGAAGTTGGATTTTAAAAAGAAAATCATAGTATTTTTATTGTACATATTTTGAAGTTATGAATGTTTAGTAAACTTTGAATTAAGACTCCATACCTTTCCTAAGATTTTTTGTATCTCTAGGTTTTAGATAAAAACAAACAAACAGATAAATAAGAAAGCAAGGCATTATGGAATATTACTATAACCTTAGAATCCAGAAGGCTGAAGCAGGGGAGTAATAGGAGTCCAACTTGGACAATTTAATTACTTATAGAAATGCTGTCTCAAAAATTTTACATTTAAAATGGGCTAGGAGTATAGCTCAGGGTAAAGGCACTGAGTTCTAGAACTGAGAATTAGAAAAACAAATCAAGGGAGAGATGGGGAGGGAGAGAGGGACAGAGACAAAAACAGAGATAAAGACAGAGACACAGAGACAGAGAAACAGAGACAGAGACAGGAGGAAGAAGGAGGAGGCAAGGAGAGACAGAGGAGGAGAAAGAGGTGAGTTGGGGAAGGGAAGAAGAAAGCAAGGAAATAGAAAGTCTTTGCCATACATGGTAATTGAAATCTAATTGCAAATTTTTAAGACATTTAATATCCATAAATGAAAAATGACCACTCTTCTTAAAGCTAACTCCTGTAGGCTACCAAATCTCCAAATACTAGCTTTCCATAATAAACATCATATAAGAATATGTGTGTATGCATGCAGATTTAAGGGAAGATTTCTGCATAATATTCAATGACTACATGAAATTCTATGTAATTTTAGTTTCCAATGTCCTATGGCAAAATGCTCACTGCCTGAAGTTACTGCATTTGGCAAGGAGTGACTGTCTTCTGGTAATACGATCAAATGAATAAAAATGTCCTTTGATGTGTAGGAGCTCTGCAGTACGCTTTGTCATCTCAGCATAGAAGCATCAGGAACAAACAATAAAGGGGAAGGGAAAAAAGAGAAAGGGAGGGAGGGAAGGATTTGTTTGTCTGGTGTGTGTCGGGTCAACCTAGAGTATCAGAAACAATTGCATCACCCATGGTGGAAAAATGAGTTCATTGCAATGCAAGAAACACATAGAGGAAAAACTCTCTGAACAGTCACTTGCTCAATGTGCTACAGATTCTTTAAATTAATGTTAAATGTCTTGAAAGTTTATAATAAAATTGAGACTTAGAAATCAAGAAAAAGCAACCTTGAAATAAGTTGTCAACATTTTCAAATAGCTTGTTTAACTATAACTATCTCCCAGATTTAACTATTGATATTTGACCATTCCACTTAAGTGAATAAAAAACAATTCCTGAGAAAAACTTTATTTTCATTTAATATTGAATAATGATTATGACTTTTGCACTTCTACATATACTTTTGTTTTAAAGAGTTTTTGAGGTAGGCATAGTGGCTCATGATTTAAGTTCCAGCTGTGTAAATGGACTGTAAATTGAAGCCCATCTGTGCAGCTTAGTTAGTACTTCAGGAGACCTGTATCAAAATAAAAACGATAAGAAGTTTGGGGATATAACTCATTGAGGAAGCCTTGGCTTCAATCAATAATAAAAATTAAAAATGAATAAAAGATTTTTGTTTTTATTTGTATTTTGTTGTTTATTTGTGCCTTCCAGAGAGAACAACTAGATTTCCCTCTTCCTTTAAAAATAGTCTGAAAAAATGTTATTTAAAAAAAATATTTCTTACCGGGTAGCGTAAGTTTATTTATTACTAAAATGACCCAGTGCTGTTAGTACTGCTGGTCTCTCACAGCACCAGCTGGTTTCCCAGGTCTGTTTGAATTATCTTCCTCATAGCTCAACCCCATGTTCTTCAGACTTATCTCCGTTACCAAAAAGAATCAGACATTTTAGCAATTAGAATATATGCAACTTCAGAATTATATTCCAGGGATTCTTGAAATGCCTCTTTTGTGATTATAACAATGTGAATTAAATTCTGTAAAATGTGGTTGGATTTTTCATTCTTGATCAGTTTTTATAAATTGCTTATCTTTTTCCTTCATGCTCAAAGTTCCTGTATTGATAATCTCTTCATATTGGACTATATACCAGTTACTTGTTACTGCCAGTAAGCTCATGTTCAAATCATACCTGAAATGTTCAACTATAGCTATGTTTGTACATACTAACTTGCAATGTGACCTCCTTTTAAATACATTGTGAACTTTCTAGAGCTCTCACTGATCTTGAAGATTTGTTAGAACCCTTGAATATGTGCACTTATTAGCTGAATGTAAGGTGCTATGGAGACACATGTCCTCAATATATTGAGTTAAAACATGTCCTCTCTCACAACCTACAAAGTTAAGATCTTAAAAATATACCAGTCCAGTCTAATAACCACAATCAATATTTGCTTGCCTTCATTTTGATTGAACATTTTTCTACTTATATTTAATCAGAGCATGCATAAAATTGAACTACTTGTTCAAATTACTCAGATTTTTCCAGTAATTTATTGACTGAGTCATTTTTGCCTTTTAATACACAATGTACCCTATTTTTGATAGGGACATAAAAATCCAAGCTTATAGCACTGGAACAAAGAAAAGGAAATCATTTCTTATCATAGAATTTTTTTTTTTGTGTGTGTGTGCCACCAGTAATGTATTGAAATGCTATTTCATGCAGTCAAATTTGAAGAACAATCACTTTGTAACAAATCAAATTCAGCCTCATTTAACAAAAAGACAACAAGGCTCAGTGGTCCGAATCTGTAATACTAGAGCTTTGAAAGACTGAAGCTGGAGGAGAGCAAGTTTGAATTCCACTGAGGCAAGTTAGTGAAAGTCTCTCCAAAAATACAAAACAAAATTTAGCTGGGAATGTACCTCAATAGGAAGACTCTGGGTTCAATCTCCTGTACTGCCAAAAAAACAAAACAAACAAACAAACAAAAAAACAGTTAAACTGGCATATTAATTTTCTTCCTTCTAGACCAGTTACTTAAAATGTGTGTATAGTTAACGGGGAAATAAAAAACAACTCCCTTGCTTGCTTAATTACTCATTTGCTTGCTTGATTACACTTCCATTCAAAACAATTTTGTTCATTTTATGAAAAGTAAATTCTAATTGTCTTGTATTGTTTATTTAAAATAGTCTTCTGTATAAACCTCTTATCAACTCCTGGTAAGATAATGCATTTCTTTACTAAACACTATCAATTGTTCCAGCGGGTTTTTGCATAGGTTTTAGCACTACTAGTTTCAATAGCAATTCCATTTAATTAATATTTGCAAAACTATCACTGCCCAAGGTTACAAATGTGTAATTCATCCCGCTGGGAAAACTAAATCTTTACTACCATGACTCTTTCATAGAAGAAGATCATTGTAGAGTCCTCCTGGTAGTCATTCATGTCAATGTATTTCCAGAATATTAATAAAGCTTTGAATCCTATTTTTTAATAATAACATTTTATATTTAACAAATTAAGTATAGTTGAAAACAAAATTCCATCATAAAAATCATGCAGTGTAAAAATGCAGACTTTTCTTTATGTTCAATTGATTTACTTTCTCTAGGCATTTGTTACTTAAAATACTAAACAACACAAAATTATCCAAAAGAGAAAAATTAACATTTTTTAATGTACTGCCTTAGGCAATTTCATATATGCATAATATTCAAAATTCAGCATTATCACTCACATGCATATAAAATGTTTTCTCTTTAAAAAAAAACTCAACTGTTTGTATAGAAACTTGTTTTAGGCAGAGCTGATACTAAAACATTTATTACTTTTTCTTCTCTTTGTTTCCCTTGGTGTTGTTTTTTCTTCATTTTCTGGTTAATCTTGCAATTTTATTTATTACCTCTGCTTTCAGTTCCTTAAGTGTATGTGCTAGTAAAGTCTGATATACATTTTTTTCTCTCTTACATCAAGGCTCCCTCTCTTTCCTAGTCAGTCTTTCAGAGATTTTGCAAATTCCTGAGAAAGATGTGGCTTCTGATTCTTCTTTGAATATTAGTCCCTAATTTAAGACTAACTTCCAGGTCACTGTATACAGACATCTTACATCCTCTCAAAAAGCAATTTATTCATGGTTGGTTCACATTCATTTCCTTTACAGTGACAAAGATATCAGTTTTGGTATGACCAAAATGCTGTCACTAGAGCAATCAGTGTGGACAGCTGTGAAAGTTAAGGTCAGTCACAGAAAGATCCTGTTAAGGAAGAGAAAAACAGATGAAAGTGGCTGTAATGGAAGTAAGCTGACACGGGCAATAGGCATAGTGTAATGGTTCTTCAAGTATAAAGTGACAAAGGCATAAAATAGAGAAATGATTTGATCCTTGTTATACTGAATAAATTAAGTGAGTAAGAAAATCAGCAAGTTGTAGACAATTCCCTTTAATGTTTTAGGGGATGAACCCTGTTACACACAAAACTTCATAACTTGAAGTGCTAATGATCAGTGCCTCTGATATGACTATTTGAAGATAGGGCTTTGAAAGAAAGGATTAATTTTAATTGAGGTGTTTCAGATGGATCCTGATCCAATCTGACTTTTGATGAGAAGAGAAAGTCTAGATAGGCAAAGTGATGAAACAAATGAGTGAGAAAAAAAACCAACAGAAGATGAGGATATGGTGAGGAAGTGGTCATCAGTGAGCGGCCCAGCAAAAAACCAAAGCAGCCAACGCTCTGATCTTGGACTTATTGTCTCTATAATTGTGAGAAATAAATATCCACTTTTTAAGCCTCACAGTTACTGGTACTTTGTTACAGTAATTAGAGTCCAATGATAACAACAGTGATGAAATCACAGGAGATTAATAGAGTAACACATTATTGAGCTCATGAAATGGTGCCTAATAGTTTGACTCACAGAAATGAAATTGTTAAGGTTTGAGTAAGATTATCATGATTTGTTTTTTAATATGCTCTGGTTATGTTAGTGGCATTAATTAATATCCCTCAAATAGTAATAAAACACTATGTATAAGGGTAAGGCATGGGTGCCACACTTAATCATCTTCTATCCTAAATGGACCTCCCTTAACATTTCCTCATAATCTTGTTGCTTCTCATTTTTCTTATTCTGTCTCTCTGTTATTCTTATGATATTTTAAATTTTTTGAATTTCTGTGACATAATTGTTCACATTCATATTCTCACTCCATACACACAATTTGAAATAACTGAATCATGCTATTTAGCATATGTATCTTCTCAAGTTCTTCATGAAACATATAATAAACTGTTGTAGAGTCATCCTGCTATGCTATAGAATAATAGAATTTATTCATCTTATTTAACTATATTGTTTGCCCTTACACTCTTATCTCATCCTCTTCTTCGTGTATAGACAGTCTCTGAAATTAATGGTTCAAGAATTAAATCTGCATTTCTCGTTACTCCCCAGCACCCTCAAACCAGTGCATCCCTGCACGGCCCATGGATCTATTCTGTAGCATGAAGTTTGGGTATGGGAACAATTTTGAAGATGTAGATGATGTTCAGCTGAACTATTATGCTTTTCCTACACTTACTATTCCACTAAACTCACCAAACAGAGAAAAACAACACCATCTGATTGCTAATGGTTACGGGCCCAATCTAGCCTATTTCTTACTGAACTCTATGTACATTTTTAATTCATTATTATTCCTTCTTCTTTATTCTCTCTAATGCCTAAAATTATAAAATGTCTCCTTCCTGTTTTTCCCCCACCGCTCTGACTTTCCTGAGTGTGCCGCTTTCCTGTACTTCTTCCTCTTTCACCTGTATTTTACGTACCACCTAGTCCTCATATCTGCACTGTTCTTGAGCTGAATATCCCCTTAGGTCATCTCAGAGATTCTTAAAGTTTTAAGTTACATTATAGACCACTTGCTTCTTTTCCTCCTACTCTATATATTCAGTCCCAATACCTCCTTGAACAAGAGGCATCTCGCACGAATCACTGCTGGTAGCACTCACTGAATGTGCCCTTTCTTAGTCATTTTTCTTGTCATCAAGACAAAACACCAGATAACTGCAACTTAAAGGACAGGCTTATTTTGGCCCATGTCTGTCTGCCTTAAACTCAGAACTGCCATGGTGGAAGGGTCTAGAAGAAGCAAAGCTGCTCATGGTGATCAGAAAGCAGAGAGCCTAGAAAGGAGATAGGTCATTCTAAATCCTGTCCCCAGGGACTCTGCTCTAGGCAGTAGAACCTTACAGCACATTCATCTCTGATCTCACAGATAAATTAATTTACTGATGTATCTAGTGCCTTTGAAATCTAATCACCCTCAGAAAGCACTATCCACGAACACATGAGACCTCGGGGGAACATTCTTGATGCAAACCAAAATAGCATCTGAGCACATACACCTGCATTAGCTATCCCAACTAATGAACTCTACTCTGCAAGATTTCTTCAACTTTTTACCTTGGAGTCAGCCTAAGTCTAACACATGAGTCACCAGATTCTGAAAAATTCACCTGGTATTTCTTAAATGTGCTATTATCTTTTCTGACTCAATTGTCATTTTACCTACTACAGGAAAGTAATTGTCTCCAGCTCAGCTGTCACAATACTAAGGAGAACCTCCAAGATCTATTGCCAGGAATAACGCAACCTCTGAACTGGTCTCTCTAATCTCAATCTTGACCCCTTATATCTATCTCTTATATTATTATCAAAGTGACGACTGAAAAAAGCATACATTTAGCTGATGAAAGTCTTTTATCATTTCTGTTATCCCAAGAACCATAAAATTTATACATCACAAAATACTCCAGTTTCCTGTTATAATACATTGCAATACCATCCTAATATGAGTTTTTAAAATTGCTTCATCTTCAGTTTCTCATCTTGCTGTTTACATTATCTAGGCAATAAATTTCCCTGGGTATTTGCAGGCCATTTGCTTTCTCTGCGGCTCTGGGCATGCTGCCTTTTCTACCTATATGCCCCTTTCCACCACAGACTTGGGTTTTCCCCCTAGGTCTATTGATCTTTTTTCTAAATTTCTTCAGCCCCCCACTTTTGAAAGAGCAGGTGATATTTATTTATGCCTTAGCATAGCCCTATCAAATACACTGCACTAAAATAGCAGGCTACTAGTTCAGCTATTAGGTAAGTGATATTTTAGTTCTAATTGTTCATCTAATACAAAATATTACACATGGCGACTTAAATTCATTCAGAATCAGCTATCAGAAAGCATTAAGGTGTTCATTGTATTATGAAGCCAAATTGTCAGAATCTCTGGATTTGTATCACTCACCATGTTTATGGGATCGACTGGTCCAATGCTATTTACGTAAACATCAGTTTCTATTACTGTAGGCCTCACTGCAAAATACCAGAGCAGAAAATGGCAAAGTTATCATAAAAGGTTATCTTAAAGAAATCTTAGCTTTAGATAATTCATAATAATTAGGAATAGTTCAGTGCTTTAACAATAGTTTCCCTCATTATTAAACACAGAATGATAAACTCATAAAAACACAAAACTTTCAATTTGCAAATCAATCATATACTGAAAACATTTTAATTAGTGTATATGCTGAATGTATTAAAAATACCTAAATCATCCACCTAATATAAGGAGGTAAATTACACAAAATATTTGCTAATTCTTTCTAAATTCTCTATGGAATCATAGGATTAGAATTGTAATTCTTAGAGACTAACAGTACATAATTCTACTGAATGCTTTTCGATAGCTGCTATTCAGTGCTCAACAACTTCACTTGAAGAGAAGAGAGAAAGATCTGATTTGTAATTTTTACTGATTTCTAAGTTGTGAATTTTCTCCTAATGTCTTGTTTAAAGACAACAATGTCTTTAAATCATTGAATGCAGACTTGGAAAATGTAAAATAAGTACTTATTATGAGATAGTTTAAGCACACATTAGAATTTACACTATAGTTATTAAGATTAAAGAACATAATGTATGTTACAAAACTATCCAGATCTGACTCATACCAGAAGTTCAGTAAGTATCTGTGTATATCTCCTCCTTTCCTCCCCTATTGGTAATATTATTTTAGATTGTTGACAGTTGGCTCCAATGTCGAACAACTTTTTCTTTATTTTTAGAGACTATATTGTATAAGCTTCTCTGTGGATTGTGTAATTGTTCATGTGTAACCATTGTTTGCTCTCTAACCGAAAAAAAAAAGTGTTTCAATGGTACATATATTTTTATTTCTATCAAAATATGTAACATTAATCAGCCTTTCAAATATTTACCAAACAATATTAATTAAAATTTACCTACAACAGTATCATACCTGATGGTGACTTAAACTTTCTTATTCCTTTATTTTCCCACGTATTTTATTGATTATGCCAACTAACAGACTCTACTTTGGAAGAATCATACATGCACATGAGATACTGTGATCATCCCCTCTGAGTACTCCCTCACCCCCACTTTAGTTTCACATTTCACGGGGAGGTTCAAGTATAATGTGTTTTGATCACATCCATCTCCCTTACTATCTACTCTTACACACTCTCTCCCTCCCCCTTATTCCATTTTCTTATGGATTAATATTCTCCCTTATACTTTCTAGACATTTTTTTAGATTCACATATTAGACAACCCACAGGATATCTGCTCTTCTAAGTCTGGCTGAGCCCAACATGGTGATCTAGGTCGATCCATTTTATTGAAAACAAATATTTTAGTCTTTTCTTCAATGAGATTTTTGACTTTGTTTAATGACATTGTCAAGACTAAGGACAATTCATGCCATGTTTTTCTGATTGCTATGTCAACATTTTTGTGTAGTTTGTTTTACTCCTCTCATCATCACCATCAAGAAAGACCTAGATTTTTTGAACCAGCAAATATTTGCTAGAGGGATGGTATAAAGTGGTAACAAGGCAAACAAACTGACAAAAATTTCAAGAAAAAATGTACTATCTTTCTCAGAGAATTTATAAAGAAAAACCAAAGGAGATAAAGCAGACAAGCATCACCTTTTAGATTGAAAGTTTCTCTGCATATTGTAGCATTATTTTGTTCATTTTTGCTGTGTTTGTCTTTCTGACCTGATGGATATACTGACCTGATGGATATACCTTTTCCTCTAACTTCTAAGTGATCTGAGTATCTCCCCAGTTATCTGAGTATCTCTCCAGCCCCTGTGTCTCTCTAACTTCCCTGGCATTTCCCTGCATGGCAGAAACTTCAACCTACCAAACCTCAATCAAAAAGTTTCACTATTTGGCAAAATCCTACTTATACAGATTTAAAATAATACCTGTTTTTAATTCTTTGCAGTGGAAAAAATAATCTACATTCTTACAAAAACAAACAATATTTAGCTAAGCTTTTTGGGTTATCTTTATTATATGTTATGCATATTTTCTTAAAAAGGAAAATGAATGAAATCTGTTCAAAAGTAGTTGCAGTATTTGAAATTAAATGTTTCTAGACCTATATATTACAGAAAAGTGATTCATACTCCTAGTCAACAATTTGGTATTGTAATTAGAAGTAGGTCATGTGACCTATAGAAGATTTTATAATTTAACTTAGATTGATGACCTCTGAGACAAGTTGCTTTAATTATTTGCCATTTATTTCTGACTAGCTATAAATTGTAGCCAATACATATCACATAATTACACTAATTATGACTAGATTTGCAGAATGATTTTTAGGAAAGTCAATTAACAACAATGCAATAGGTTTTTTCTTTTCAATTTAATTATATTTATTGCCAGTTACAAGCAATGTACCACTCTTACATAATTAGATTTCTTTTCATTTATGGTGATAAATCAACAAATAGTGAGTTCCCACATTTAATGTTGCAACCGTTGGCTGAATACTACTTTCACCAAGAGAAATAAATGATTCCTAGGGACATTTTGTTTTCAGGACAGGTTTGTCCATTTACAAGGTAGAAACAGTTATAAGTCAGTTAGCCTCTTTGCTAATATCCGAACTTTTTATCCAATCATAAAATGCAGCTAAAGTTGTTAGAAAAAGTAACTTCAGTCTTAGAGCAAGCTCCTCATCACCATGGACACTGAGGTTCTTTATGGCAACACATAGTGATTGGCCTGGAGTTAGGAGTTAAGAAGAATCTCATCAGAAAGTTCAAGGTAGAAAATTGCTATTAATAAAAAGATAACTTACAATAATTAAATGTTTATTTACATATTTGATTTTTTCAGTTATTATGTACCCATTTTATTTTTATTTATTTATGTATTTATTTTACTTTTGGGGGGGCACTACAAATGGAACTTTTGACCTCGTGCCTGACAGGCAGGAACTATGCCCCTGAGTTATATCCCCAGCCCTGTACCCATTTTGTAACTTTAGGCTGCAGGCATTTGATCCAATCCTTTAATTTGCAGAAGCAAAACAAGAGAAAGATTAAACATAAAAGCAAAATGAAATACTTAATGTTAATTTTGAAACTATAGGTGGTAATTACATGCCTCAAAATATATGTTTAAGTGAAAAACAACAGAAATCTATCACAGCTCCATACTGAATAGTGACTCATTGCCACTTTGATTGACTTATACTATGAATAATACTTGTGGATAAAATTATTTAGGGTTTCTTGGAAGGTGCAAAACACCCTTTTTCAGCATAATGATTTTCTTAAGACTATTTGTTTCACAGGGAGACTTTCACGATGTTCAAACAAGAAAATATCATCTTTCAATTCAAAATTAGAAAAATACCCCTAAAAGAGAAACGTCACTCCAGGTTTATCAAATGATGTCTTGAAAGTAAAAACAGAATATGTTTAATTCATCAGTACAAACAGAGATCAAAGACTTCTTTGCAGCAGTGTAGCCGTGAGTGAGAAACCCATGTACTGCCATAGCAAATTACATTTTTTATATATAGAAGGCAGGTACAGATGACACTGGATCATTTTTCAAAGACCCTTTTCTGTACCATGATTCTAAGTACTTTCTTTAAGTATAATATAGAACATAAGTAGATAAACTTCCAGAGAGAGTGAGGATATAGAAAAAACCCACAGATTTAGAGCAATTTGAGCATCCACATAGTAAGAAAAGAAAGAAAAAAAAGTTAAAAAGCAGAAGCAGTAAAACCAATACAACATCCATATTCAGTTCCAAGTGGCTAAGGAAAAACTGAGAAAACTCAGTTCCCTAAGTGGGTAATTGGTTTATAAGAAAATATAAACTAAAATGTATTTTCAAATATTTTCTCCAAGTTGATCCTAAATATTTTTTTTTCCTTGAACACCTTTTTCCAATCTTTCTATGATGTGTCAGCAAATTATATAGTGTTTTGGTCATTTTTTACAAAAATAAATTTAGGTCAATTAAAAACTCTACTTCTGGAAAAGTAATGTTTACAGATATTTCTTACCTTTCAGAATAGTCATTAAAAATAAATAAGCAAACAGTGCCACTGGCCCCAAAATTACTGTGAGCACACAGAAACGTTTGCATTATGTTTTTAAACAACACATCAATTAAAAAATAATTTTTATGAAATTAAATATACTACAGAGCCCACTAATCCAAGTACTTTTACATGCTGATTGATTTTGTGCTCTCTTCTAGTCTGTATCCAAATACAGATTTATTTTTACTGGGCTAGGCAGTAAGCTTTAGGAGTTTTTCTGAAGGCTTCTTTGAGGAGTAAGCTATCTACAAATTATTTCTTCAAAGTACTGCACCAATGTTTCATTTAACTGATACATTAGAAGAAATAATAGTCTAGTATTTTATCCTCCAAATATCTCATTCTAGGATAGTTATCAGGACTATGCTTGCTTAGTGAAGTGTGCTAGGAATCTCTCTTCCTTCATTATCTGAAAAAGCTTATGTAATAGTTAAATTATTTATTTGTACCATTTTTTGTAGGATTATCATTGATGAAAAAAATTAACAATTATTTCCTAATTGGATGCTTAGTCTGTAAATAATTATTGGTACAACTGGAAATTAGGCCTTTATGTTCAATAGTACAGTAGTAACATATCAAGCTAATTTTTCTAGTTTTGATGGTTGCACAATGACTATATGTGGTTAAAATAATAAAAGTGTGTTTATTGGTCACAATATGATTAAAATTATTAATAGTTTTTTGAAATATTTATAAGTATTAAAAAATCTATCAAGGAGAAATCTAATGAAATAATTGAAATTTTTCAAAATGAAAACAAAGTAACCAGTTATCAAACTTGGCAAAATAAATAGAAAAAAATCATGATATCCTTAAAAAAATCAGTATTTATTAAAAGATTGAATTAACATTAAGTATTTTGAGCCAGGCATGGTAGCTCATGCCCATACTCCCAGCACTTAGGAGACTGAGGCAGGTGGATCACTGCATGTAATCACTGTATGTAATCACTGTATGTAATTGGTAAATGTAACATACACTATCATCATCTACCACCTGTTACAATACGCTGAGAGGGCCCAGTATCACTGCTGTGGTGACTTGACAAAAATACAAAACCTTACCCTAGTAATAAGAATAACATGTAATCTCAAATTCAGGGACACTCAGCTGGGTAGCACTCTTTACAATTAGTAAAGACATAAAAGAAAAACTGAGAAACTGTACCAGATAAAAAGAGAGTAAAGAAACATAATGACACATTGTATCTTTGGTAGAATACTTAAACAGAAAACAAAGAACATTATAGAGGCACAAAATAAGACAAAGATCTATCAATCAGTTAATAGTATTGCATCACATTTATTTTCTGGCTCCTATAAATATTCTGTGGTTATGTATTATGTTAACCTTAAGGTTTACACTAAAGGATTATGGGAATTCTATCTGTTACTTCTAAAATTTTGCTATATGTACTCTTTATTTTACTAAGTCTATAATTTATTTTGAAATGAAATGATTTTAGCAAACCACAAAAACATAAAATTAAACAGAAGGAAACAGATTCATATAACTAAACAAACTTTGAAAAACAATGAAATTTCAGTTAATTTTTCAACACTAAAATTTTAAGTATATTATTAAAATTACACAAATTCTCAACTCCTTGCTTCTATAACAACAAAAATAAAGTGGTAAAAGTACTTCAAGATTATTTCATAAATGATGGAGCAGCTTACAAATAACAGAAATAAAAGAAAGTCTCAGATTTTAAAAATATCACAAAATATCATAAAAAAATTCAATACTTTCCTTGACAGATGTAGAATAAATTTCTCATAAAGTTCAATTTCTCACAATTGAACAAAGAGTACGAAGTTTCCAGAAACATATTTAAATTTTTGAAGTATTAAAAATGTTTCCCCAAAAGTAAATGTCTTTGCCAAAATATATTTCCAAATATTTAAGAAATACATAACATCTATCTTAGACAAACTTGTAAGCAAAAAAAGAAAACTCGTTTGTAGGTACTATTAAAATCTTAACTTCAAAACTACAGAAGATATTACTGAGAGTAAAATGACCAGTCAATATCTTCTGCGAGCATAGATATAGTGTTCTAAAACAAAATACCAAATTTATTCCAGTGATACTTTTATACAGTACTAGATCAGCATAAAGTGAAATTTTTAAAGGAATAAAAGGTTAGTTTAAGTTTTAATTTATTTAAGATATTTATAGAGCAAATAGCAGTTTGGATAAAGAATGAAATATGATCCATGTGATTATTTTAATACATGCACAGAAAATATTTGATAAGTCATGTCAGAGGTAGATCCTTAGTGAAAAAGGAAAACATAACAAAGTGTCTCTAGAAAAGAAGTTCACAATAAACATCACAATTAGTAGGAAAATATAGATTCTTTTCTCTGTTATCAGAAACAAGCCAAGACTATTCAACTTTGTGTTTTAGTCTTAACCACAGCAATTTGATATGAGAAAATGTATAATGGAAATGAGGTGGTAATATGGTAATAAAAAGCCAAAATAGTCATTAGTTTCTATCTTACAAAATCTCAGAGAACTATATCAATACATTATTAAATTAATGAATTGTGCAAGGATTCTGAGAACACAATATATATGCAAAATATCTATTATGTTTATATATACTCAAAACACAAAATTATCTAATTTTTTAAAAATCCTTTTAAAAAATCCATTCACTCTTGATAAAAACTCCTAAACACAAGACTTTTAATCAAGCTAATAATACGCCTTCAAGGAAAAGATAACTTTTAAAATTACATAAATAGAGAAAAACATAATGTTTTGATGTGTTAAAAGTTCAACACAATAAAGAATTTAGTTTCTCTGTGTTGGCTATCAATTTAATGCAAACTCAAGGAAAACTCAAGGAAAGTCTTTGTTTACATACATTCATTTGTTTTAAAGAGTTACAGTGGATTAAGTTAGACTAGAAAGTTAAATATTGCATGATTTCACTTATGGGAGTAACCCACAGGAAAACATACACTGTAAAATAAAGAGAAAAAGGCAGAAATTTGGGAGGCACACATTTTAGAACTGAAGAAAGAGAACAAAGGAAAGGTGAAGAGGGAGAGGGAAGGGAAAGACATAAAAATGTGTGCAGTATCATCTGTGTGTGGATGGGTATAGGTGTAGCATGTGTTTGCAGGGTATATACTTATTTCCTAAAACTTAAAAAATCTCAGTGGGAGGGGCCGGGGAGTTAGCTCAGCGGTTCAAGCGCTTGCTTGGTAAGCGCAAGGTCGTGAGTTCGATCCCCGGTACAAAAAAAAAAAAAAAAATCTCAGTGGGAAACTTCCAGTTTATTTTGGTGATAAAAGTTATATGTAATTTCAAAGGACCAAGAGTAACAATCTTGAACAAAGTTGATTGCCCCCGACTAAATGTATCATCAATATCTTAAATTCTGTGTCCATTAAAATAACATGGTCCTGGTGCCAAATAAGACATCTCAGTTACTTTTAAGTTTTAGTTTCCTTATGTTGTATTTCTCAGTCTTTCAGAAAAGTTTTTCAAGATTCTGCTGTAGCATCTTTTATGATAGCAACATGATAAAATAATTACACTAGAACTGTTCACATGCATGATTTCACTTGAGACGAAACTTTTCAGACACTGATTATTCCAACTAACAATCCTCAAACCCAACAGGGTCTCTGACATACATCAAATACTCAGAAAAACATGAGATAAATGATTAAGTAATATGAGAGAAGATATTTTCCTTAGTCAACAATATTCCAGAACAGAAACTTTATCTTACCTCCAATGTCTGGACGAAGTTTATTGTCATAACCTTGAAGCAAGGAGTTGAGAATTTGTGTAATATCTCCTTCATGAATCTTTGGTGCCAAGACCCATGTTTTGTTCACTGTTAAATCTTCATCATCTTCATCATCAATTTTATCAACACTAAACAATTCAAAGAAAATTTTGAATGACATAAAGTTAATCCAACTGTGCATCCAGAATACTTTAAGATTAATGTAATTGCATAAAGGAATATAAGGGATGGAAAAACGTTAATATCATTAAGACCAGTACTTTTACCCAGTGAACTATTCTGATATAATAATGCTCAGAAATTAATAATTTAGTGCAATAAACATAATGTACAATACTAAAATAATAAATTTTGACTATTCCCACAGCTACCATTAAAATTCATACAAATCTTGGACTAACCATGTAAATGCTACACCATCTGCACAACCATACATGCTGACTACCAATAATAAAAATTACAAGTTAAAGAGATAGAGAAAGAATTACAATAGCCTAGGAAAATATATGGAAGTGTATGTATATAAAAAAGAATTAAGGAAAGGTACATGAAGAGGTATTTGAAGGAAAGAAAAGCACTGTATACACACATCCCAACTCCCCAGCTAATGTTTCTGGCCACACTTCATCATTGAACAAGGGTAGAATTCACTTTCATTCTAAATTATGATAGAAACATGCAGAAAAATAGTCATTTACCTACAATTCATCAAAAGTAACAAAATTTTCTATATTACATATAAATAAACCAATCCTAATTTGAGGAAAGCATTTCCAGACTTAAAAACACAGACAATTTTAGTAAATGTTTAGCGTTCCAGTAGAAAAGCATCTAAAAGACAAAACACTAACACTGGCAAATCTCTAACACACTCAGTTATTTATGTATATTTTAGAAATGCCCTTCTTTCCAGCAGTAAACCCGACAATATCTCAAAATCTTTAGTTGATCTTTATATACTTCCATTCAGAATTCTTTTGTTTTGGACCTAAACTTCTTCGTAAATACAGACATCTCTCCTTTATGAATATTTCTATAGTTTGGATCTTAAATGGCACCCAAAGGCTTCTGTGTCTGAGACTTGATCCCCACCCCCTGGCACTCCCGGGAGGAAGTTCAATCACTTGCGAATGCCTTAAACAGGGCTGAGAGTCTGCTCTTTTCCTCTTCTTCTCCCTTTGCTTCTAATCTGTCCTGAAGCAACATATGCGGCCATGTGCTTCCCACTATGATGAGCTTCCTTGCCACTACTCTACGAGGTACAGGGCCAACTAATGATAGGCAGAAACCTCCAAACCTGCAGACAAAATAAATATTTTCTCCTAATAAGCTCAGATTTTTTATAGTCACAAAAATCTGACCAGCTTGAAACTTCATCTTAAAGAATGTCTCCTTGCATGTTCATAATTCCATGAATAGTAATTACCAACAGGTAATGGAATGCATTGTTTTTCCCAATGTTTGTTCTCTCCTTCCTGTCCTCTCCTTTATGTCAGAGGATTATAATTCACACTGACTTCTAACTTGGTAGTGCTAATTCTGACAGGAGAATTCCATAGTTATCTCTCCTGCTGAACTCAGGTGAGGCCCTGTGATTGGCTCTGTCTTATGGAAAATTAGTGACGTGTCACTACCAAGCAAAATACTTCATGTCATTGAAGTTTACCAGATCTCTTTTCCTCTTGCAAGACAAGCATCTATATGCAGATGCTAATGAGTTATTGCACGCCCCTCATCAAAGTGACATGCACTGAGCCAAAATGGAACCACAATGGACAAGAAATCCAAGAGAAAAACAAGCTGCAAGGATGGGAAGCCACTGAGGTTTGAGAGTAGTTCATTACCAAGGCGTAACCCAGTATATCTCAGGGAATAGCACCTGTGTGGTTCATTTTGTTTTCCTTTATTGTTTCTCATTTATTTACTGATTCATTTACAGATGTTAAATAATATGTGCCTCCATTTTGCTACTGAAAATATCAGTTTCTGCCATTAATGCCATCTCTGTTAAATAGACAGCCTTAAAATCTCAGCCAAAACAAAGTTTGCCCCCTTCAAAATGAAAAATATAATGTAAATAAATAGATTGTGCTTTTTACAAAATCTCAAGACCTCTAGTCATAAGTTAACTATCAGATTCCAAGACCTACACTTCTTCCATTTTATTATATCCCAGTGCTTTACAGAGGAGGAACCAATCTGAGAACTTGACCAAGGTCACTCGTAATACAGTAGACTTAAGGTTCCAATACCTGCACTTCACAATGAAAACCTATCATTTTCTGTGTGAATGAAATTTACAAATGAACATAAAGGCTTTAATGCCCAGCTTCTATGGATGAATTAGATGTAACAAAAGTATAAAGATCAACTATGACCATACAGGTAGTTAATATGTTTCACTTGGGTATTTGATTGTGGTAATTGATGTGCTGAATTAGACAGTGTAAATTGTATACTACTGAAATAGCATGATTTCCTTCAAATTTTTATTATTTTTCTCTAAGTGAAATAAATAAATAAATACAGTTATAGGTAAACTAAATATAGAAAATGCTGAAGTATTAAGAATCTCTGTGGATGTATCATTGTAGAAAGCTTTCTTATTTAGTTAAGATTTTTGAGACATAGGCAACAACCAAAATGTAGATTTTCCAGGTTTAAAGAATGAAGTATCTGGCAGGTGGTTTGGTGGCAGATTACTACACATAAAAAGCAGTTGTTTTGTTCTTGAAATATGATTGTACTCAAATGGGAGTTCCCAGAAAAAGCTTTCATTACTTTGTACAATAAAAACATCTTGGTAACCAGAAAGCACAGGTTCATAGTATTTTCTATTTTATTCTGTTCAGTTCACAGAAACAATATCAAAACTGACCTCAGTAATTTTATAAAAAGTCATCTTTTTTCATTTTTGCCATTACAGAAAGGAAATTTCACTATAGTTAATTTGTGTATACCTTCTCTTCATGCTATTAAAATATCTTCAAAATATTCATCAGTTACTTCCAATACTATATTATTGCTATTGGGTGATTAGAAAGGGCTTAATTAAAAAACATAACTGTTATAATATCTCTGAAATTGAGGTTTCTTTAGCAGAGAGGGGGGAATGTTTGTAACTTTTACGTGTTTTTATGGATATTCATTTGGGGGATACACAGCTGTGATTATCTAAATATCATGAGGTTTTCTGGATTTATATTGTTGTAGTCACTTTCCTCGTTGTGGGGACAAAATAGCTTATTTTGGCTCACATTGTATTTTAAATCAAAATTTCAGTCTTCGCATGGTCAGTGGCATGACTGAGGGCTGTAGATGGAAAAAAGCTGACCTCCTCATGGCAGACAGCAGAACAGAGAGCAAAACAAGAAGCCCAGAGGGAAATGCAAACTACCAAAGTCACACCTGCAGTGACACATACCTCAGTGTCCTGTCTGCAAAGTAGTTCCCACCTTCCAACAGCAAGTGAGCTATACACCCCCATAACCCAATCACCTTTCAAAAGTCCCGCTTTGAGCACATAAGGCTTTAAAATACCTTCCAGATATAATTCATAATTATACTCAAGCACATTTCAAAAGTCATTTACATTAGTATAATTTTAACCTCAGTAGAAATACTTTTAGATACTTGTTTATGCAACTTTACTAATTGCGTGTTATAATGATTGATGTCTTCAGTGTTATTACTAGGAATTTTGCACCTACAATACACTATGTTTCAGAATGTATGTGATTGGTTTCTACTCCATACAGTATTTTTTTCATTTTAATCCATCCACATTAATTTCGTGAATAAACAATTATATACTTAACTTTACAACTGAGAATAAAAAATTCCAGTATATGCTACTACAGTATTAAATAATATAACCAGGATTTATGCAAGGTAGACTTACTTTGAAAATGTTTTCTCTTTCCTTTGTAGTTTCCCCACTACCACTATATTGTACCTTTATTGAACAATACAGGTAGTTGGATTTTGTATTTTAAATCAAAACAACATGGCAACATTATAATCCAACTGGATTGTGTTTAGCTAGAATGCCTAGTCTCTCTCCTGAGTTTGGAGCCTATGAACTAAAAATCTCAAATTACACCTTGTCTGAAGAAAAAAAGTTTCTATTGTGCTCAGTTGCCAGTACAATATTTTGACTCATTTATGGAAGATAACTGTGTGTGAAAAATGTGAAGTGAAAGGGATGCAAAGACAAGTTGTACCATACTCTGAATCTGGATGGCCATATTTTCAAATCAAGAATACACTATTTAAATGGTATAGAAACACAGACGAAAGCTTATCGCAGCATTATATGATGGGACAACTTTAAACAACAAGCATGTGTTACAATAAAAATGACATAATCACAAAATGGAATATAAAGATTTCTTCAACTAATAGTAGTGAAGAGTCTGTTAGAACATGAAATTATGTTCATAGATTCATATTGTATGAAAATAGCATAAAATAATTGGTTTCTATCATTTATGTATAACCTTTAGAAAACAAAATAAAGTGTTTATGTTCTATAAGATGTGAAATATAGAAAGTTTCCTTTCTCCTGCATTTTAATAGGATCCTACAATTTCCTGTATACATTTTATAATCCTGTATTAAGGTACAAAAAGAAATTCATTTGACAGGAATGCCTACCTACAAATGAACCGCCTCTTCTTATATGCCAGAAACTACTCAGCAATTAATTTCTAATCATAGAAGATAAATAATTAAATACAGTCCTCTACAGAGAGAGGCAGAACATTATAACCTATCAAGTAAATTTTCATAGCATCTCTAAAAATTTGCCACTGGGTCCTCTGGCCCAGGAACCCTAGCTGCCTGAGCATGCCGCCAGTACCACAGATCCACACTGAGTCTGCATGGGCACGTGCTGCCCCAGAAAGGCAAATAACTGACATGCAGATTGCACCAGTATAGACTCACTCCATTACCATCTGGGTAGGGCCACTACAAAAGGACACCTTCCATGAAGGATTTCCACTGGCCCTGCCCAAGGTTTCTTAGCAGGTGCTCGCACTCTGAGACTCACGTGATCCAAATTTCCTCTTCTGTTTTCACAGGTGTCAGTCATTCAGTCTTAGACAAAGCTCCTCTTCATTGCAACCTACTCCTTCTTCTCCCCTCTCACCATTCCCAGACATGACTTTCAAAAATCTCTCAACATGTCTAATCTCATCTTGGCATCAACTTCTCAAGGGCTTCTGCTCTCCTTTTGCAATTACAACCTTAAACCTTAAAGACAGTCTTGAGTCAGTGTAATATTGCTTGTTTTTGCCTTACTAACCCTTTGTTAACCACATTATACATACAAACTTCTCAGACTCTAGGAGAAATTTCAAAAGAAAAGTATTTTAATGACTGCACTGCTGTGATGTAAGAAATAACAATTTTGAACTAATAACTAATAGATAATTTAAGTACTACTCCATACAGTGATGAAGGGAAGTCATTTTTATTGCTGAAGATAAAATACATGCCTATAGCAAGTCAATTATCACAATCATTTTTCATGGTACGTGTTTACTGAAGTTTGTCCCAGACATTTCTACTTCATAATCGTCGCCCTTGAATAATTTTTAATAGCACCTTCTCATTCATGAAATGGCCTACTTCGGACGATAAATTATACAGTCAACCTATAAATAGTTCACGTAAAAGTGATGGCAAATGCTCTGATTCTGACACACAAGGGAGCCTCTTCCATTAATCTGCTAAGAAACCAGAGATGAAACCCAGAGGTTTCATTAATTATTAATGAGCTGCCTGAAAATTTGACTAACCCCTAATTAATTTTCACTAATTATTAATGAGTTGCCTGTAAATTTCCCTAAACCCTGAAGGAATATTGACAGATTGTTTTCCCCATCGTTTGAAAAAAAGTTATAAGTACAAAAGAAATAAATTGATGAGGTCATTTTCTATATTTCTTTGAAAGAAAAATGAGAGATACTGTTTCTTGCATTATATATGGGGGAAAAAGTCACTGGGAAGTAAATATAATAAATATTTTGTGAGCATTGCTACCACTTTGATACTTCTGAATTAGTTATCCACATGGGGAAAAATTCAACCAGACTTCTTAAAAAGTTGTCATCAAATTTATTTATGTTTTTATTATTTGAGATTACCAGAATTTGTTATTCTACAATTAGATATGACAAAATGTTATTAACATTAGTAAACTAATTCAAAAAAATCAGATAATAGTTAAATATAATTGGTAAAAATAATCTGAATTCTTGCCTGTTATGCTGAGAGAATAATTAATTACGTATCTTCAGAAACCTTGTTTACCTACTATTATAATTTTAAGGTCATTGAATACAATTAACTAACTGGGTTGTTTTGCTACTCCTATCATTTTAATATTAATAAATACAATTAAGTGGGTTGTTTATGTATTATTAACATTTTTTCACTTACTTGAGAAAAAGCACATGTAATTAGTGTGAGAAAAACACTGTCTTAAATTGAAATTTTGTATATTCCACTTCACGATCAAAACCACATTTAAACTAAATTTTCTGATTGGATTTCCATAATTAGGTGTATGCAATGACTCCAAAGAGCCTACAAACTTTATATTGCTTGCCTTCAATATGGGTGTCTCTAGAGACAAGACATTTGAAGCATGATCATATTAAAGCCTGTCACATCAAACCCATTACATAAATAAGGAGACTGGAATTCTAAAAATGTTGCTATTAATGTAATTTTAATATCACATGTAAAAATCCAGGTATATCAATGATCAAACTTACCATATTGTACAGAGACTGCCTTCTAGTTAAAATATGCTGAAAGGTTGTGGTGCAAATAAGTTATTATGCAATGTTTTAGGGACCCTAAAACAATACATAGTAGTGCAACTATCAACTGTCTAATAACAAAATAACCAGTTTTTTTTATTTAAAGAGAAAAAAGAAACAAAACAGAAAAAAGGTAGCAACAATACAGAATTCCAAAGGAAAAAAAGAAAAATAAGGAAAGAAAAAAAAAGCACTAAGAAATCACTAGTTGATAAATTACACATTGTCATCTTGGATATAGTTGTTCATGCTACAAAATTAAAGGATACATAATAGGTATTCAAACAGGGAGACTGCAAACAGTTCTGCTCAACCATCCAACAAAGATTCAGCAATATGGTCATCTATTTTACACACTCAAACATACATGCAGTTATATCCCTTAGAGCACTTTCTTTTCCTCTCGTTTTTTACAATAGCAATTACACATTTTGGGTTTTGTTAGTCTTATATTTCTTATTACTTTTTACACTAGAGACACAATGTGATATTTATAAATCTCTTTCTTATTTATTTCACTAATGATGATAGTCTCACATTGTGTCCATTTACCTATGAAGGTCTCAAGATCATCATTTTTATAGCTGAGTAATATTCCATTGTATAAAAATACCACATCTTTTTCATCCACTCTGTGGCTGATGGGCATCTTAAGTTGTTTCCAAGATTTAGCTATTACAAATTGTGTTGCTATGAACATGGGTGCACATATATTACTGTGATATGAACTTATCAGTTCTTCTGGGAAAATACCCAGGAGGGGAATAGCTGGATTGAATGGAACTTCCAATCTTAGGCTTCTGAGAATTCTCCATATGGATTCCCATAGTGGTTGCACCAGTCTACATTCCCACCAAGAGTGGAGCAATGTTCCTTTTTCCCTGCAGCCTCGCCAACATTTGTTATCAGTTGATTTCTTGATGGCAGTTATTATTTCCAGAGTGAGGTGAAATCTCAATGTTGTTTTCATTTGCATTTCTCGAATGGCCAGTGATGGTGAACATTTCTTCATGTATTTATTTGCCATTTGTATATCTTCCTCTGAGAACTGTATGTTCATCTCAGATGCCCATTTTTGGAGAGGGTCTTTCAATTTGGGGGGCTTGATGTTTTTCAATTCTTTATATGTCCGGGATACCATTCCCTGTCGGCTCAGTTCAATTTTCTTTGGATCCCAGGGGATACTCTACAGGTAGTCATTTATGTATTTGTTTGTTTTATTTAGTTTGCTTAAATGTGGTTTTGCTATTTAGTATGAAAACAATATTATCCTATGCAACTCCTTAGACAACTATGGTTAGATAAGGGAAGACATATGATCCTTGTCTTATTTTATATTGATAAGAAAGTGACAAGAAACCCAGAGAAAAGCCAGTGCCCCTAATTCACCATTGTGTGTCTGAGCCCAATATCTGCAAAGGTAGCTAGTGGCAGCGCTTCTGCTATATTCAGAGCTCTTCATCAGAGTGAATAATCTTGTCTACCAGCCAACATTTCAAAAGTGCAGACTTTGTGAGCTGAAAATAGTCTTGTGAGAACACTACTAGTTAACGCTTATTTACATGAAAGCTTATAAACTCATGACTTAAACAAAGAACAGTTGGACTTACTTTGCTTGAATGGATTATGAGATGTTCAATATTTTAAGTTCAATAACTATTGCATATATTAATTTCTTTTCTTTTACCTAATATCTTCTTTTCTTATTACATACTCTGGCCCTCAGAAATATTTTAAATAGTATTTTTGTAATAATTGGAGATGATTAGATATAATAATTTTCCAGAGATGTCATTAAGCTGGATATGAAAACAATCATTAATGAAATATAATCGTCGGTATCACTACATCCTTCTTTAGGCTTCCAATGGAGCTTCTTCTATATCACTATTTTGCATATGATTTCACAGTTGTCTGTGGGTCCCCCTTGCACTATTAAATATCATTTCTTTTTCACTATTCACTAATTAGTAAATCAATGTAGTTTATCATCTCTCAGTTGTTTCAATATGCTTTGTGGAAACATGAGTAAATTGATTGTTACGTGTTTCCATGCAAATATCATTAAAGTACACATGCTTTAAGTACTTCATTTCATCATAAATATTACTATTTAGTCTTACAATGTAAACATTCTAAATTTTACAAATACATATGCAAATGTATACATACTCATTTCCATTCAGTTTCATTCTTGTTGCCTTTATTTATCCCTCCTTCCCTCTCCCTCTTTTACCTACCTTCCTTTTCTCTTTTCTTCCACTATCTCCTGCTCTGTCTCATATATGCAATTATGGTTGTGATATTAAAATTATACAGTTTTGGATCCTTGGGTATATTCTATTCTATTACTCCCTTGACATGATTTTTGGCAGATCAGTAATCCTGCTGCATTTTAACTTATATTCTCCACAATAAAAGTTAATTTATTTTCAACAACAAAAATCTTCTATTCCTGAGTAAATAATATCTTTTACCAGAGACTTGGATTTTTAAAATATTTTTAAATTATTACAATTATAAATTATTACAATTTATAATTATTACAATTTTCCATTATTACAATTTTTTTCTTCAAAGGGCCCTCTACAGCTGGTGATATAACTCAATTTTAACAGGTAAAATCAATAATAAATATTGAATTTTACCTTTGGTAAATATTAATGTGTAAAAGATAAATATCAATATTAGAAAGAGACATGATTCTAAAAGTATGATAGATAAAACTCAGTAGGTTTCCAAGTACACTCTAAACATTCAAGTATTTTAATACTATAAGAGGTCGCATTAGAGAAAGGTTCTTTATCAGTCAGTTGGAAATGTTAGGGGAATATATTTTGTGGAAGATGATAGCAGGTTTGGAATGAAAAGACAAGCCATGTAGATGCAAAGCTCCCCATGATGCATATCATCATTATGTACTGCAAATATGCACTAATAAAAATAAAAGCTTAAAATATGTAATACTGCGAAAACTTTAGATGGCAAGAGAAAATGAATTTTTAATTTCATTACAAGGATTTCTTAAGAAACAATGTGACCCTCCTTTGTTCAACATTAAGTTCAAGATGGACAATATTTTAAATTCAGTAATTATTAGATATATGAAAGCTTCTAATGTAATAGCTCTCACAAGGAAACAAATACTATAGTCTACAACTCTTAGGCAAATTTTTAAAAAACTGCTGATAATTATAAAAAGTTTTTGATACAGCTTAGGTATGTCACCAAGTCTTGTGGAGACTAATGTTTTGCTCAGTCTCTTGAACTGGAAAACAATTTTTCCTTCAATTCAAGATTGCTTCATACAGTTCAGGCATGTAACCTTCAAGTAGCCGCTAAAGGAGAAATTTCTGACCTGATGTATCATAAAATTTAGTAAACATGAAAAGAATTTATTCGTTCACAACAACCTTAGTAATAGACATTATGCTAAAGTTCTGAACACATTTTGTTAGTTCTTACTGCTATCCACAGTGTGGAAATCACACCATTTTTCTTTTCTAATACAATCGCAGGGCTTAGGAGAGTACTTGGCCCAGAATGGGCATTCTATTATTACTTGTTTCAAGAATGAATGGTGAGCATGTGTCTTATAGCTAGGCATTTTGATAGACTTCTATAAGTGAAGATAACTGAGATCATAAGAGGTTTAAATAACTTTCCTAATAGTGACTTTTAGTAACTGACACAGGTACATTTCATTACAAAGTCTTTAATTGTTGAAAAACTTTCCTCCTGAGTCTCTCTATCCCTACCTGGAGAATCTCTATAGTAATTACCAATATAATAATTGGAGACATACTTTTAACACACAGGTAAAATTATATAATGTTCTTCCCAAAAAGACTGGATCCTAGTTGGATCATTCCTTATTTTACTGAAATGAACAATGCCTACATTGGCTCACAGTCTAGTCTCCCATCACAAACTCCTCTGCCCTTAAACTGTCCCTTAGCATGGCTAATACTTCACCTATTTCTAGTATTTTTTTCCAGTGCTACCTGATAATATTAAATAGTAGGCTATTTAACATTACAATCTGTTATGGCTCAAAATTCCATAATTCCTTACCCAGTTAATTTTTTCTATGGCCTTAATAATATTCTAAAATCTTACATGTAACTGATGAAACAGCTTTAGTCTCATTAAATTATAGCTGAGTAGTTAAGCTTACAGAAAAATAAAACTTTATGAAAAACAGCCGTATATCATATTTATTGCATACTGTTGACTATCTCTCCTTCTAAGTATCAATGGCGAAAGGCAGAAGTGATTTCTGTCTTTAGTTTATTAATTTATCCCAAATGTTTAAAGCATTATCTGTCATTCACAAGTTCAATGCATATGTGTTAAATAAATTTTTAAAAATATGGCCCCATCTGTGAGCTATTGCATGAGTTAGGTTAAGCAGTAAGCCAGGTAGTATTTACTTACAGACATCATACACATTTCTATAAGCATAGTAGTCAAGCAACAAGTTCAGGAAAGAAATGTATATATATTTTTTAAATTCCAGAGTACAAAATATTGTAAAGTCAAAGTCCATAAGAATTACCTTTCCAAGAGTAACTATGAGTCATGATATTATTTATACATGAAAGTCAAAGGAAAATAAAAAGTTAAAAAGATTTTTGAGTGATCAAAAGACAGTGGATGTTTAAACTTTTGAAACTGGAATAAAAGCTACATTGCCTTTAGGACTCTTCAGAATGAACCCCCATGCTTGTCAAATAACTATCCCATCCTTATTTTCACTTTCTGAAGCATTTTTTCTGAGTGTCTTTACACAGTATGATTAAAAACAAATATGGTGAATAGAGCTGCTGAGTGCCATCCAACAAAAAGGCAGCTCGCAAAATAGATTACAGTGCACCTTTGGCTACATTAGTCACTAGATCTAGCACCTGTGACATCTGGCTTTCTCCAAAGGCAAAGTGACCATGAAAGATAAACATTTCAAACTAATTAAGTATATACAGGCAACCACTATAGTACAACTAAAGATACTCTGGAAAAAGACTTCACAATTGCTTCAGTAAATAACAAGAATGAGGCTATAAGTGTGATTTTTGAGGTAAATTAATGGCAATGTGCTTTTGCTGTAAATTTTTTCATTTCAAAACTTACCATATATTTTGATCATACATCAAATCTTACCTTCATATTATACTTGCTAAATTCATTTGTACAAAGCTCCTTTCTAGAGTTGAAGCTCTGAATATTATTGCTCACAAAAGCTTGTTGAGAAGTGATATAAATAAAATAACAATCTAAAATCTGAATGAACTTTAAAGAGGTTTTAAAATGAATGTCCACTGATTAAATAATTATTTTATTTGTTTGATGACAAATGGGACCCATTTGCTGATGCACATGGAAACAAATTATTTAGAAATTTGAACAAAAGAGACCAAATTTAGAATCATAGGTGAGTGTGGCCCATTGTGTGCTTTCAATCTTTTCAGTACTTACCATAGACTGATCACACTGCTAAATTAATCTACCATAGAGTGTTCATACTGCTAAATTGCTCAATGTGATGTTGCTAGAAACTAGTCCAAAGTCTGACACATAGTAAAAGTATAAATATCAAAAATTTACTAAGTAAGTGAATGAGTTGAAAAGAGGTTAAAATATATTATGTTAATTTCAGGTAAAATTACAGTGAACTTGGAAAATAACTAAAATTACTGTGCAGCATGAAAGAATTATGAAATCTAACCTTACATAGATTTAAATTCAAATTGTAGTAGTTTCCCAGTGTTAGTATTGTTGTAAACCCAAATATCAAGTTCAGTCATCCAAGTATTGTAGTCCTCTTTCTAGTTTTCCTCACAATACAAAAAGTTATATTTATAATCCTATTGAAACATCATTGGAATCCCAGCAAGTTAATTCCAATCTACCACCACCAATGCAAGTCACGGTGAGAATAAAAACACCAAAGCATATTCCAAGTTAAGGGCAGCCAAAGGGTCCTAAATTCAATCCTTGTGAGGACACTGGGACAAAGGCCTTAATCCTAGGCCTCTCCCAGAATTTATTATCTTCTGAATAAGGGAAGTGGCTCAGGGATAAGTGACAGTGAGGATGAGGGGGGTGGATTGCGGAGTGAGTAACTTGTTGAGCTGGCTGGCCAGATGCAAGATTGGCATCTCTGTAAATTTGCAGAGATAAAGATATGTGGAAGGATCAATTTACATAATCCAATTTAGGTAACAATGGAATTGTTTTGGAGCTATGGCTTTTTGGTTCTGATACGCAAACTCTTGTGCCCTGGTGAGTCATAGCCTCTTTATCTTGAGGCTTGTACCCAGTTGACCTTCTCAGAGCAATTTGCTCTAACAACTCCCATGCTCAATCCTGTACTTATCTGTATTGTATGGAGAACACTATGCAGGAAACAGGACTGTCTGTTGGCTGTAGAAATTGCCTGTTAGCACTTCAGCTAGCCTTATTTGCAATGCTTAGAGCCAATTGAAGAGAGAAGCAAATATCCTAGCCAGCTCTCTACACATCAGTATAAGGAAATAAGTCTCCAAATAATCAAAGTCACAGTAATTGGTTTGCATTCAAGGGGAGACAATGGAGTTGTCTCTCACAAGTATATTAGTACTAACTCAACATAAATAAAACAGAAGACAAAAAACTGCTTTCTTTCATAAATGCAATACAACCTGTAACATGAGTAAAAGAAAATGGAACAAAAAGTAAAAGTCTAGTGTGAACAAAACCAGAAGAATGAATTGAGGATCATGAGGGTAGATAAATATAAAGATAGAATGAATATTTTACTATGAAACAATAATTGTTAACAACTCATTCCTAAATTGTAAATTAGATCAGCTTTAATCAGAACTTTAAATTTTATATGGAATTCTATTCAACATTCAGTATGACAATTTATAAGAAATTGCTGCGAAAGAATTTTTAGTTAGAATTTATCCTGTCAAAATAAAAACAGTTACTGTAATCAAA
Source organism: Hydrochoerus hydrochaeris (assembly GCA_004027455.1). Taxonomy (NCBI): domain Eukaryota; kingdom Metazoa; phylum Chordata; class Mammalia; order Rodentia; family Hydrochaeridae; genus Hydrochoerus; species Hydrochoerus hydrochaeris. Next base: position 39,154 of record PVLA01000333.1, on the reverse strand, counting down.
GCCTATTGTAGAAAAGCATAAAGAAATCAGTGAGAATAAGATAAAGCTTAGAAAAACAGATTCTAATTGTAAAGAAATGCTGAGTATGATAAAGGTGATTCATTCTTTTAAAAATGATGAACTATACAATAAATTGATTTTAAATGCCCATTAAGTTAAAAGAAATCAATATCAAATTCTTAACTTGCAAAGCAAATTTCAAATGCAGTAAACATCAAATATAGTAATCAAAATGTAAAATTACTGAGATATGAAAATATATTTGACTTTTGAAGTGAGGAACCCAGTATAGATAATGTGTAACCAAATTAGGGATAGAAAAAACTAACAAAAAAATTGAAAAGAATTTATGGATACTAATAGATCACTTTAGATAACACTAGAGACAAAAAGATTCACTGAAAGAAACTTACAACATAACTGGTATACAGAATTTGAGGATAGGAGACAAATAGGTAAAATTGTGCTGCAATTTAAATTGTGACAAAAATGTCAGCTATCACATTGCAACTTATTAAAAGATCCATCATATCCAGTAATGGTAATAACACAGATAAATAACACCTTTATTACCATTAGTAGAACATGAAATATGCCTATCATAAGAAATATTCTTTTAAAACCTTGAAATAAAAAGACATGCACATTTGTGTAACATTTATGCACAAAAATAAAAGGCTCACACCAAAGTTAGAGACTATCTATTATGGAATAATTCCATAACTTACAAGACTTTCTAATACAGATGTCACACCATGATTAAGAACATTAATATAGAAAGATATCTGGGCTTTCAGTAGTGTTTCATTGTAGTTCACAAAGAAGATTTTTGTATAATTCTTAAGCCTACCAGACATCGTTTATCTAATTAGATTATAATCAAGAATGTAAAACTCTATTAGCTAATACAAAAGGAACAGAATGATGCTGCAGAATTTTTTAAACTAATACAGTAGCAAATAATTAGTAAAAGGATAAAAAATTATAAAACATTTTCTCATTTCCTTTGATTATAGATTTGAACTACAAACTACTAATAAAACAACAGTTTCCAGTGTTTGGATTCATTTAGGTTTGAATTACTTTGTTGGGAAGTTTCCACTGTATTATTTAAAACACAGTTTAAAGAATTATGAAATGTGCATGCACTGACTAGGCCTCATGGAAGAGGTGCAGAGTCAAGAGACTACATGGTCTTTTGAAACCACTTTCATTTGAGCATTTGTTAACTGAAGAGAAAGGAAATAGTTGTTATTGTAGTATATTTTTTAAAAGATCACTGAGTACAGAGTACATTAAAATGAACACTACATTCTCTGTTTTTCCACTTTATAAAACCTGCCAGGACATAAATTACATTTATAAATGATATAACCCTTCATAACACTCACATTTTCTAAATCTTTGATGGTTTTATACATCAGATAAGTGCTTCAATTCTGCTAAGTGTCATATTGAGGCTTATTAAATTATAAAATCTACTGAAAAACCCTAAATGTGGAAGAAATGGGAATTAGTACCACTGAATGCAAAAGTGTGTTCTTTTTTTTCAGTCTTGGGACGCTTAACATAAGAGTGAAATATTTTCATTAACATGAGATCATTTTGAATTATTCATTTCAAAAGGGACATAATACAAATAATTATTACAGAGATTACAATCATTCTTTGTAATGTACCCTACATATGACAATTTGAGGTTTTTTAAAGGGAATTGTTATTAAAGAAATTGTAGATATATGCTAATGAGTCAAAGCAAAGAATTAATTTAGAGAATACAGATGTCTGAGTACAGATGTCTGAGAAGCACTTATCTTCAATCCAGCCAACAAGCTTACTTTGTGTAATAGCCAGTTAACCTGGCTATTGAGTGAAAAAGAAACTTTGTACTCAAGACAATATGAACTGTTACAAAATTACTCTGATAATATTTCACTCTTAGGAGGACTGAGAGATGAATCTGTCCCTGTACTGAAGCAGCATACATTTTGGCAAATTGCAGGTGATGCTCCTAGAAATCTCCCCTCTGCCCCCCACCCCACGAAATTAGTGCAGTGGACAGGCTTCTTCACTATGCAGTCATAAAGCTATCTAGGGAATGAAATCACATTTTGATCAGGCTATATTAAAATATTTATATTAAACTCAATATATAAATCATAGATTTTCTGATCTACATAGTCCAGTTATCGTTTGGAGAGCAGAGTTTATGTTGCCCTCCATGTCTCTATTGTTAGCATAGTTTCTATTACTTTATTATTCTGTTTGGTCAAAAAATAAGAAGCCATATTAAATTTCAAAACACATTTTCTTTAAAAGAAAAGATTTCATACAATTCAGAATTTCAATACTAACTTAAATTATGCACACTTTAACAAGATATTATTCTAATAATACAAGTTTTAGATGACGAGTAAAAGAAATGACAGGAGGAAGAAACATGGAATTTGCACACAATTCAGCCCTACTCTGCCATAAAGACAAACAAGTTTTTTGTAGGAAAATGGGTACATCTTAATGCCATAATGTAAGGTACAATGAATCATACACATAAGCTTCAATATCATGTGATTATTCTTATAAGAGAAACCCAAATTATAAATAAGGGGAAAAATAAAAGAGAGGTAACAGGCAACAGAGAGCTAGACCTTTCTCAAATGGAAAGAGGACCAAGAGCTGGAGAGAGAGAGGAAGAAGAGAAAATAAAGGAAATGAGAAAGAAATTAAGACGCGTCATCTTGAGATGCCAACATCCCAGAAGGAACCGAAACATTATGCACTTCAAATATATTATAACTAAATAACTAACAAAAACCTATCAAATATGAAACAAATCTCTGATCACAATCAGGTTGTCTCTTTCTGTGTCCTTTACACACTTTGAGTTAAATAGCCTAAGACAACTGAAAGCACATAATGGTCTCCAGATTCACATTGGGGTAACTATTGAAAGGTGGTCTCCTTAGTACTTCCTCTGTACCTCATCTACAGTTCTGAGTAGCAGTTAAAGCATGATATCATCTTTCTGTTAATGAATCTTTTTAATACAATCTACCAACTCTAGCTCACTAGGAGCCAGGCCTCAGCTCACTCTGTGACATGCATCTAGCATACTTATTATATATAAGGTCTGCTTTTACTACACAAAGGGCAAGGACTTTGACTTACTCACACTTGATTCTAGATCCCAGGACCTCAGATAACACTTAGTGGACACCAAATACATTTTTGAATGAAGTGCACTGAATTTTGATTGAGTAAATGAATACCTAATACTATTTCCTGAAAAATGGAACTTCAGTTGGTTAAACCATTTTAGTATTGAGAGATTTAGACTTGGATATGTGTAAAAATAGGGAAAAAAAGTTTTATTCATCTTCCACTGAGTACAAAAACACAGTGACAAGTTTCTGTTTGAAGAGACCTAATCATAAGTCATCTATTATCTTGTTAGAGGGCTTTTTTTCCTTAAAGAAAAATCTACCTTTAACTAATGGTCACTATGTGGTTATAATGTGTCAGGTATATCTTTTCATTATAAATTTAAACAGGATTTTACATGGTATCCTTAAAAATAATCACTCCCCTACAGAATTTATCTATGCTAAAAATTCTTTCCTTTATTTTGCTATTTTTTGGTCTTCTTTTCTAGGTCAAGTATTCCAAGGTGTCAAAGTTTCCCCTAAAATCATTACTGTAACACAGATTTTATATTCCAAAAAGTATGTGATACATAAAGGTTTTTTTCTACTTACTATGCTTTTCTATCAATGAAACAAGAATTATATTCACTTCCCTCCTCTCTCCTTTTCACCCTTCTGTCTTAGTTACTTTCTTGTTGCTTAGACAAAACTCTAAAGAAAAAAAGCTTAATTTAGCTCACAGTTTGTAGAAGTTTCAGTCCATATTCAGCTGGTTCCAAGGCAGTGCAGCATGAGAGAAGAGAAAGAGTTCATGGTATGACAAATAGGAAGCAGAGAGAGATGGAGCAGGGAGGGAGATAGATCCTTCTAGGCAACATTCCCAGTGACTCATCTCCTCCAATCAGCTTTCACCTCCCAACATTATATTTAGCTATAAACTTATCACTGACTAATCAACTGAAAAATACCACACACTCATGACTTAGTCATGCCCAAAGACCCTTGAGCACATGAGGATTTGGGAGGACATCTAGATCTAAACCATAACACCTTTCCTTCCTTTTCCTTCATTCCCTTTCTCTTTTCTCCTTCCGTTCCTGCATTCTTCTCCTAGCTCCTCCTTTCTTTTCTTTCTCCTCTCCTGTTATTTCCTCCTTCCTTCTTTTCCTTTTTTGTTTTGCTTTCATTTTACAGTAATAACTAGGTTTACCAACACTTCATCTGGGTAAAAGTTTGCTTTGTTTTGAGAACTCCACATCAGGTAGGGAGCACAACCAGGATCCCACAATCGATCATCTTCCTAGCATGAACACAGACTCAGACTTCTTCTCCAGAATTCTGAAACAAATTAAGCACCTCCACCGAAGTACCTCTGCATCTTGAATTTGTAGTAAGTGTTTTGATGCTTTCTAATTCAGGTTATAAATACAGAAACACGAATTTAAGTTTTGGATTCACCACTTATCAGCAAGAAAGCAATTAATAAATTCCTAAAGTCTCTGTACCCTAGTTTTTCCATTTGTAAAATGGACTAAATAATAATATCTAGGCTTATTCCATTTCATGTTTGGTTGGAAATCGTTGAGGATAACTTTCTAGATATTTTGAAAGTACTTGTTTCAGATATTGCTTATAAGAAATCACTTGGCTTTTTACTTCTGTTTTCTTGACTATGATTTGCTGTATCAGCACTATCTTAGTTACTTTTCTTGATGCTGAGGCAAAATGGTCAACACCTAAGGTTAAAGAAGGAAAAGTTTATTTTGACTGACAGTTTGTAGAGGTTTTAGTCCCTAATCAGCTGGCTGCAAGACAGAGTGGGATGGCAGAGAAGCATTATGGAAGAGAAAAAAAATAGTTCATAGCATGAAAGGTGGAAGGCAGGAAGCAGTAAAAGCAGCTAACAGCAAGCCAAAGCAATAGCCCTTTTTCTGTCCTTTATAAGTCTATCCAAGCTGCATACACTTAGGGCAAGTAGAGCTCATATCCAAGTTGGGCCTTCCCATTATCCACATGTAGAACTATGCCAAGTCAATAAGTGGACAAATTTGGTAATCATACACCCCTAATACCAGCACCACACACTTTAGATTCAGCCACCTTTGAGAAGCCTCACTCATGAACTCATGAGGCTTTGGAGAAACATCTAGACACAAGCCATAACAAGCATCTTCTATCCTCAAACAAATGTCTTCTATCCTCAAAAGCTTGAAACTCTGTTTAACTTTGGAGTGCTGATGGTATGCTTACTTCTTTTAAGTAAAAGAGGTTTTCCTTTCATCAATACCCTAGATCTAGATAGATAGGCTCCCTGCAGGTAGTACTTGTGTCTACTTTATTACCTAAAACTTATCTCACTGAATTGTATTTAACACGCAATGGGCGTTCAATAAAAACTTGTTAAATACATGATCTTTCCAAAATTGAAAACATTTTTAATAACACAAATATTAATGACATATATTCAATTGTATTTAAAATGACTGACTTTAGCAAGGATAAAATTACCATAATCTACTGTGATTTCACAGAATATCTGTTATTGTGTCTTTCCTTACAGACAAAATGTTAAGGTCTGGGTTCATTACACAAGTTTTCTTTCTTGGTCCTAAAACAACCTAGAAATGCAGGTGATAAATAAGGATGCTTTGCCTCAAAGATATGCCTGAAGTCATTCCAATGAGAAATAGTAAAGCTGAAATTATAACTTAAAGCTGATGGTAAAGTCCAAGATTCTCACTTGGTTCCTGTCCAAGTGTGAGTTGCTTTCCTGAAGCTCGTATATTCCACCGGTGCTCATTTCTCCCTTCATGCTCCAAAGCAGTCATTTATCATATGTGATCATCAATTTGTCAGGATCTCAGCAGACATTTCTCAATTATTTATACTTTGTCTCCCCTCTTTTGGAACCCCACTTATATGCTCATGTTCCTAAACAAATATATATATATATATATATATATATATATATATATATATGTAAATGAGAATCATGTTGTTTAATGTTCAAATAAAATGACAAACATTCCTCTTCTTGCTTAGTCAAATCTGTGCTTTGTAGTACAGAATGGAATGAAATTGAAAGAGTATTGGTTGTTTTTATATCCTAACACTCTATACACATGAGTATTATCAATTATACACAGATGGTTTGTGTTTTAGCTTTAAAATCACTTTTTTGTCTGAGTCTTTTGATATATAATTACCATGGAGCATCAAAACATATTAATATTTTTCTCATGTTTATATGGCATTTTATTAGAAAATTAAACCATGAATCCCAACATCTAAACAGAAATCATTCATTTAGTACTACAGCAGTCAAAATATATTACTACAGTTAGTTAAAATATCTTTTTTATATATATTTATATATATAAATGATATTTTAATTTGGGAAACTAAATCTGCTTTATGCTATTATTGATTCTTAGAATTTTTTTAAAAATTAATTTGTTTCTCAAAATACAACTTTGCAAAAAAATACAAGTTTGTAATCAAAGCTTATTTGAGGTTAGTTTTTATGACAACTAAAATTTTAAGGTAATTTTTCAATTTTTTTGAAGAGTTGGTTATAGTCAAGATATTTTTCAACCTTACAAAAAAGTCAGCTCAAGTTGAAGAAATATAGACCAACTTGCCAAGCTACCATAGAGCCTCCGGAGAACAAAACATCGGATCCATGAATACAGCTTTTAGTTACATCAGGATCAGGTTTCATAATTCAGCATTACAAAGGTCAACAAAGATCCTTTATGCTCTTAATGGACACAACACAGGAACAAGTTTTTGCCTCTGATTACATATAAGACATAAGAGTTTCTAATTTAAGAAGCCACACATGGATAACTTTAAAGATTTATTTTAGACACCAGTTTAAGAGCAATATTGTTATAAACAGAACTATATATGGCTAGTTTTAAAATGTTTCTTTAAAACAAGGATAAAGAGAAAGGGAAAACATTAGTGTACATAATTTATACATGTTAATCTCAATTATCTACAATTAAATATTAAAAGAGTAAGTTCAGCGTGACTTTAGCTACTTTAAAAAGTCAAGATAAACTTTCATAACTGAAGAAAAAGGAGATCATTCTAACAGTAACACACAGATTTATTTGAATATGTATTTATTGCCTGGAATGGTCCAGAATATTTATATTATTATAATAAAATGAATTATTTATCAATTTAACTACCGCAGCACTCTCACTGCTTCACTGGTGTATATAGTTAAAACATACATGGCATTCATATTTAGAATTTTTCTCTTCACAAATACAAAGGAAATCTAATGAAGCAATCCTTGAGTCATTTTATGTTGCAGCTCAAACCTTAAATGTATTGAATGTGAAAACCGGAAGCAATCACTTGGTAGATGAAGCAGCCATGTCCAATGAGGTTAATGATACTTGACACATGAGATTGTGTGTTTAGACTACTAAGCAAAAATGGGTAAATAAACTTCAATATTTGAAAAAAATGTCAAAATGTTGCTAGCAAGACAACTAGACTTTAATTCAATACAGTTATTCCAGCTTCTGGTAATGCCAAAATTACTCACTTGGGAAAGACACTGAAATTATAATAATGATTCAAACAGTTATGCTATCATGAAATGCAGACTTGCAGCAACATACTGATTGTACTTCCCTCAATTTATAAGCAGGATTATATTCAATAACATAATTGTAAATGTGTACTTATGTAAAATGAGTTATATTTTCTTGGGTATATATCCCTCCCACTTATAATAACCAGGTTTTAATCAATATATATTTAAATCCTTCCATTCTTTATTCTTTTACATGGTCCAGGTGTGATACCTGAGCATTTCATTTTCCTAACAGAATGCTTCCAAAGTTTTACTGAAAGGTTTTACAGCCCAGCTCTGTTCCTGTTAGAATGAATGAAGGCTTGTGATTGGATATATCACATACATTCCATACGTTTTATAAATTACTAGTGGGAAACCAATTAAAATAAAACATTCAAAGCTGGTTCAGATAAAATGCAAAGAATTATTTCTGATTTAAGTATTGGACATTTTCACCCTGAATGAGATTTTAGCCAAATTTATAATCTTTCTTGTAAAACTCTAATTTATCCCAGCAAGTTACCAAAGAAAAAGAGAAAGCCAAGATTCATACATAGAAAAGCAATATGCAAACTAAGCATGCTGTGTAATAAGAAGTTTGGGAAATAACTTCGTCTTTGAAATGCAGAATCATCTAGAAAGTTCATCGAAGCGTTCTTTTAGGAAATTTAGTACCAGTCATTCCTAAGTCTCCTACATTCTCTCCCAGTACAGAACCTTCTCTTCTTTACACTCTGAAGCCATAAAGGAATTGAAGGAAACTCTATACTTCAGGAAGAAGCTAATTTCATGCTGAGAATGAAGAGATCTAATCAGAAAATAAAATGATGACAAATATTGCACATGTCCCCCAAGAATGCAAATTGCTTATGATGATTTTTTTTCCTGAAGGAGGGAAAGAACAAGATAAGCAAAAAATAGTTTTAAGACCTTGAATTTACTTACCAATTTCCTAAATGCAGGATCAATAACAAGAACAACAATCTCACCCCCTTACTTTGACTCCACAGAAGGAAGGAGGAGAAGAGAAAAGCTTCCCAAGAACCCATCTGGTCTCTTTTTCTGTTGATGCTGCACTGAGTCTCCAAACCAGCACTTTCCCTCCCACCTCGGCAGCAGCGGAGCAGGAGCAGGGCCAGTGTGGAAAGCTGTACACCTCCTCACCAGGTAGGATGCGACTCCCAGCGGAACTGAAGGGGAGCCAATCAGAGCGAGAGGATGATGGCATAAATTATCCCGAAAAGAGCTGGGCCAATCAGTGACCCAAAGAGGCGGGGCTTCCCCTACTAGAAATCGAGCCCAGTGGGGAAAAGGGCTCCGTTTTTCTAAAAGAAAAATAAACCACTTCTCCCTTTCATCCACAGAGAAACGTTTGAGTGGCCTTGACAGAGCCCCTTCGAGGAGCGCGGGGAGGCAGCTCCTTCTTCCCGCCGGCCTTCCCTCCTGTTTCCAGGCGCTGCCCCATTCCTGTCCTGCGCTTGGATTCGGAATCTGCTTCTCTATAGAGACCCGGGGGAAGCAAGCAGTGCCTGATTGGTTTTCCCCAGGATTCTGTTGATCTGGGTTAATCACCGTTTGTTAACTTTGAAGATAGGGCGGGATCCCATTTCTCTAGGCAGACCTAGTAGCGGACGTAGTACCCCGCACAAAGGAGCTGGGAAGATGTTTAACATATATTTGAATGAATAAATGAGGGAATGAGGGAATGAATGAAAGGGCTCCCGTGTTCTCTGTCCACCCATGCCACCTGCCCCCGCCCCACCGTCGCCTCTTCAGCGACAGGATTTGCAGGACACTTTTCCCAACAAGAACTGAAACACATCACCAAGGAAGAATAGCAGGCAAGAAACTATTTCATTTTACAAACATAAAATAAAAAATCTGATCTTGGAAAGGCTGTCTTACCCTTAGGCATTGTGGGGATGCTACATGAGTAATCTTTGCTCTCTTCGCCCTCCCTAGTTGCCTTTGGGTTTGTTGAGCTCCAGTGTTTGGTACCTAACTTCGGAGGCTCTGCTTTGAGTTCCTACCAGAGCCCCACAGTTGTCATAGCAACCAGAAAGCCTCTGGCAGCTGGAACAACTGCACTAGCAGTGAAGGCGGCGGTGGAGAGACAGGCTCTGTGCCCAGCCATCTTCTGCCTTTACATCTTGCTAAATCCGTTTCCCACGGAAGTCGCCTGTGGTTGGGGATCTTGGCTGTCCCATTAATCACTCCCAGGCACCTGGAATTGCTAAACTCCAGGGCTGACGTGAAAGGTACCACATACTTACTCGAGAATATTTGTTTCCCAGCAAACAATTCGAGCCCGAAGTAACAGCGTTTGCGCATGGCAGTGAGGAAACTGTTGCTATGCAGCCCACTGAAATCACTTAGAGGAACCGAACGGGAGGGAGGAACAAGGTCACTGATTTTTTTTTTCCCCCATTTCTTGGTGGCTGAGATTGGAACGCTGGACTTTTCTCTCGTTTACATGATTCTTCACCTTTTTAATCACTAGTGAAAATAGGCATTGACCCTCCTTGTTTGTCTTCTTCCACTTCATGTTAATTAGACAATATTTTTCTCTTTTAGAAAGCATGTTAATCAGAGTAGTTTATTCTAAAAATTTATAAAACAGTTAAGGCTCATCATAAAACATTTTGAACTTATTAAATTTAAATAAAAAGTGATAATATAAATTCAGATTGTTCTAGGATTTCTTTTCTCCCCTCCACCATTTCAATTAAGAACGTACTTTGGGTAGTTATTTAACAGTTTCACTGGATACACAAGCTAATTCACTGATCTGATTAGCCATGGAAGTAGAAATTAATTCACTTGAAGTATGTTGTGAATAACAAATATTTGTCTAGTTAGCCCTTGCATTTTGGTAAGATAAGGTAACAGTTTCACAATATCAGTAGGAATATGATATTGCCTAATGTTATACCACATACTTAATAATATTCTCATCAGCAATTCTTAACAAGGTTTTACTCTTACTCCTCTAATAATGTAACTGAAACATGCTGAGAGCACTTAAAGAGAAATTAATGGAGAGGAAAGGTGAAGTACATATCCTTAGATCATAATACAGTGCCTAACAATTCTTATAAAGGACAAATGATTAGAAAAAGGAGAAAATTCTCATATTTCCCTAAATCTGTTTTTGCCAATTTTGTGTTGATTTTTCAACTTATTTTCTACTTTCTTTCATGAAATGTTACCTGTCTCTAGTTGTCTGTGTGTTTGTCTCTATCTTTTTTTGGTAATTTTTTTTCATTTTATAGTGTATGTCTTCTCAAAACCTGATTTTAATCTGCTGTTACACTTAATTGTATTTCCCTGGAAGCCATATAAAAGGTACCTAAGTCCTCTGGAACCTCAAAAAAAAAATAGATTATGGCTTTGTAAGTTGGCAATACTTTGGCCCTAACAGTCTTTCCCATTTCATTTGACAAATGAGCTGTGTGTGTGTGTGTGTGTGTGTGTGTGTGTTTGAGATCTATATACTGTAAGATCTAAATAAAGAAAATTAGGTACGCTGAACTCAATATGCAAACTGCAATGTCTCATTGAAGAACACTTAAAGGGAAATAGGTCAACTGTGTAGTTCTAGATTATAAGACCAGAAGTTTGGCAAGTAACCATAGAAAGCTCTCTGACTTCCACTGTGACTGTTTTTAATTAAAGACAATTCGATTCCATGAGAATTTGAGTTTTCATTAGTCACAACTTATATGTGTTTTAAAGCATGAGCTACTGATATCTAGTGAATACACATTAGAGTCATTGCTATATAACCTAAAAATGCCAAAAGAACTGTAGTACTCAAACTGGCAGTAATTCCAAGAGCAAGAAGTGCCTCCATAAGCATAAAGAGGATAGGTAAGCAGACTAAATCTCAAGTGATTATTTTCTTGCATTCTCATTGAAACTACACTTTCCTTCCTCTTTCTTTCTACTGATTGGGCCACTGCCATTCTCCATCATTCTTATACCTAGTGTTAATAACTATCAACTCATAGAACCAGCTTTCCTATTTTCCCCCAAATTATTCAGGAACCATCATAGAATAAAACACTTGGGATACTTACCAAGTAAAATGCAGATTCATGGGCTTTACTCTAGATTGAATTAATCAGAATATTTTAGCAAGAACCTCTGCAGATTTTTATACCTCAGAGGTTGAGATTGATTGTTCTGACATCATTTGACCAAATAAACAACAAGACTGTGAGATGATCATGTATACACAACCGTAGTCAGCAAAGTGGGGATTCAGCCTGGTTCATCCTTCATTTGTCCATTCATTCAAAAATATCCATTATGAAACTGTGGTGTTTGGCACTATTGCTGGCATTTAGGAATACAGTGATGAATGTGACTTATTTCTTTGTGCTCTGATTCCTTGCTTTATAATATAGATTATAAGAATTCCACTTAGCTTATAAAGTTGTTATAAAGATTAAATAAATGAATAAATGGTGATTCATTAAAATAGTGCATAGATAATACACACTATCAAAAATGCTGATTATTGTTACTATCTCACAGAAGACAGATCTCAATCTAATTAATTCACTCCAGGCCCTACTCCAGGATATTTCTAGAATATAGACATGGATACAAAGGACAGAAAGGATTACGATCCTGCTGTTTTCATCCAACTCTGGACATTGTCCTGATACCTGGCTTCTCTAAAGGGAACATTTTGCATTACATTCTTCTACCCCTCATAGTCTCTTTTTCTCATCTTCAGGATCATAACTTGCTTTTCAGTCGTATCTTCTGTCTCATCACATGCAACTGCATTAGCCTGGGAAAACTTTCCCATTTTTAATCCCTCCTTATTCTTTCTGATTAAGTTTAGGAGGCACTGTTTTTTTATCAAGAAGCTTTTATTGATTTTTCATTGCATCCTCATCCAAACTACAAGGCTACACTCATGAAAGACTTACTACTTTTTTTGAGTGCTATGTATCACCGGCTATGGTTCTTAATAGTTCCAGATTGTGGGTGAATATAGTTATCTACCTACCTGACACAGCTAATTCATACTAGTAACATACTGTGCACAAATTATCTGTTTAACTATCCAAGTTGTCAATTCTTTTTAAATTTTATATACTAATGATTAATAGTGATTATTAGACAAATTATTTGATATATTTATTTTATGTGCATATTTAATTAATAACTTTATTGTCCTAGAATGAAACTTCATGAAGATTGGGACCTTTTTTTAATGCATGTGTTTCATCTCCATTGTCCAAAACAATGACTGGCCAGTAATAAACACTCTGTACATATCTGTATAAGAATTCAGTGTAAAAATTGTATGGATAAATAAATAAGCTTGGCTTGGTGCTTATACCTGTAATCCCAGCACTCTGGAAGGCTGTGGTAGAATGATCACAAGTTCAAGTCCACTTTGGGCAATTTAGAAATTTGGTGAGACCTCGTTTCAAAATGTAAAATAAAAAATGGGCTGTATACATTGCTCAGTGATAATGTCTTGCGTTCAATCTCCATATAATAAATGAATTAATACCTTTAATTCTTTTGTATAATTTGGAGCCATTAATGTATCTCTCTTTCTTTCTTTTTTTTTTTTTTTTTTTGGTACCAGGGAATTGAACTCACAACTGTGTGCTTGCAGGGCAGGTGCCCATGCTGCTGAGCTAAATTCCTGGCCCGGATCCCTATTTCTTACAATGTATATCAGGTGTCCATTTTCAAATTCCAGACTTTGGTGTTTAACTTAATCCTGCTCATCAGACCATAGTTTTAACCATTTTATGAGTTATAGGTTACACAGAATCAAAATTAACAAACCTAACATTTATTTTATGCAAACAGTTTATGTCAGAGTTGAGGTCCACAGGGATTCCAGATAACTGAAGTTATACACATTTTCTTTGTTAATATTTTCAATCTTCTTAATCTCACTCCTAGCCTCCAGGAAATAACCAAGATGCATGCAGAAGACAGTCTTGATGTTAGGCAGAAAGGGAGGAATCTGTAGCTTTTGATCTTTTTGTCATCTGAAACAACCACTCAAATACAACAACCAGAAAAAGAGGTCTAAGAAATAGAAGCTAAAGACCCCTTGATCCCTAACTTAAAGTACCAGTTTCTGGATTTCTCTTAGCTACACGCTGGATGACAAGCACAAGATTTATAATTATGTAATTTCTGAACATGAACGTCTGAAACTAGTTCTTTCCTCTCTTTGCTCTCTTTCCATAAGTTTTCCTCCTTTATTTCTGCACTAATGTGAAAATATGATTTCAGGTCTAACATGTATATACATATATGTAGTTACATGTGTATAATTATACATATATAATTATATTATATATGTATATAATACATTATATTACATTATATATTACATTAGTTTGCTAAGTCTTCTATGCTGATAGTTTCACTATCATTGATAGACATACTTTGCTTCTTGAACTCCCATCCACTCACTAAGCTCTTCCATGTGACTTTTGCCTCTGTGACGCTAATGGTGCCATGTTGGTACATCTAGTAGTAGTTTCCAGCAATCACTTTGTATGATCTTACCTGCATTTTATCTAACTGACCTAGCTCCTGTCCTTCAAAACCCTCCTGGATATTAAAATATTCCTGTTTTACCCTCTGCATCCTATACTGTCCCCTTTAGCAACCTCATCTAGTCACAAATTTGTACATACTGTTATAAAACTTTAAGTCTATTACCTCAAATAATATTGGAAGTCAAAAATGTCTATTGTTTTAAGTATATTTATAGAACTCATAACAGCCAGATAATGAAACAATTTTTCTCTCAGAGATATAACTTCTAATCTATCACCAAGCATTTTCATTATTTTCAAGTCTTCTTTTCAGTCTATACAGTTTAAATAGATTGGAACAACCATGGACTCAGTGTGTTCAAAACCAAGATCCTATATTCACTAACCATCTAAAGGTAGAAAGCTCACATCTCTTTTCAGTGACTTGTTTCTTGTGTGAGCATTCCATCACAGTGACAAAATGTCTCAGCACAACAACTTAAAAAAAAAGGATTTCATTTTGAAGCAGTTTGAAAGGTTTCAGTCCGTGATCAGTTGGTTTCATTTTTGGGGCTATGATGAGGCACAAACATCATGGAGGAGAGTGTGTGGTAGAGCAGAGCTGCTCACTACATGGTGTAAGGAAGAGGAAATGCAGGGAAGAGGGGCTGAGACAAGATGTAGGCTCTGAGGTCACATTCCCACCCCCCCACCCCTTTACCCAAGCCCCACCTTTCATCCACGCCCCACCCCTTCACCCAAGACCCACCCCTTCACCCAAGACCCACCCCTTCACCCAAGACCCACCTTTCATCCTAGCCCCATCTCCTAAGAGTTGTTCAGCAACCTACTCATTCATGTATTAATCCATGGATGAGATTAATGCCTTCATGATCCAGTCATTTCCTCAAAGTCCATCAGTTAGATTTTGGGGGGCATTCAAACTTTAACAGTTTCTGTATGGCTTGTGTGAAAGTGACATGATTTAGTTTTTATAAATTACTAAGTATAGTGCTCAGCACACCCTAAGTGCTGAGATAATCTTAATGGTAAGAATTACTGTAATTGTTCTTGTCCCCAATTTTTTCTGTATCCATGTCAGTCCAACTGACCATCATCTATTAGACTGCTGCAATCACTTTCCATTTGCAAATTTTGCCTCTTGTGTTTTATTCATGTTATAACTGCCAGAATGATTCAGGCAGAATGAGCGCCCTTTGATTTCATTATTGCCATGCCTTTTCTTTACCTTGTAGCTTTGGAGACAATTTTTTTTTTTTTTTTTGTACCAGGAATCAAACTCAGGATCTTGCGCTTGCCAGGCAGGCACTGTACCACACTCTGCCTCTCCCTTTGTTTCATTATTTCTTTCTCATTTTCAGTCTCAGCTTAATTTATACATCTTCAGAGAAGCCCTGGTTCCTTGGTTAAAAGTTAACTTCTCAATTAGCACTCAGTGCATTTCCTTCCTAGACACTTGAGTGTAGTTTTTAGTGTGTCAATTCCATTAATTTAAAAACTAATCACAGAACACCTGGGTTTCAAGCACTCGTCTATAAATTAAAAATACCAAAATAAGCAAAACAGACATGCTATCATATTTTATCAAACTTTTCAGAAAATAAGTTATATTTTCATTCTTAGAAAAGTTGTATAATCATTAGTTTGATATCTATCTCTTTTTGTGTGTGTGTGTTTATTTGTTTGCTTTTTGAGACAGGGTCTTGTTATGCAGTTCAGGCTGGAATTAAACTCAGTATGTAGCCAGGACTGGTTTCAAACTCATACTGATCCTCCTGCCTCAACCTCCTGAGTGCTGGGATTACAGGCATACACAACCACAATATCTGCCTCTTCTATTGGCCTTCACTATTCTCAGTATCTGGAATAAGATCATCACACCGCTTTTTACTGTATTTCTAAATGACTATCATTATTCTTTAACCAAGTTTATTGGTGCATTTTAGGTGCACACAGTGATTACATTCATCCTTGGGGATTTGTTCTTAGACATGCTATGTCTTGATCCTTTGTTTTACTCATTGCCCAGCCCTCCCTTAAATCTATCTTTCTCTACCCCCTTATTTACAAAAGCTTTGTTACCATCGTTGATAAAGGGTGAATGATCTGCAATATTTCTATATTATTACTTCTATAATTCTAAGTATTATACTCCCTGTTTTGGCAGTGTCTTGCTATGTGGTTCAGGCTAACCTTGAGTTCATTATGCAGCCCAGGCTGACCTCAGACTCATGGCAATCCTCGTGCCTCAGCCTCCCAAGTGCTGGGATTATATACATGTCCCACTGTGCCCTGCTATACTGCATTCTTTTGCTTAAATATTTTCTTTATAAAAATAGGACATTGAGATGAAATTTGCAGATGTATTAGTCATTTTCCTTCTTCCTGAGACACAGCACTTGACATCCATATTTTAAAGAAGAAAACATTTATTTTTGCTCAGAGTTGGTAGAGCTTTCAGTCCACAGCCCACTTACTCCAAACCGAGGTAGCACTGTGGAGGGATAAAGCAGAGGGAGAACTTGCTAATATTATGGGCAATGATGAGGCAGAAGCAGAGAGTGAGCCAATGGAGAGACAGGGGAAAAAGAGCTGCTCTTCTGGGCTATGTCCCCAGAAACTCACCTCCTCAAACAAATCTCAGTGTATTCATCTGATGGTGATCACCACAACCCTAAAAGTCCCCAAGTTTTCATCTCCCAAGAGGCCCTACTCTGAGTGTATATGGCTTTGGGTGGACATCGAGATGCAAATTGCAACAGGAAGACTGATACAGCATTATTAGAAAACATAATTAAAATGCCTACCATATAATTGAACTTTATAATTGGTGAGGATTTGAATTCAGGAGAATAAACCCACATAAGCATCATGAGTTATATACTTAATTTAAACTTAGATAAAGAAAGAATGTAGAGACAGTTAACATAAATTTAAATTTTGCCTACACTAATCATTTCTGTGATCTTTTGCAAGTCATAACATCTCTCTGCACTTCAAATTCTGTTTTAAAGTGGAGATGACAATTATGCTTATCAAAAGAATTAGTGTGAAAAATAAACAAAATAACACTTTTCATATTAAATGCTTAGCATATTAATTCTTAATATTAATTCTTAATAATTTAAATCATTTAAATTATTAGGTGACAGAAATATTAGTTATTATTATTACCATTGATTATCAGTGCAAAATGACAGCTAATGAAGAACTCATGATAAATTAAGTGGTAGCCATTACACAGTTCTCATTATTTGTTAAGCATTGATATCTTCATTGATGTGGATAGCTTAGCTATTGAAATCCTTCGATGGCCTTGACTGACAGTGATTATTATAATTACTTTTCAAGTGATGAAATTGAAGAGTGAGACTTAGTAGCTTTCTCAGGACACACAGTAAATAAGGGGCAGAGTAGCATTTGAACTTAGTCAGTTTCAGTACCTGTGTTTGGAACTGCTACGTGATAGTGTCCTTTGTTTGGCAGATGAAATATGGTATTTTTCTTTGAAGGATATTTTTCATATTTCTGCCAGGGCTGCTATGTCCCTCTCAGCTTAACCAATACAGTTATTTCACAGAATATCTACCAGGGCCTCACCCTCCTGAAAACCTTCTGTATTTCACCTTAAATGTCCATCCCATTAAAATGTCAAAAATGGGAGAGAATTATTGAAGAGTGACTATTCAGTAGCCATGTTTCAAAGGTATATAGTTCTGTTTAAAATATGAGATACTTATATACAGAAGAGGTCCAGTACTTAAAAATTTATTGTAGCCTGACATTTAATGAAAACCCTCAAGGTTTTGATGGAGCTTTATTGTATCAATTACTCACTCACTTCATGTATAGCCTAATACATTTTATTTTTAGAATGCCTTGCTTGTCAAACTGGCATTGAAATAGTAGCCCCCACGGCCTCTTTCAGAGGGTCTTATCTGGAACCTAACTCCCTACTCATCAAGTTTATAGCCTGTAAAATGTCTACTTCTGTTGTTTTGACTAACAGCTAAAGAATAATACAGTTTCCTTTGATAATTCTAATTGAGAGAGAGAGAGAGACAGGCAGAGACAGAGACAGAGACACAGAGAGACAGACAGAGAGCAATTTTTCTACTACTTGCATATTTCTTTCCTCATGGTCTCACTGCAGCTTTTGATCCACCAAAGAACATAAAAAGTATGTATAAATACCAGGAAGCCATTTACATTTTTCAGGTCTCCTCTTAGCCCCATGAGGATGTGAAAAAAAATCACCAAGAGTCATTTCTCTGCTTATAGACAGAAATCTGCAGAACCTGTCTGAGACAATCTTCTAAGAGTGTTTTATCATATTATAATATTCCGTTGTCAAAACTGTTGTGAGTCAAAGCACTAAGCTATTCTGTGTATTATATGCTCAGTCAAGGAGATAAAGTGTGTCTCTAACAGTTTTGCTTTTCTGGTTAACTAAACCTTTGCTAAAAGTAACCTATAATGATAAAGTTGAAATATCTTTGGAACTTCAAAGTACTGATCAGGTCTACCATATTCTGTTATCAAACTGAGACTGTTTTCTAGTTGACCATATGTCCTTATAACTGAAGTAGATGATCAATATTCAAAGTTTTATTGATGTGTACAGGAACAAAATATATAGGTGTGATAAAGGTATAGTTTGAGTTGCCATAATAGAATCTAGGGTTGAAGATGTAGTCCAGTGGCACAGTGCCTGCCTATCAAGCACGAGATCTTGAGTTTGATTCATAGAATCAAACATACATAGAATCTAGAACTTCCAAACAGTGCTCTGCTATCCTGATATCAACCGGTTTCTTTACTCACCCACCCCTATCCTTACATCATGCACTCTTGGACATCTGACAAAGCAGACATGACAGCAGAGACAAGTGTTACACATTGATTCAATAACAAAGATTCAGATGCACAAAATATGAAGTGACATGGTGTCCAACGTGTCTGTCTCAGAATCTAATATTTAACCCACAAAATAGCACCACTTCTGAAGGCCATCAAGTAGCCAAATGGTAGGAGGATGATTAATGTGGTCACTTCCAAGGATGTAATTTTATTCTGCAAGCTACTTGACTTGTCAAGAGCAGTTTGTGAGAAACACCCGAGGTTTCAGTCCTTTTTCTCTGTTTGCTCACTCTCAACTCTTTCTTGGTGACCATGGTCACTTTAGGCTTCCAAATAAGGATGATTTCTTTTGAGCAAAAAGTGAAAGGTGCTCTGAGAAAAATCCAAATTATAATTTCTCCAAGAATATTAACTCATCAAAATTTGAGAATAAATTATTCTCAGTATCTGTAGTATAAGAATATTTTATATTAAATATTTATTGATAGATTCCATATAAATGCAGTAATTAACATTAGATTTAGACATTTATTTTTCTATACTATAAGTACACTATGTATGCAGTTCATTTATAGCAGTTGACATTTTATATTGTGGTTCTTGTGATAAATGGGAAGATATCTATGAATGAGACATTCCCTTTTGATTTTATATTCTTAATAAAGCAATAGTTAGAACACTAATACTATTGAACAAGAAAATAATTTTTGATGAACTATTTATATTTATCTACTTATCTATGATAAATAATAAAATTAAACTCATGAAGACACAATCAGGAATTAGAACAACAGATTTAAATGGAAAGGGTAGATATCCAAAGACTAATTTGAGGAGAGATTGATCATTAGAAACTAAGATGATTAAAAATTTTGCTACAAGGAAAGACCTTCAGACTGGTGGTTTATTGGATGGCTGGCCAAAACTAGACCTGAAAAATCACCATAAAATATATTTGTCTGTATATGTAGGCTAGTAACAAAGAATTGGAGCATAGACAATCTCTGAAGTACAAGGCACATAAACCATGAGAACAGAATAAAATCATGTAAATTTTATTTAAAAATTTTGCAGGTAAAATAGATGGAGAGAAGAAAATACTCTAAGCCATCAAAGAAATTATGAATGCATGGGTTATACTTTGGGAATCAAATTTTATTTTGGAATAAATTAGTACTTCCATGAAGAAAGGAGTTCATTTAGAAGGTTCTTTCATTATTCCTAAAGGTAACCATGAATTAGTCTGCACAAATCACTTGGAATAGTTGTAAAATCCTGGAATCATCTTCTGTGGACAACAAATTTGCCATTATTAATGTCCTCATTTAAAAGAAGTTTAACTTCAAGAATTTTTTTATGTATCTATATGTCTTTGTAAACATTGAGAGCCTAGATATTATTTACTCTTAAGAAATATTTTCAAACATGGTTGTTTAACAGAAAAACAATGAAGCCTTTAAGTGTATAAATTTCACTACACTACAATCCGATTTAGAGTTTCAGTAGTTGAAATTCTGAAATGTGTGTTAAAGAGTCTTCTTAGGAAATTCTTATATGAGGTTTATTTAGACTTACATTTGAAATTACTAACATCAAATGTGATGGTGAAATTCAGAGAATATATGAATTAATTGTTATTTCTTTAGTCACATTTCTAAGAAAAATATTTTCTAGATTTTATCAATTATTAATATGACAGTGTAATTATTCATATATTAGTGAGCTTTCTGATAGAATTCCTTGACCTCTTAAAGAAAAGGTAGATATGATCCACAGTCTTTGAATTTTTTATACAAGACATATAAATATATATATACATATATATATGTATAAATATACACATATACACACATGCATTTTAGTGTTCAAACAATAGTTTCCATCTATTTCTCATTAATTCAGAAAATATTTGATTATATATATATATATATATATATATATAAGCATTTCCCTCATAGGCTAAGAACCAATATTCTAAGTATTCATATAATCATTGATTTGCATGTTTTCTGGCTTTTACTCTAGATCCACAGCAAACATCACTTAAATTACAAATCCAAGTGCAGTTGATCTGAACCTATATGACCCTAAAATAAAAAGATGCAGTGTGGTAATGCAACAAGGCCAAATGTTCTGGGTTTTGTTCATGTTAATTTACATATGAAATAGCCTCAAAGGTTTCATTAGTTTTCATGATGGAATTCAAGAAGAGATTATTGACTTGATATAATTCTATCAACTCTCACTCTGAGTCGGTAACATTGCTGACATGGTAAAATCCTAGCTACTTATTGCTGGCTGGCAGAGTACAGAGTGGTGCTTTTGATATGCTTATATTTCACGTTGCCTCACTCTTTACGGCCCCTATTGTCTGTGTGGATTCAAAGATGGTAAAAATAATTAGAGTACAGATTAAATTGATTAAAAGGTATTCTTTTCAAGAAGTGAAAAGCATGAGGTTGAGACTTCTACAAAAGAAAATAGATTTACATGTTGAAGATCTTGTTGTAGTTAAAATATGACAAGAATGAGTGTAAAGAACATCATTTAGGTTGATGAGTGTAGAGAACAGGGATAAAATATTTTATTGTAGCAAAAATTTGACGGGGATGGGTGCAAAGAACATCATTTAATATCATTAAATTGGGTTAATTTGTAGCTATTGAGGTATGGTCTACAAATGGTAAAACTTACTCTGTTTTGCAATTCTGTTGGTTTTGACAAAAGTGTATCGTTGCATAACCACTGCAACTATGAGATTTGAAATGGTTACATTTCCAGAAATTAGTGATCTAATTTTGATCCCTATAATTTTGCCTTTTGTCATATAAATAGAATCACAAGTGTGTCATCTTAAGAGTCTCTGACTTTAAATTTGAGGCTCTGCTCCATTAGATATTTATAAGTATTAAATATTTATAAGCTTTCAAATGCAATTAAACAGCATTCTATTGGACGAATGTTCCTAGGTTTACTTAGGGTTAAAGAGTTAAGATGCAAAAGTAATTCCACACTTGCCTTCTTTTCAGCTACTTGAGTAATCATGTGTTTATAGTTCTTCCTGAGAACATCTTCATTATTTCCCTTGAGTGGATTCCAAGAAGGACCATGGCTGGTTTTCATATTATATTACATGTAGATACACATTACATATTATGTATGAACAATTAAACTGCTTTCCAAAGTTTTTGTTCTATTGTGTATCCTGACTGCAATATAAAATAGTTTCTAAATCCTCATTAACACTTGGCGTTCCCATTTCTTAAAAATGCTCATGAGTATGTAATAAGATCTTCTTTCACTTTTACTTGCATTTCCCTGGTAGTAATGCTCTTAAACTTCTTAGGTGGGGCTGGGGATTTAGCTCAGCGGAATAAGCACCTGCTTTGCCTGCACGCGGTTGTGAGTAATAAAATAAAATAAAAAAACCTTCTTAGGTGTACATTCATCTTTTTTTAATAGTAAGTAACCTAATCAAAGCTTTTCCCTTTTTAATAGTACCATTATTACTGAATATAATTCTTTATATACTCCAGAAACAACTCTTTTAATAGATAAACCCAATGTTTTCTCCAGGCCTGTGTCTCATTTTTAAAATTTCCCTTCTAAGTGCCTTTTAAAGTCCAAAATATTTTGATTTTGATGAAGTTTGCTATCGATTTGCTCATCTTTTATGATTTGTGCTTTGTGAGGGGGTTGTGGTGAGAAGAGGTTTCTTTTGCCCAGAAACAGCCTCTGTCTTCAGACCCCGTATAGGTGGCTGCACTTGGGAGAAGAGCTTTCCCTATGTTTATGATCTGCCTCCTATGGATGACAAACTCACCTCAGTTATTGGCTGTGGTTGAGAATTCCCTGTTTCCCAGTGGCAAGAAACATCTGCCTGACATATACGTAGAATTTTGGAAACATGTTCTGGCAGCAGTGAATCTTTTCCTTTACCTCTGTGTGAATATTTGTTGCCCCTTCCCTGTTTAAATCTTCTCTTTAAAGAGAGATGACCCCAAGGAAGCAGGAAGAACACAGAACTTACAGTTCCTCCTCCATCTTATATCTCATGTTCACGTGCACTACCAAATGCAACTTTGATCAGATTTTGGCCCTGCACTTCATCTTTCCTGTGAGAACAATCTGAATCTCAGTTGGGAAGAACTTTCCAGTAAATTAGATGGGTGTTCTTTACTTTCATATAACACAGATGGATAATGTGAGCTCCCACTTTGTCTGCAGGTTACTGACACATTAACCTGAATTTAGCTTGTCATCATTTCTTAAACTTCTAACTGATTTCTTCTTATGCAATTTTATGGCGATTTCCTTTCTCTTGTGTTCTGTAACAAAAGCGGAGCAATCCTTGTGCCTCATTTATCCTCTTTATGATAATTTTAGTAAAGTTAAAAATTACTCATTAACCTTGTAACTTTAGCTCTGTGATGAGCTCAAGAAAATCACTGTAAATTCTTCACCTTTTCCTTGTTAATAAGCAGGGAGTGACATTCTTTACAACTTTCTAAATATTAGGCAGAAACAAAACTACACTTCAAAAAAATGATTCAAAAATTGTAGAAAGGTAGGAATTGGAAGTACCAAAATCCATGTGCAAAGTATGTTAAAAGACTACAGGTTTTATGCAACTACACATTCAAAATGTGTTGACATTACCTAATGGAGTAATCTGAAATCAAAGAGCATCCATTTATTTTAAATTTAATAAATTAAAATTAATAAAATCATTTTCTAAACATCATTACAAGTAAAGTTTATACTCCATGCTGAAATAAAATATATTTCGACTATTTTAATTCTAGAAATTCTACTTTATAAAGAAACATTGACAAATGAAAATCTATGATGATGGAGAACCATCTATAATACTAAATAAATCTATTTAGGAAACTGAAGTTATTGAGACAAATAGCTTCATTGAGCAATTGAACAATGAAATTAACCCACACAATATTATATCTATCTCTACAAATCTCCCTATGGAGAGAAAAAACTGGGACTAATAGTGAGAAAAACAAATTTTGTTCTTTTTAAAGAATTAATAAAATGAAAAATGTTCTTGGAGACATGTTTTAGATTCTCTGTTCTTGCCCATTTCTAGACATATGAGTATAAGTAAATTATATAACTTCAGGAAGCCTTTTGTATTCAGTACTAAAATTTGTAAAATGGAGGCAAAAATCTTACTTACTATTCAATTGACATGTAAATATTTGCAACATACAATATTCTTCATTTTTTAAAAGAAACGTTGGACATTTATTCATTTTGGCATGATCATATATGCACAAAACATACTTTGTATATGTTTCAGACTTTAAAAATATACTACACTGTTGATAGCCACCTAGGCTATTTCTATATCTTAGCTTTTGTAAATTGTGTTGTAACAAATATGCATAACCAGTTATCTCTGTAGTAGACTGACTTAATTATTTTGTGACTACATCAAGGAGTCAAGGAGTGTTCAAGCTAGATCAAACAACGGCTTTTTTTTTTTTTTTTTTTTTTAGTTTTTGAGGAGTCTCCATATTGATATTCCATATAGCTTTGTGAACTTACAATCCCACTAACAGTGTAAAGAAGTTCTGTTTTCTCTGCATCTTGCCAGAATTTATTGTTATTTTCCTTGTGCTTTTTAATATTTTAGTAGCTTTTTAATATTTTATTTTATTAGTACATCTATACAGTGCATAATGTTTACATTTCTTTTGTGAAGTTGGTACATGTGCATAACACATCTTAATTCTTTTTTTCAACCCCTTTCTCTTTGCTCCCTTCTTCTTTGACCAGTCCCTTGACATGCCCCCAACTCTCTGTACAAGCTTGCAATACCTAAACTTTACATTTCTTGTATGGAGTTGGTACAGGTACATAAGATATCAAAATTCTTTTTTTCATACTTTATTCCCTTCTTCCCCCACTTCATCTCTTGATCCCCTTTACCTTTGATAATAGTCTATTTCCCTACTTTCTATTATCTGTCTTTTATTATGTTTTTTATTTTCACTCCGGGCATCTCATATAAGAGAAAATATGTGATAATTAAGCTTGTGTGTCTGATTTACTTTGCTTAAAATTATGTTCTTAAGGTACATCCATTTTCCTACAAAGCTTATCTTTCTTCATGGCAAACAAGTACTCTATACAGTGTAAATAAAACATTTTCTTCATCTATTCACCTGTTAATGAACGGATGGGTCATTTTCAAGATTTATATACTATGAAGTGTGCTGCTACATGTATGGGTACATATGTGTCCCTGTAATATGATGTCTGGAAGGGGAATAGTTGGGTCAGTTTATTATTTGTATTCTTGATAATAGCTATTTTTATTGAAGTGAGATGGAATATCACTATAGCTTTGATTAACATTCCCTGATGGCTGAAGAGGCTGACCACTTTTTCCTATCTTTTTGGGCCATTTGTACTTCTTTGAGATGAGTCTATTTAATTAATGTGCCAATTTAGTGATTCACCAGTCTCTTGTTTTTGTTGCTTGGTAGGTTGGCTTTCTGGTGTGTAGTTTTATGGGTCCTTTACATATTCTGAGTATTAATCATTTCAAGAATAGTTAGCAAAAATTTCTCCCCCATTCTGTAGCCTATCTCATCACTCTGTTTCCTTTGCTGTACAGAAACTTCTTAATTTGATGTAGTCCTATTTGCTCATTAGTCTATAATATACTTGCATTGGAAACCTATTCAACAAGTCTTTGTCTATGTTTGTGACTTCTATTGTTTATGTTTTCTACTAGGAGATTCAAAGTTTCAGTTCTTATGCTTAGGTCTTTGGTGCATCCTGGATTTATTTTTGTAAAGAATGAGTGATAAGATTTATTTTCAGTCTCCTACAGAAAGTATTCAACATTATTAGTATTATTTGTTAAAGGGCTGTTTTCTCCAATGTACAATGTTGGCCTTTTTGGCAATTAATTATTTCAAGAAGATTGAAGTCATTTAAAATAAATTTACAAAATGTCTCTATTTTAACAATTTCTGGTATTTATTTTCTTAAATTCTCCATCTCTACCTCCATTCAAAATTAGAGACCAGCCATTTTACACCACTCAATTGCTCCAACTACATACATATAATTTTATTGTTTAATTCCCAGATCAAAAACGTATCTTTTGACACTAGTCCTCTTTGTAGGGCTTATCATTAACTTATTTTTCTTGACATTAAGATCAGGAGAATTAAAATGAAACCTGTGAATCCATGAAAAGGAACCAAAAATTATTTATTTAATAAGACCATAGAAAATGAGTGCATAGATTCTTGGTGATGTGAATATCAATTTTCATTCTGTTTACACAAAAACCTGGTAATTCCACAGGCTCTTTGAATGCTTTTTTTTTCCTAAAAATAATAATTTTATTTTTAAGAAATGTAAAAGTTCTGGGCCAAGAAGAGTTAGTTTTTTTTCTGTAGAAATTCTTAAGGCTTTATTTGGTGAATTTTCATGAAGTGTAGTTAATACTCAATATTAATTACTGAATCAATATCTTCGTTTTGTTGTTTCACTTAGTTTGCTTTTTCACATTACTGTATAGCTTAAAATTTTGTGAAATATGTATCAGGAAACATGTTTTATTATAGTAAGTAGTGACTATTTTACAGTATCTTCTTTGCAAATACATTATAGTTTGGTGATGCTGATTCAGCATTCATGCTTTGACCTGAGTATCTTTTCATGTGCAGATGAAGGACTAGACTTCATAACTGAAAGAAAAGATTGAGACATAGCAAAACAATTATATCCAAAAGAATCTTTGAAATCTTTTATACTAGGTTAAATAATAATATTTAATGTTAAATATAATATTCTAAAATATTTGTATATAAAAATAAACTATAGAAATTGCAAATATTTCAGTAAATAAGTTAAATATAATATTCTAAAGTTAACATTATAAGTTAAATATAATGTTAAATATAATATTCTATAATATTTGTATATAAAAATAAACTATAGAAATTGCAAATATTTCAGTAAATAAGTTACAGCTTCCATTAAATGAACAATTTTTTTTAGTAGGAACTGTGTTGACTTTTTGCTGATTTATTATTTAATTTAATTCCCTAAAAAATTATTGCATTAAGTATTATTATTCCTCTTTTAGACATGGAGTAATAGAGATTCAGAGAAGTTGAATAACTTGTTCAAAGTAACACAACATTAAATGGCAGAGGTGATATTTAAATCTTATACTTTCTTAGTTCTAATGTCCCATTGATTTCTACTGTACTTCAAGAGGATTTAAGGAGCTGCTTAATGCTAAGAGCACATTTACTGCATTTAGGTAACATAATCCTGCTAAAACATCAAAGCACACTGCACAATGCATATCATGGGTAAGAAAGCATTAATTTCTTTAATTATAAAAGCAAATTGGGACTACAATACCCAAATAACTGAACTACTTTTCCCATCTACATTTAATTATATCATCTCAATATTTTTTGTTCTAATTAATTTATTAATTGTATAAGTTCATTGACAGAACTTTTTGATTACTACTTAAATTCATTGTTACAGAATTTATTAAAAAAGGCCTTAGTCCAAAATCACCAGACCAAACGTTTCATTACAACCTTTAATTTAAAAAGCCATAAGCTTACTCAAAGACAAGATTAAATGATTACTCTGTTTTTGACATGAATGTAATTTATCAGACATAGAAGTACTGGTAGTAAAGACTTCCACAGAGAAACACTCTAAAGAACAAAAATCAATCATATAAGCAAATATTAAGCCAGGGTCACTGAAGCTGTAAGTCACTTTCTAGTAGTAAAATAAATGGTTGGTTATATGTCAAAATTATCTCAAACTACCATTATATAACATAAAACAAAAGAATTCTGTCAAGTTCTGAGATTTTTCTTCTGGGACAGTTTCCAGGGAAATATGCTATGAATTCTGATAATTTAAATATGCATTCAGCTTCCTCTAGCACATGATTCAGATGATATTTAGTAGTATATGATTAAATGGTCAGGTCCTGTGCTGTTGTTGGTGACAATTTCCAGACATATCATCTGCCAATGAGGAAGCTTCATTCTAAATTAAACAGAAAATCTTCTAGCCAAAGAAACTTGAAATATCCTTGTCCAGATACTCGACTGAATTTGGTACTTGGTGGACAACATGGCTCTGATAAAGATGCTAAAGACATAATTGCTTGCATTGAAAACAGATAAACTACTACAGTAGGAAACAAATGAGTACAAACATAAAATAATAGGGACCTTGAAATGAAACATGAACATTCTAGGATCCTCAGAAAAAGTAGAACAGTATTTTATTTATCAGCAGGAAAAAGAATAATAGTTGGGGCTCTACATTATTTAAAAAAGCAATATATTATAGTTTGTTATTAAACAAAGATGAACTAGACATTGATGAAAAAAGTGGCAACCCTTTAAAGTTTATTATGATATTTGCATAATAAATTCCTTATAGTTTTCATTAATCAATATAGATGTTTTAATGTTCAAACATTTTTTTTTCAAGTTGAGAAATTTCTGAATTAAAACAAAATACTCAAATACTGTTTCATATGAGGATACAAACCATGTGGAAATTTCCGAAGGTATAATCAAGATTCTAATGTTCAAAGTGATCAAAACCATGAATGACAGCCCTTCCTCAGAAATTTTCTGTCTTTAAAATCCTTATTCTTTTTGAACATTCTGAGTATCAGCATAGCATCTGCTTATGTATTCTGAAATTCACATTTACTACTTTTATGCTAATTATACTGAAAATTTAGAAAATCTGTTTTATTCATTTTTACATCTCCACAGTGCTTAGCATTAAGCCTAGATTACAGAAGGGACTCAATATATTTGTTAAAATACATTGCTAAAATAAATTGAGTATAGTATGATGGAATAAAGACAAATACAAAGGAAGACAACATGGCATTTCATTCAAAGGAGTAAATCAAGAATGAAGAATTGATATCAAATTTTGACTTTGACATTAATCAAAAAATGTTTTAGAACTAAATTACCTTATTTCAAAATGCAGAGCTTGAACTAAGTAATTTTTAAATGTTCAGTTTATTAAAGAAGTTTTTGTTGTTTTTCTTTAGTAGAGACTTATATCCAAAAACCTTAATGTGAATCACAAAATAATAGAATTAAAATCTGACTTGGCTGAATCAAAGGCATGGATTATAGAGCCCAACCTCTCCCATCCACTGTAATTTTATTCTTATCCCACTCAATTTAGAGAAACCAATTCTTACTGAATCTTCCACGAGATTTCCAAAAAGCATAGTTTTTGAGAACTACCATTTTAACATAATCTTCAAGCAACATTATAATTTACATCTAAAATGCTTCCCAATTCTTCTGGGAATATGCCCAGAAGTGGAATGTCTGAGTCAATGGGACTTCCAATCCCAGATTTTTGAGGAATCTCCAGACTGACCTCCAGTTGGTGGTTGTACCAGTCTACACTCCCACCAACAGTGCAGAAGAGTTCCTATTTCCCCAGAGCCTTTCCAGTATCTGTTGTTGGTAGTTTTCTTGATCCTGGCCATTATTCAGGAGTGAGATAGAGTCTCAGTGTTGTTTTAATTCCCATTTCTCTAATCACCAATGATGCTGAATATTTTTTCATGTATTTATTTGCCATTTGTATTTCTTCATCTGAGAACTGTGTGTTCATCTCAGATGCCCATTTTTGGAGTAGGTTTTGAATTTTGGGGATCTGATTTTTTTTAATTCTTTATATATTCTAGACAGAATCCTTTGTCTGACGGACAGCTGACTAAGATTTTTTCCTAATTTGTGGGTTTTCTTTTCACTATGCTGGAGATTTCTTTTGATATACAGAAACTCTTTAATAAGACATGATCCAGTTATTGAGTCTATGAAGTATTTCTTGTGCAGTTTGATTCTTGTTCATGAATTCTCTCCATACTCCGATGTCTTCAAGATTTCTACCTACTTTGTCTTCCAACAGATTTAGTGTTTCTGTTTTAATATTTAGATCTTTGATCCTTTCAGACTTTAGTGCACCCATGTTTATAGCAGCACAATTTGTAATAGCCAGATCTTGGAAACAACTTAAATGCCTATCAACTGAGGAATGGATAAAAAAGATGTGGTATTTTTATACTATGGGGTATTCTCAGCTATAAAGAATGATCACATTGAGATATTTATAAATAAATTGATGCAACTTGAGACCATACTCATAAGTGAAATAAATCACTCACATGTGTAAATACCATAGAGTCTCCCTAGTGTAAGAAATGGTAAGAGTACATAAGATAGAAAAAACTCAATAAATACAGTGAAAGGGCTAATAATCTGTTCAAAGGGGAAAAATAATATCTCAGGGAAAATCAGGAAAAAGAAAAAGAAAGGGAAAAGAAAAAAATATCTAAAATTATATAAACACACCAAGGATAGCTAAGATGATTGCGCTACAAATTCTATGAGGTCTTGGAACGAAAGAGTTAACATTCATAGGATTGGAACAATTGTGCATGTTAGTGTCTGGGACTGTTGAAGATCATCATGTAAAATAACAGCTCTAGTTCTGCTCCTACCACCTTGTTTTGAAGGCCTATATTGTCAGTGTTTTAGGCTCTCTGCTACTGTTATTACTTTGTCTTTTTTGTTTCGTGTTTTCCTAGTAATTTGATTTGCTTTGTTTAGTTTTGTTTTTCCTCTGCTATAGAAAGGATAGGTATACATGTAGAGGCTTATATATGTGTAAAACTTTTCCTAAACAGTTTATAAGAATCAATTATATAATGCAAGATGAAATGACTAGCTACTTTGAAGAAAAAGAGACATTATGTTATCCATTACTGATTCAGTATCATCGTGCTGTGAAATCCAGCAATGCCATTATTCTTTGTTCAGAGTGATTTTAGTCTGTTTTGTATTGTTTAATTTCAACATACTTGAACGTATACACAGCTATTTTGAAGTGAACAAGAGACATTATGGCAGCCATTGTTGATTTTCCTGTTGTCTAGTTTTGAAGGCCTGTAATCCCATCATCACTCTGTTCTGATCAGTTTAATACTATTTTGTTTTGTATGAACTCATTGTGTGTGAAGATATGGACAACTATTTAGAAGAAATTAAGAGACATTATGGTAGCCAGTGATGATCTCCTGTTGTCTTGCTTTGAAATCTGTTTCATTTATATTGTTTTCTTCTAGTCGGATTTGTTCTGTTTTGTTATGTTTAGCTTTACCCTCTTTAAAATAAAATGCAAAAAATAAAAATAAAGCTTCCCAAAAATCTGCTGTCCAAAGTAGAGCTTTTAAAAGTTGACTGGAAGCTAGGGATTTAGCTAGTGGCACAAGTCCCTGCCTGACAAGCACAAGGCCATGAGTTCAATCCCCAGTACAAAAAAAAAAAGTTGATTAGGAGGCTGAGGAAGAAAATCCTTGTAAGTTCTAGACCAGCCAGGGCTCCAACGTGAGCTTAAGGCCAGCCTGAACTGCATTGTGAGAACTGTCTCAAAAAGACAAAAAAATATTTATTAGATCATGGGGACACTACACTCATTAGTGAATTTATTTTTTTTCTCTGGATCCTCCCTTCTCTCTCTGCTTCCTGGTTTCCATGTGCCATTTCTGCCTTGGGGCTAACTGATTACAGACTGAATCTCTGAGAAATTTGAGTCAAAATAAACCTCTGTACATTTAAATTGCATGTATTGGGTATTGTGTCTCAGTAATAAGAAGGTAACTAATACAGGTTTTAGAATTATGAGTTGACATCTTTATTGTAACTGTACCTGATCATGTGGTTTACAAGAGTTTAGGTCTGGTTTGAGGAAAAGTTTAGTAAAGCGTGGACATGGCAGCTAGAGAAACCTTAGCGTGTGGTAAGACCACCTTGATGTGTGATCCTTATTGGAGCTCAGAAGATCAGAATGCTGAGAGAAAGGCAGACAGTAAAGGCCAAGGTCATCAGGTTTCAAATAGGAATGAGGGCAGTGTTGGAAACTGGACTGGACACCATGCAGTTTTAATTGGTGAAGTATTTCCTTCTATTTCATCCATATCCTAGGAGTTGATATGGGGATAATTTCAAAGTGGAGGACTAATTGATCTGGAGAAAATGTCAAGGCAGCCTTGTTCAGGGTGTGGCATGGGTACTACTGAATGCTTTTTGCCAGCTTTGCAGTAAGAATCAGAAGAAAAAAGCAGAGTTGAACAATTTGGGAAGCTTTCACCTTGGCTCGAAAAGAAGCACCTGGACAGGTGCCATGGGAACAAAGTTGACTAAAATACGAACATTAAGTAGAGGCTAAGTATTTTGAATCAAAACAATAGGAAAAATGGTTAAAGGCATCAGAGGAACTGGTGTGACTCCACATTTCAAAGGCTCAAAGGTGTAAAAGGCTAAATTCCTCTGAAAATCATTGCTATGGGAAGAGAGGCCCAGGGTACCTGGTTTACTCATGGTCTCCTAATTAACTGTTTCCATATGGCCAGGCAAGCAGATCAGAGGCAGCTATTGCCATACTACAAAGAGGAGAAACTGGTCAAGCTTGCAACAGACCTTGGCCCCATACTCTTAGTCTTGGTTTTCAAGCACGTAGGATGGAAATATTATAGGGTAATGAACGCTTACAGTCAGATTTCATAGGAAGACCTGGAAGGTCAGAAAACATGTTCCTGACAGGTCAGTGTATGAAGCTGTGAGGGTGAAGTTGAAAGTGATGTTGAGAGCTCATGAAGTCAGCGATTCCAAAGTGTGCAATGTGTGCTAAGGAAGGATGCAGGCAGCAAGAGGATCTACCTAAGAGGGCGGCAATGAGGGCTGCAACCACACATGCCAAGAGGCAGTTTTGTAGCCAGCATTTCACCATCTAGGTATTCTATATGGTATTCTATATGGTGCTTTCAAATTTAATGCTTTGGTTTCAAGTTTTGCTTTGGTGCAATTATTTTCTGTCCCATATTCCTCCCTTTTGGAGTTGGAATATTTATCTTATAGCATTGTGTATTGGAAGTATAAAATTTTCTTTTTTAATTTTTTTACCGAGGCTCAATCACAGCTAAGAGTTTGTCTGTGTCTCAGACAGGACATTGGACTTATACTTTTCAACATTACTGTAACTATATTAAGAAGACTCTGGTCACTCTTAGACATTATGGGCAGAACGGTATGATTTAGATCTTAGAATGACCCTTAAATGTCTGTTTGATAGGTGAGGATTTTGTAAGGTGATTAGATCCTGGGGATACTATACTTATCTGTTCGTAGCTGAATGTGTTAAGAGGTTGGACCTGGCCAGAGGTTGGTTCCTGAGGGTGTGAGCTGAAAAGGTGTATTTTTTTGTCCTTAATGGCTCCCTTCTGTCTTTGCTTCCCGGATTCTGTGGAGTGAGCAGCCCATTTCTGCCGGCCCATTCTGCCATGCAGTTTCTGCCTTGGAGCCAACCTGCCAAGAACTAAACCCTCAGAATACTGTGATTGAAAATAAATGTAAATTGTGTATGTCAGATAATGTGCTTCAGTGAGAGAAACTAACACAAGCAATGACTTGTTGTAAATAACTATGTATATATGTATACACATAGACATATACTACATGCATAAATAACCAGATACTTTGTAATTAACGTGCCTTCACAGCGCCTTGTTCCTGGCAAGCCACTTCTGTTATGATTGAGCTAATGATAGCTTTTTCATACGAGTCTGTGTATATTTAAAACAAATAAAATGCTCAATAAAACGTTAAGAAAAGTCTTATTTGGGAAAGTCTCGGAACCTTTAAAGAAAATTTTCTCTTATTAGAACCCTGTCCTACTTCTTTTAAAGTGCCTTCTTTTTAATGCTTAATGTAGTTGTAATTATGAAGAAAGTATATGAAAGGAGAAAGTTAACTAAAGATGAAGGAATCCGTCTTATGTGTTTTATTTTGAATTTTGTATTTTACTTCTCAGTTGTTTTGAAAGGACAACTTTTCTAATCTAATATAATATTACCACATTGATACCACCAGTAATGAATTTAATTAGGGCAAGAAAATACTGTACATAAATATTTCTTATGAAAAATCTTTAAAATAGTAATGAATAATTGAAAATTGTCTGCAACAGGGTTTTCATAACTAAAAATGTGATGGTTTTACTTCATAATTGTGTTATTTTTGCATGAATATAGTCAAACATATATTGTTTCTCTCATACCCTTTATATTAATAGTATGGCTTGATGACTATATTTCTATATATTGTTTATCATTGTGAAAATAGAAACTGACCAATCTTCCAAAGTTAATCACTAACAAAAAATAGAATAAAAATTTTTTGTTTGTTTTAAGTAGGTAATTCAACTCTAACACAAATATCCTCATACATATTTGTGAATAAATCTAAATATTTTGATGGAGATAATTGTTACATATTTCTTTTGTGCATATAAATTCACCAGAATGACAATTCTGTGGAATACTAAACCAGATTTAATCCTTCTTTTTCTAGAGGCTGTGTAAGCAGAAACCAAAAATTTGAAGAATGTATCTTAAATCTTCTGAATGCTTAATTTGAGTCAGGTATTGTTATTACATATTTTTTTATTTTAAAGAGGGTAAAATCAAACACAACAAAACAAAACATAAGAAAGCAATGTAAGAGACATAATTTCAAAGCAAAACAAGCAGAGATCTTCACTGTCTATCACATTGTCTCTTGTAGTCTTCCAAATAGTTGTCCATATCTTCACATTCATTGAATTCATCCACAACAACATAGTATCAAACTGATCCAAACAGGATGATTGAAGGCATTTTAGGTCTTCAAGACCAGACAATAGGAAGTCAACAATGGCTGTCATAGTGTTTCTCATTCTCTTCAAAAATAGTTGTCCATACCTTCACATGTTAAAATTAAACAAAACAAAACAGACTAAAATCACTCTGAGCAAAGAATAATAGTATTGCTGGATTTCATATCATGATGCTACAAAATCAGCACTGGGTACTGTAATGTCTCTTTTTCTTCAAAGTAGTTGTTCATATCATTGTATATTATATAATCATTTGTCATAGATTGCTTATAAATTCTACACATGCATGAGTCTCTACATGTATATATATCCTTTCTGTATTAGAGGAAAAAACAAAACAAAGCCAGACAAACAAAAAAAATTCCTAGAAAAACATAAAATGGAAAAGTCATATAAAACCACAATACAAGGTGATTTACAATGGCTACTATGATGTCTCTTGTTATCTTCAATAGAATTGTCTATATTACCAAGCATAGTATAATTAAATATAGCAGCACATAACAATATTAATAAAAATGAAACATTGGAGACATTATAAGGCTTCAAAACCAGGTAATAATCAAACCAGAGTGGGTATCCTAGTGAATTTTGTCATTGTCAGTGTAGTTGCCTATAGTCTCAGATTTGATACTATCAATCATAACAGATTTGAATAAAACCAGTCAATACAGAACAGCAATCTAACATAACAGATTCAAATAAGATCAGTCATAGTAAGACAGTGTAAGTTATACAGGGCTTTAAATTAATAGGAAATTAAGGATGGTTACCATATTATATCCTTCTATTTTCAGAACAGCTGTCTGTGCCCTAAAATGTAGTATAAATAGACAGACTGGAACAGAATATAATCCATCTAAACAGAGAAGTGAGAATGATGTGGATTTTAAATCCTGATACACTATTAACAAGGTTCTCTGCCTCCCTTTTTTAGATAAGTCCTTCCTCCTTTTCCCTCCCACAGGGTGCACTGCATAATTTGGGTCCCACCAACTCCTTCAGTTTTTAGATTTGGGGGGGCAACCTGCTATTTACCTAAGTGGCTCCAAACCTTCTCACTCCTGGACTTAATCTCAAGTTGTATTCCTTTACCTACAAAAGCCTTGAGGTTTTCCTTCATTATAGCTGAGTAGTTCTGTATTGCACAAAAGTATCATGTCTTTCCAACCTATCTGCAGGTGCTGGTCAAGTTGGTCCTATTTCTCTCTGGTTCCCTGTCACATAGAGCATTGTTTTCTCATATTTGATTTTCAGTCCATAAACCCTCTCTCAGGTCAATTATATTTCCTATACAGAGCATCTCAATGGACCCTACCTCCTGATCTACTTTGCCTGTGTTTCTCTTTGTTAGTGTTTCAAGGCCATCTGTGTTAGAGATTATAGCCAACCATCACTGCCTCATTTCTGCTATGCTATTTTTCTGCCATTGATTGTCTACTTTTCTCCTTCATTTCACTGTCTGCCCCATTCATTGATGTCTTCCTGCCACTGTTTCTGAAATCCTAGTATTTTTTTTTCTTTATCTAGAATGTCCTTCAGTATTTTTTGTAGGGTTGGATTGGTGGTCATGAATTCCCCCAGTTCCTCTTTATAATAGAAGCATCTTGTAAATACAAAGGAAATAAAAAGGCTATTCACAGAAATAATTAAGGAAAATTTCCCAAGCATAGGAAAAGGAAATGATATTCAGATGTATGAGGCAGACAAAACTCCAACCACCTAGGACCAAAACAGAGATTCACCCAGACATATAATAATCAAGTTCCCAGAAATTCATCACAAGAGCAGAATATTAAAAGCTGTCAGAGAAAAGGAACAGATCACCTATAAAGAAAAACCCTTCAAGATCATTGCAGACTTCTCAACACAAACCATCAAATCAAGAAGAGCTTGTAGCAAAGTACTCCAAGCCCTGAAAGAAAATAACCTCCAACCCAGATTGATGTACCCTGCAAAACTGTCTCTCAAAATTAATGGAGAAACAAGATGCTTCCACATTCTTATATTTTTAAGGATATAAAACAGGAAGTAGTATAGAAATAGACTTAAGATGAAGCTACTGAAAAATGACATTCTGACTTTTTGTCACTGTTAAAAATGAAGGATCACAAAGGCCACACTGCAGTCTTTAGCTCCAAGAATGCACTACCTTTTAGTGATAACCAGGAATCAAGAGACCTCCTGAATGTGAGACTCAGAGTGATGCTGCTAATTACTGAACAAAAATTACAAAAATAAATACTTTGGGTAATTCTTACTTCACTTAGATTACTGCTGATTTTAAATTTCACTTTTGTTCACCAGTTGATAAGATCAATCCAGGATCCTAGCTCCAAGGAAAGCTTGGAAATGTAGTTTTATCACAGTAGAGGGAGGTAAAGTTATTTATTTATTTATTTATTTATTTATTGCTAAATAAACCTTCATTTCACTCAGTGATTCCTATTCTAGGTATCTTTCTGAAAGTGACACCATAATACAGTGATAAATGTGTACCCATGTTTAGCAGTACATTTCAAGATGCCTAAATCTTGGAAGTACCCTATATGTCCATCAACTGCTGAATGGATTAAAAAATTTTGATATTTGTACACAGTGAGGTACTATTCTTCTGTGAAAATGGATATTATAAGATTGGATTTAAAAAGAGGGCTGAAGAAACCTATGTGTTCTCTCCATGCCTGTTCATAAAAGGGAACAAATGCTACTTTTGTTAAAGAAAAATTCGATATCCCTGGGGAAAAAATGTAAATCATAAGTAGGGCAGATATTTGGAAAAGTTGTCAGGAGTATGTGATCTTTAGAATCAGGACATAAACAAACAAGATTAAAGAAAACTCACCATAATGCAAAATATAAACATAAATAAATGGAATTACTATAATATTTGCTATAGTTTCATGAACTTCCAAAATCAGAGGAAAACAAAAATGAATGTCAGAGAGAAGACCTATGACTAATCAGCAGAATAGTTTATTTGATTATGCACATTAGCCTGAACCTAAATTTATTACAAAAGCATAGCTTTCTAAAGTGTGGGTGGTGGGTATTACCATTAAATGGTATGGAGAATAGGGCTTCTAGAAATTTGGAATTTTCAAGATAGAGAATAGTAAGTATTCTAAGATAAAAAGCTGATTTATTCTGGAAAGTACGGGGCACTTACCTAGGCTTCCATGACTCCTTTCTAAAAGAAATCTGTCAAATAACACTTTTGCTTACACCAAAACAATGGTATCATTTCTTTTTCCCTCTCCATGACCTCAATAGCAGGATGAGGGCTCATTTGAGAAATCAACCGACACTACTGCAGTGAAAAACTACTTTAGATATCTATTGCAATCAACCTGATATTCATTCATTAATTTAATTAATTTATGTGATTTTTGAGGATAATTAATATACTTAAAGAGGACCAAAATGAGTTAACAACTAAATCTGGAAGAAACAAAAATGGAAAAAAAGAAAAGAAAAGAAAAGAAAAGAAAAAGAAACAATTTTAGTACTAGAAATTCTCACAAAAGTTTCAGAGATTTTAGTTCATAAAAAAGAATGAAATTTGTGAAACAACAATATATTAAACAGTACAATATGTTCATATTGTAAAATATAAAGTACATATACTTACTAGACTGGTTTTAACTTAAATTTAAATGTGTAATATGACCAAAATTAGAAAGGTTCTATCTAAAGGAGAGTTTGGAGATCTGATAGGATATTCAGAAGCAAACAAAAAAAAGCAGTACACTTGTGTTATTACTATTGTTTATTGCTGTTTTGTTTTTGCTTCAAAGTTATAATTTTCCTGGAAATAGTTCTCAGATTGAAAGAACCTATCAAATTCTAAGGAAATTGCTTCATCCTTTCCTTTCACTTTCTCTTATTGACTGATAAAATTATAGAGATTTTAAGGTAAAAAGAAGCTTAAAAGCTTTCAAAAGGTCAAGAAGGCAGTAACTTAAAAGAAATAAATAAAATTTTTCTATCAAAATTCTTTATCTTACAACACTGAATATTTGAGATAAAATTATATGTTTTCATTTTTGAATGACATTTACTTTCAATCCTGAACTGTATTTACATTACTACTTTAAATATGAAACATAAAATATAGTTACTTTCATTAAGAAATATAGTCAAATATCAGTGTTATTTCTTAGTGCATAGTTTAGAGAGTTTTGAAAGAATTCTTTGAGAATGAAAGGCAAAATTTTATA